>CM056135.1:13294038-13635754 GCA_029620275.1 Acrossocheilus wenchowensis | reverse complement strand
CTACATATAATATAAGGCCTTAATTTTAAGATAAGCGAGGAACATCGCTCGCTATCTTCTTCGCGCTAAAAGAGGGTTTCTTCGCTCGATTTAGGGCGGTTAAAATAGCATTAAGACACACTATAAAAGGTTTCTTCGTTTTATAGGGTCAAATTTATAAACAGTTAACTTAAGCCATCTTCTTCGCGCTAAAAGAGGGTTTCTTCGCTCGATTTAGGGCGGTTAAAATAGCATTAAGACACTATAAAAGGTTTCTTCGTTTTATAGGGTCAGATTTATAAACTACAGTTAACTTAAGCCATTAACAGTGGCTGGTTTCTCAGCGAGAAACTCGAGAACTGTTAAGGCACGGAAAGTGGGCGTGTAGCCTACATTCATTCACAAAAAGACGCAGTTGGATAGTAGTCTTGGTTTGAATAAACACACATAAGAAACACACAATTGTTACTGAGGCTGCTCACAGAACTAGGTTTAAAACGTTGCTCTAAAATTCTCCACCATCTGTAGCATATTTGCTTTATGAGATGAACATAATAAATCATAACGGGTTATCAATTATATATCCATCTTCAGGAATTAGCTATAGTATTAATAGTACAATAGAATGATTAGTTCGTCCGCAGTACGGACCCTTCTATTGACTTTAAGGAAAATTATTCCTCTGGCCACGACAAATAATTTTCTTAACGAAGCAGTGCTCCGAGCATTGTTGCAAGATCGGACGTTAAAGTGACTTAGTTCTGAGAGCAGCAGACACAGACAACCAAGCGTGAATACATATGGATGTTTATTAAACTACACTACAGGGGAACATGTAACATAGAACTAGACACAGACATACACACATTAAACATGGATGCCAACGCAAGGAAGGCATAGAGAGAGAGAGAGAGAGAGAGAGAGAGAGCGAGAGAGAGAGCGCTCGCGCGCAAGAGAAGCATGGCAGGATTTTAACATCAACTAACTAAAACCTGGGTTTGAGCCATTAGAAAATCATATCACCTTAATTAAAAGGGGTCGAAGCCTAGAAGCGCATCTAGATAGTTAACAAGCGGTTACTTGCATGGTTTTTGTGGGTGCTGAGTAAAGTATCCTGGTGCATGTATAATGCGTAGATTCCTGGGGGGGGATTCCTTTTGGAGTAAAAGCTTCGTCCTTCCAGCCATGATTAGTCCGAAGTGAGTTCCCAAAGTTACCGAACTTAAAATTGCCAGAAGATCGGGCTCCCCCGGAAGGGGAGCCGCGAGGTTTCCCAGGTGATCTCCAGGGCACTTTTTGGTAGAAGAGAGAGTTTGGGAACTGTGCGTGGGCTCTTTAAAGTCTGCTAAGAGTCACGCCTCTCAGGAGGGCTTGACCAATGAGAAAGGCTGAATTTCCAAGCGGGAGTTTGGAAATACTGGGGGTTTTATGGCCCTTTGTCTGAGAGCATGGTAATTTCCAAAAGGGGTTGGATTGAAAGTTATTATACAAACTATTAAAGATTCTTAGGACACTGATATGTTGCATAGGTATCGACATGTAATATTCACTCTCAGTTAGAACATGTTACAGTCAGAGTGATATTAACTATTGATCTATTATAAGCATGCATAAAACAGTATTAAAATACACAAAAACAGTAATAATATACACAATGACTTAATGATATGTGTGCTCATTCAAAGAAAGGTTTTCCTATGAATTAATTAGAGAAGAGTCCATTTTATGGCATAATGTCCTTTTCCTAAAGTGGATATGAAGTGAGTGTTGCATGACCATTTTGCATTCCTTTGCGCAATAAAACTAATGTTATCTGATGGGTTGCCATGGCACCGGGGGTGCTCTGGCGGCGTCTGCAGACATAGGGGCACCTAAGAATGTGTATTGGGTGAGGGGTCTGTGATTATTTGTTAATCTAATAACTAGTTTCATTTGTTAAATCAAATGAGAAATTGTGTCTGATTGGTCCAAATGCTACAACTGTGTTGCTCATCGCTTGGAGCTTGGTGTTTTGAAAGCAATTAAAGAAGACTGCAACATGGCGAAACTTCAGACCACCTTGAGGCAGATCTATGAGCAGTACCACTACTCCCCCAAAGCCCTCAGAGAGCTCCGCCTTATCATGAGGCTCTGGAGGAGAAGGTACTTAAGCCATCTAACCTGCATGTAGCTCGATGGCTGCCATATGTGCATCGTGCAACAAAGGTGAGTGATGAATCCTTCTCAGCTGTGTCAATCAAATTTTAATGGAAATGAGTTCAGGCACATGGACCTTATTGTGTTGTTGTTTGTTTTTGTAGATTTTATGTGACAGTTACCACATCTTTGTGGCCCATTTTGAAGACCTGCTGAGTGTGGAAAGGAAACCAAAACCATCATCAACAGTTGTGGGACGGGCAAAGCAAGTAACAAACTACTTGCATAACATCAACAATGTCTTGTTCCTACACTACATGTGTTACACACTGGACCAGCTAACAGAGTTAAGCAAAGAGTTCCAGAAAGACACAACCACTATCTGTCAAGCTATCGAGAGCACTGAAAAATGCTTCTGGAACATGACTGCCCTAAAAGCAGAAATGGGCCCACATATGAGTTGTGTTTATATGAGTTGTTTTTATGATGCAGTGACAAAAACTGGGGAATACAAAGGAGTGAAGTTTCCTGGTGCATCACCACCAGCCTTGAAGGAAGAGAGGGCAAAAGTGATAGGTAAGAAATTAAGTATTATGTAGAATTATGCACATTAGCCTTCTTTATGCATTAAAGGGTTAGTTCACCCGAAAATGAAAATTTGGTCATTAATTGCTCACCCTGATGTTGTTCCACACTCTTAAGACCTTCATTCTTATTTGGAACACATTTTTATTTGAAATCTGAGTTTTCTGTCCCTCCTTAGCAAGCCAACAATGCACTTGCATCACTTCATAAAATTGAGATGAAACCACTGGAGTCACATGGATTACTTTAATGATGTCTTTCCTAGGCTTTGGATGTTTAAGTTGCAGTGGCTCTCTATGGAGGGACAGAAACCTCTTGGATTTCATTAAAAATATATTTGTTGTTCTGAAAAATTATTTTGTTATGGTCCAAACAGATGTCATCATCTCACATTTAGAGGAGAGAATGAAGGACCTAGAAAGGGACAGTCCTGCCAGCCGTTTTAGGGCGTTCGATCCATCTGTCTGGCCCAAATGTGAGAAATCAGACCTCAGTGCATGCATGCAGTTCAGGGAGAGTGGACAGGAAGATGTCAGGTCACTAACAGAGCACTTCAGTGGTCTTCTGTCTAGGGAGGGAATTTGCACTGAGGATGTTGTGTCAGACTTCCAGACAAAGCTTTTGCTCAGGGCAGATCATCTGTCCCTATGAGGGACACATTTATGAACATCCTGATGTCAGGTGTGTGTAATGTTGTAGTGACATGAATGAATATTGAATTCTGAATCCTTATATTCTGTGTATGTAACAGGAAAATTTCATGTTATGAAATGAAATATTTTGACAAACAGCCCTGTACTGATAAACTCACATGCTTTTCAGAGGAAAGGCGTACACGGTTCAAGAATCTGGTGCCTCTGATGAATGTCTACCTTGTCCTACCAGTCAATACTCCCATGTGTGAGAGAGGATTCTCCACCATGAGACGAGTAAAGTCTGATTGGAGGACCAGCCTGAACCCAGACCAGCTCCAGCGACTGATGTTTTTATCAGTGGAAGGCCCAGCTCTTAAGCATTTTGATGCTGGACTGGCAATGGAGAGGTGGTGGACCAGCAGCCAAAGACGGCGTCGACCAGGGTTTAACCCCTGACAATCAAGACAAACAGACACCAACACCGAAGATGCAGAATTTCTGGACTAAATGTGACATGCTAAATAAACTATATAAACTTGCATATATACTATTAAATTCTATAAACACTATAATATGTTTTGTGTATCTGCATTAAATAATTATATTTATAACTCAATTGAAATGGGTTTTTTTTTCTCTCCAGGCAAGTAACTTTTGTACTCGGACAAGTAAAGGACAAATTTACTTGTCCGAAGGACAACCACATGAGAATGCTTAATGTCGAGCCCTGCTGCTACTATTTGTGGACTGTATTTTATTGATTGCTATCTTCAGTCCGATACTAAGTTAGGCCTACAGTCTATTTGACAGTGATTGCGTAGGCCTGCGCTCTTTATTTGTATTTGTATTTATTGTGGTAGATAAGACCTCTTAGGTGATTGGCATCATAATAGAGAAGTGTATTTTAGTCCCTTCCAAACATTTATGGTCCTTTGAGCCAGATACTATAACTGCTTCAGCTATGATATCCAGATCCAGGGAGAGGGTAGTGCAAGAGGTGGTTGGACCATGCAGAATTATTAGACAGCCTTTGCATTTGCAGGATTATGAGGTTAGTTATCCTCAAAGGCAATTTACATTTGCAGATGAGCATGCTAATGCTGTAACAAATGCTGATGTTCTCTCATGTATTTGCAAAATGAGGGAAGAAAGTAGGCAACTTAGATATGTAAAGCACATTTCAAACATAATTGCCAACTCTCCTGCGTTAGTTCCACTGCAGGTTTCATGTCGGTTATGACATGTTGATGATGGGGTGTCAGTTACAACAATGACGACCAGTATGTTTTGGAAGCATATGGGTTGCATAATTCATTTTGAAATGTAATATGCAAAATGGCAATGCAATGTAAAATGGCAATATTTTTCTGTATTTAAATTTAATTTTACATTACATTTAGACATTTAGCAGACGCTTTTTTCCAAAGCGACTTACAAATGAGGACAAAAGAAGCAATCAAATCCAACAAAAGAGCAACAACATACAAGCGCTATGACAAGTCTCAGTACCGCAGTACACATAGCCAGAAAAACAAGTAGAAAAAATATATTTAAAATATAAAATAAAAATAAAATATATAAAAGGCTTTTTTTTTTTTTTTAGAAACAAATAGATAGAATAGAAAAAAAGCTAGTGTTAGTTTTTAGAGAAAAACTAGCAGTTAGAGAATAATTATGCAATTGATAGAGGGTCAATTGTATGTGTTTTGTTTTTGTTTTTTTTAAAATAAAAAGGTGACAGATAGATAAAATAGAATTAGAATAGAGAGTGCTAGAGTTAGAGGGTCAAATAAATATGGAAGAGATTTTTAGCCATTTCTTGAAGATGGTTAAGGATCCAGCTGCTCGGATTGAGTTGGGCAGGTCATTCCATCAGGAGGGAACATTTAATGAAAGAGTCAGTGAAAGTGATTTTGTAAAATTGTGAAGTCGTGATTGGTTTGCTGAAACTACAAGCAATTCTGTCTTAGCCAGGTTGAGTTGAAAGTAATGGTCCTTCATCCAGCATGAAATGTCTGTTAGACATGCTGAGATGCGAGCAGCTATCGTCAGATCATCAGGATGGAATGAGAGGTAGAGTTGAGTGTCATCCGCATAGCAGTGATATGAAAATCCATGTTTCTGAATGACAGAACCTAGTGATGGCATTTAGACAGAGAAGAGAAGTAGTCCAGGAGCTGAGCCCTGAGGCACCCCAGTAGCTAGATGTTACGACTTGGATACCTCACCTCTCCAAGATGAAGGACCTATCTGAGAGGTAAAACTTAAACCACTGGAGTCCGGTTCCTGAGATGCCCTTTCTCGATAGGTTTGACAGGAGGATCTGGTGGTTTACCGTATCAAAAGCAGCAGACAGATCCAGCAAGATAAGTAAGATAAGAAGACTTGGAAGCCACTCTTGCAAGTATTAGGGCTTCAACAACTTGAGAGCAAGGCAGTTTCGGTCGATGTCCACTTCTGAAGTCAGATTGTTTGCTGTCCAGGAGATTGTTCTGTGTGAGAAAGGCAGAGACTTGGTTGAACACAGCTCGTTCAAGTGTTTTTGCAATGAAAGGTAGAAGGGAAACCAGCCTATAGTTCCCTAAAAGAATTGGGTTAAGAGTGGGTTTCTTAAGAAGTGGAGTTATACGAGCTTGTTTAAATGCTGAGGGAAAAACTCCAGTGTGAAGAGATGTGTTAACGATGTGAGTGTTTGCTGGTAAGATGTGTTTGACAGTTTGTGGTGTGGAGAATTGTGCAGTGATGTTTGTAATTTTATTAATGAATAATGTGGAAAAGTCATCAGCTGCTAGAGTTGATGAAGGAGGGGGAGGAGGAGGACAAAGGAGGGAGGAAAATGTTTCAAAGAGAATGCGAGAGTTAGGCAAGTTAGGTTAGAGTTGTAAATTTTGTCATGATAGTACAGTATGTCCTTTTACCAGTGGAGATATTAGCAGAGAAGTCAGAGAGGAGTGATCGATATAAATTAAGGTCAGTGGGATTTTGTGATTTGCGCCATACCCTTTCTGCAGCCCTAAGCTTAGAACGATGTTCGCGGAGAACATCAGACAGCCAAGGGGCAGAAGGAATTGTACAGGCTGGCCTTGAAGATAAGGGTAAGAGAGTGTCTAAACTGTGATAACTGTTTAGGGGAAGCGAAGATGAAACCATAGCAGATAGCCGGGAGGGTGAGAGTGAACGTAAGTTACGTCGAAAAGTGACTTGTGGAGGGGTGTGTGTTGTGTCAGGAATCATGTAAAGGTTACGAGTAAGTAGGAAGTGATCCGAGGTGTGCACACATATCCCATGCATATGTGCAATGTTTAGTGCAAAATGAAAATGAAAATTCAATTATATAATTTACATTTGCCATTTCCTACACTAGTTTTAATATGCACATTTAAAACATATTTTAAGGCTTTATAAATTGTAAAATTAAAAGGAAAACGTTTTACCCAAATTGATTAGATATGTTTAGCATTTCCAAACAAATCTGTAGCAAAATGATCATTTAAATGCTGTTTTTCCTAAATGCATTTAGACTTACAGGTCGGACACTTGGGATTAGGGTTGCAACGATATACCGGTATGACGATATACCACGATATAAACAAAAAATCTTTTAAAATGGCATTTCAGCCTTTGAATCATTTTAAGAAAAGGGATGAGTCAAACATATCAATTATTATATTAATCTAAAACACATAAATATTACTGATTTAAGGCACATTAACTTCATTCACATTTACAAATCTATGTGTTTGCTGCATAAAACATGGATCGATATTCGCACTCATCTGAACATAAAAGGCTTATTGGAAATGCAAATTCATTCTTTGCCAGGAGCTGGCACTTCAGGAGCTGCTGAAAATAGCGGTTTCCCCGGTAACGGCTGTACACAAAGCAGCACCACGCTCATAAACGCTGCTTTACAGAGCCGGTCCAAGCCTTTATGGGGCCCTAAGCAGAATTTTATTTGGGGGCCCCTCGGTGCCGCAAATAGGTCTATGACTTGTTATTGTCAAAGCTTGATTATTCACACACTATAAATCTAACACACCCATATCAGGTTTGTTTGTTGACGCTGTGTTGCTTACATCATACCATGTTTTCTTCTGTGATTGTTAATTGTAACATTTGCAAACTTACAAGAGTGGTCAGGTGTTAATTTGCACTTTAACATTCAAAGTATTAAGTGGCATATTTAATGTGGTGTGCTGAAAAGTAGCTAATACCAGCAGACATTGCATTTACAGAACAGAATGTTATTTTAACAACATAAATATTAATCAAAGTTGTACTTTTATGTACTTATAAGTCATACAGACACGCTAAGGTAAATAATGTTAAGCTGTTATCAGTTTATGAAACAGAAGCTTATTTTTATTACAAAAATATATACCTAGGAAAGGTCTGAGCTGATTAGGGGTGTGTTTCCCAAAAGCAACTATGGTCGCAAGTTCTGTCATTACCAATAGAGTTCATGGAAATGATGACCATAGTTAGCTAACGATGGTTTTGAGAAATGCACCCTTGAAAAAAAGAGAATAATTTTCAAAGAGCTAATTTTCCCTGTTTAGTAAATCTGGCCCTAAGAGTGAGAGCAATGGAGTAAGTTGTCCAGATACTGCGAAAAATAACTTGCATGCCCATTTGGTGACCCCCTGAAACACGTTCAGCATTTATAAGTAAAAAGTATTTAGCAGTAAAAAAATACATACTTACCTTTGAGTGGAATACTGTACTGTACGGTCTCGGTCTCATTGGCAAACACAGCTAAACTGACCTATAGAAATAAAATAAAATATATTAATGACCACAATATCCTGTTGTCATTATAGTTAAATGAATTAATATGACTAAGCTTTAAAACATTATATTTGTACCTTATTTAGCTGATTATTTAACCTACAGCAAAATCTCAATGAAACAACCTTAGGTTAATAATTTTAAAATGTTAACCCTAAAATCATTCAGTACAAAAAGCCAAGATTGCTCATCCACCTCAGATGCCAATACACTTGAATTTTACTTGAAGAGCAATTTAGGTAGTTTTGTACATGACATATATTCTGTAATATTACATATGTAGTATTTTAAAAATAATTTCAATAAACAGATATAGTATATTATACTTAGCTTAACTCAAATTATGCACATTTATCAGTATTTAAAGAATAAATTGAAAAAATTTGCGTAGATACAGATTATTTGTTATAGATTGAAAAGCTGAGACCATACCATTTCCTAATAATCAACTGT
Organism: Acrossocheilus wenchowensis; assembly: GCA_029620275.1. Classification (NCBI taxonomy): domain Eukaryota; kingdom Metazoa; phylum Chordata; class Actinopteri; order Cypriniformes; family Cyprinidae; genus Acrossocheilus; species Acrossocheilus wenchowensis. Next base: position 13,627,178 of record CM056135.1, on the reverse strand, counting down.
AATTGCTTTAGCAAAACAAAACTATCAAAACAACAAAATAGACTGATACAAAAAATGTTAAGATAGTTGTGGAACAATTAAAGAACTAATTATTGTCTGCCACTGCCACCCTCTCGATCTGGAGCATAGCGAAGCCATTTTTTGACAGTCTCCGAAAACTCTGCCTTGGTCATCTCTTTGCATTGCGGTGTAAATGCACCTGAAATAATAAGGAACAAAATTAAACTAACATGCAGGGGACATAGTTGCAACGTGCAAAACTGTGTCTTATAGTGTCTTTTTTCACACTTGTATAATTTACAGATTTTTCTTCCAAAACCTGGTACCTTTTGTTTATAGGCACAGTTAGTGCAAGCATATACTGTATGCATACCATATTTGACATGGTATGTACATTTGCAATCCCACTCTGATCCCCTCAGAAACATTTACAATTCTTATGTAAACAGCTGTGCTTCCAAATGTGCAGAAAAAAAATGTGGTGCCCATAAATGAAATAAATTGCCCTTTAACAGCACAAGACAAAATTCTCTCAAAAAAGCTCTCCAGGGGCAGGTTTGGAGATCCAGGTCTACTAATAAATAATTAGAGAAAACTCTTAAAGGTGCCGTAGGTGATTGTCTTCAGAAACATTTTTTGTTGTGCTGGTTTTAAGTCTCTTCACATCCCGATAGCAATCAATAAGTTAGGCCTAATTCCAGTCCTTGCGCCCCTCGCTTTACTTCACTTTGGAACATTCATTCACGGATTTGCACTGCGCAATGTCTTCACACACAGATGAAACTTACTAGTGAAGTGCAAAGTGTGACATAATATACCTCTGTAAATAAGTACTACTTAAATTTACGTCTCGCACATTTAATGCCCTTTGTATGTAACATATATGCTCGCTTCGAACTGGAATCATGGCGGAATATCTGGTGATGTCCACTTCGCAGGGCACACAGATGAAGATGTGTGTATTTATAACTCACTTTCCACACACCTTCAATGTGAGGTTCAGGAGTGTATTAAATAATTCAGATCCCCGCAGGAGGGTGGGTGGGTGTGTGTGTGTGTGTGTGTGTGTGTGTGTGTGTGTCTGCAGGTGAGCTCTTTGTCTCCTGTGTGATGTTTGAAGACCTGGGCTCACTGATCGGTTGCAAACAGTGTCTGCAGTGCAGATGCACACTGGCTTACAATAACAGCTGTGAGTGAAAACCTTTTCCGGAGGTGTTTCTGATAAATTTAGGACACAGATGGACCTTCAAGTGGGACTTAAATATGCCATGGAGGGATAGGCCTGCAGTATATAAAAGATATTAAAATAAATATGTAAAAATACAGATCACAATGCAAACGGGAGAATTATGTTACAGTCATCACGATCGCAATGACAATATCCCGGGTCAACACCGTTCATATACCGCAGAATAAATTAATTTAACCTGATTAATATGGAGAGGCACTCCTTTGTTTATGTGTCTTTGACTTTCACTGCACGGTACATGACGTGAGAACAGTTCACTATTTAGGTTTGTATGTTAGCATGGACTCGCTAACTTTAACGCTAACATTAGCTAGTTTTAGCCAGAGATACCCTGCTGAAGCACAAGATGTCATTAGCGTTCTGCTTGAGCAAATGAAAAGTGTAACTTAAAGAGAGTATGACAACCAGAAAATGAATGTTTTCGTCTTCATTGTGATTGGGGTTGAATGCTTAGGGACATTTTGCTCTGTTTTGGTTGGCTTTAGAAAATGGAATAAAATAAATTAAGTTGCCTATCCGGTTGAGCGAACGCTGGCGTGTCCTGACTGCCGCTGTTCTCCGGTACATGTTTTTGAGTTTTGTTCTCTGGAGTTTCTTTGTTTTCTCCAGTTTAATTTTCTAATTTTTTGTCTCAATTGGTCTTGGTTTTATTTTGCTCCAAACGCGACGATTTACAAACTGACCTGGATAATCCTTTCAGTCAAGCTGTGTTACCTGCCAAACGCGAGCTTTCGCCACCACGCAACGGGCTGTTCTTCCGTCTTCCGTGAGTAAGCTAACACTTTCTTTCGGACTGTCGGTCGTACGCTAGTTTTGGGTGTAGGTGGTCTTAGAAAGGGCTGCCTTTCCATGTACTTGCGTTGTGAAGTGGCTTAGTTGTTTGGTGTGCTGGCTAACGCGGGTTTTAGCTGAGTATACGCGACTGTAGGATGTTTCTATTTTTGTTGTTCGTCGTGGGCTTTTTATCTGCTTTTACGGATTTTTGCGCGCTGTTCCAGGACTCTATACGGCCTTCTGGCTTGTGGAATTACAATATGACATTTTATTCGTCCCTGGACTTGCATCATCTCAACTCTAAAACCCGGTCAAAACTGCCCGTTGGAATTTACAATCGCTGTGCTACCCTTGGAATTACTCGTCGGCCTCGCTATATACATCGGGGCTCCCGTCGCAAACAGTGTAACGTTACAAAGTCTGTGTCTACAACTTCAGGTGTTGGATGTACTATACCTGTCGTTTGGTCTTCCTTTCACCGGCTACATACAAAAACACGTTATGAAAATGGTAATGTAAATTTTACGAACCTCCGTCATCTGGAATATGTTTCATCGGGTGATCTACCAGGCATCACCACATCCTCAATGATAACTCAACCTCCAGTCAAAATGGCTCTAGTCAATGCTAGGTCTCTATCAAATAAAACTTTTATTTTAAATGATTTTTTTACTTCTCATGCCTTGGATTTTTTATTTTTGACTGAAACATGGTTAAAGAATGGTGACATTTCATCTCTTGGCGAGCTATCCCCCTCTGACTGTTCTTTTTACAGCACTCCTAGACCAAGTGGACATGGTGGTGGCTTAGCCACTGTTTTTAGAAACTCATTCAAATGTAGACTTCTGTCTGTTGATGCCTCTTTCAGTTTTGAGGCACAACTCCTAAAAATGGATCTAAATGGCCCTCTACTTTGTGTCCTGGTGTATAGACCTCCTAAAGTCAGTACGACATTTATTCATGAGCTTTCTGAATTTCTGTCAAATCAAGTGTCTCGTTGTGACAGGCTGTTGGTTTTAGGAGACTTTAACATTCATGTTTGCTGTCCATCTAAACCTTTGGTTAAAAACTTCATGAGCCTTATGGACTCACTCAATTTTGTACAGTCGGTCTCCATTCCTACACATAACGGAGGCCGATCTTGTTTTGACTCGTGGTTTCTCTGTACATATCTGTGATATATTCGATGCTGGCATTTCTGATCATTACCCTGTGGTGTTTGAACCTATCATTTCATATGATCGGCACCTCCTTTCCCGGCCTGTACATTACTCTCGTGCTTTTCATGCTAATACTGCTCTTGAATTTTGTGAGTCTTATTCCAAGTTTCTTTTAAATTTTAATACACCTCTGCCGTCTTGTATGGATACTGAACAACTGGTTGAAATGTTCAATTCTGCCTGTTGTTCTGCTTTGAATACAGTTGCTCCACTTAAGCGTAAAAAGTGTAAGGTCAGTTCTAGTCCTCAACCGTGGTTAAATGCATCCACTCGCACTCTCAGACAAGAGTGTAGGAGGGCCGAGCGTAGGTGGAAAAAGGATGGGCTCCAGATCTCCTACCAAATCTTGAAAAACTGCTTAACTGTTTATCAAAATTCCGTTAAGGAGGCAAAATCCAAATATCTCTCAAACTTGATCGCAAAAAATGCCAATAGGCCCAAAGTTCTCTTCAAAACCATAAATTCTGTTCTTAGTCCAATTGTTTGCTCAGTTCCTGATGTCAATCTTGAGACGTGCACCCAATTCTCTGAATTTTTTGTTCAGAAAGTACAAGATATTAGATCACACTTCTCTCCTTTTGACTTAGATCACTCTCATCTGGTTCATTCATCCTGTAGTTTCACAAATTTTCAGCCAGTATCTTCATCTCAATTACTCAAAATAATTTCTCAGATGAAAATTACATTTTGCCAGTCCGATGTATTGTCTGGTGGTCTGTTTAGAGAGGTTTTAGACACAATCAGCCCCACCCTCTTAGCTATTATAAACAGCTCTTTAATAAATGGGGTATTTCCGGAAAGTTTTAAACATGCTATCGTACAGCCCCTATTGAAAGGCCCTCATCTTGACCCCACTGTGCATAATAATTATCGCCCTATCTCTAAACTCTCATTCATTTCAAAGGTTTTGGAAAAAGTTGCACTCTCACAGTTTACTTCGTACCTGGAAAATTTTAATATTTTAGACCCATTTCAATCTGGTTTTAGAGCACTGCATAGCACTGAGTCGGCATTGCTAAAGGTTACAAATGACATTCTGCTGACCATTGATTCTGGGTCATCTGCTATCCTGATACTTTTAGATTTAAGTGCCGCATTTGATACTGTTGACCACAATATTCTTCTGAAACGACTTGAGTATGTTGTTGGGGTTCAAGGCCTAGCTTTAGAGTGGTTCGCCTCATACTTAAAGGGGAGGACTTTTTCTGTAAATATCGGGTCATTTACTTCACTACCTGCACCTATCCATTGTGGTGTTCCACAGGGATCCATTTTAGGCCCACTTTTGTTTTCCCTTTACATGCTCCCTTTGGGCTCAATACTCCAAAAATATAACATTAATTATCATTGTTATGCCGATGACCTTCAACTATATTTTCCAATCAAACCAGGAAATGACTTTTCATTGGATCATCTTTTTTTATGCCTTAATGAAGTCAAGACCTGGATGACAAAAAACTCCTTACAATTGAATGAAAATAAAACTGAAGTGCTTCTACTGGGCCCTGCTGCTACTAACAATTCCATTAAAACACAGTTTGGTTTTCTAAGTAGTAACATTCACAATCATGCAAAAAATCTTGGAGTCCATTTTGATCCCCTTCTCCAATTTGATAAGCATATAAATGCAGTTGTAAGGAGTAGCTTTTTTCATCTCAGATCAGTGGCTAAGGTGAAAAACTTTCTTTCTCGTCATGACCTTGAAATAGTAATTCATGCACTAATCTCCTCTCGTTTGGATTACTGTAACTCTTTGTACAAAGGCCTACCTCAATCTACACTGTCACGATTACAGATGGTTCAAAATGCAGCAGCCAGATTTTTAACAGGAACTAAGAAAAGGGATCATATCACCCCTGTCCTTGCCTCATTGCACTGGCTCCCTATAAAGTTTAGAGTAGATTTTAAGATCCTTCTTTTTGCATACAAGGCATTGCGTAATTCTGCCCCGGATTATATTTGTGCTCTCATTAAGCCATATACAGCCTCTAGGTCTCTAAGATCTAGTGATCAGTTACTTTTATCTGTCCCCCGTTCACGCCGTAAAACAAAAGGTGATCGAGCTTTCTCAGTAGTGGCCCCAAAGCTTTGGAACAATCTACCTTTCAACATCAGAGCTTCTCCATCATTGGATGCTTTTAAATCTAGCTTAAAGACTTATTTTTACTCTTTAGCATTTGAGTGATGATGTGTAGGTATTTTGAATAGTTTAACTGGAGTTTTATGAAATTACATTTTAATTGTTTTTTGATACTTATTTTTCCTATTGTCTCCCCTTCCCTTTTCTTTTAAATTGTTATTTTTATTGTAAAGCACTTTGGATCAACTACAGTTGTGTTAAACTTGTGCTCTATAAATAAAATTTGCCTTGCCTTGCCTTGCCTATCCTCTCAGGATAACTGGAATTAGTGTTACAAGTTCCCCAGGCACATTGTTTTTCTATTTTTGTAGCATAAACACCATTAAACTGATGTGAGCTTCAGATCTTCCAATGTTTCTCTGTGGCGCTGAAACCTAAAGATGTCCGAGTTCTGATCCCCATGCAACTGATACTCGACTGCTATTGGCTCATCTGCATTCGAGGGGAGGGGCTTACCGATAGGCCAATTGGACCTGCGATATCTGAGAGGTTGCGTATACACAGTTAGTTTTGCCATTCTCTGTTGACTTTTCTCATCAAAATGTTTCCATCTGCAGACTAGACTTTTTTGTGATTGTGAGTTTTTGGAAAACATGAATGATTGCTGGTGTCAAAGGGCTGGTTTGAGTATTTATGTTACTGCTGATTTCCTGAGTTTTTCACAGAGATCTCTCTCTACAATGTACTCAGATTGGTGCCAAAAAACCTCTAGGTGCTAAGTCACGAGAGAATGGCCTGACTGGTTCTAACTGAAAAAGTCTAGAATAACTCAAAGAATAGCATCTCAGAATGGTATTCTTAGATGCTGGCTGGCACTATTTGGTGTCATAAGGGAAACCTAAAACTGGCCACACACTTGGAAGATTTTAAGCCCAGTTTTGTGCACAATTTACATGCTGTAATATCTCATGTCTATGGAATTGCCACTGTAAAATCACTACAGTCGGCAGGCGCATGGTCTTGCAGTCTGGCCGACTCATCTAGCGCGTACAATCTGAAGATTATAATGTTAAAAACTGGTTAAAACTAATCTTTATGCCCATGGTCTCCCATGGTTTTAAAATTTAGGATTTTAAAATCATCTAGTGTGTCCCAGGCTTAAGACAAATGAAAATTAATTTTAATAACATTACAAGACATACTAATCTGTTTTTCTCAGCCTCATTCTCCAACAGCCTCTCAAGAGCATCAAAATCCTCCAGTGTCTGTAACGGTAGAGTCAAGCTGCATTCCAAGTCATCTGGTACTGGTACAGATGCTCCATGTAATTTTTGTAGCATTGCCCTCTGTTCTTTTAGTAACAAGGAAAACAAGAAACATCTTTGCATAAACACTCTTATAGTCACCAAAATATGTATTGTCATACCACCCAACCCTAAAATAACTTTTATTTGTCCATCATTATTAGGGTCCAGGGACAACTAGGGGGTGTCGACAAACTTCCAATGAGGACCATTAGACCACTTGAGATTAATTACCTCATATGACCAAGCTTTAATGTTGTAAAGCAGATTTTGAGCTGATCTCCTTTATTCTGCTACCAGCTCACCACAACCTCTGGTTGCAGCAACTGTGGAAATTACGGCCCAAACTTTGGGTGAGGACCTTTCTCCCACTTTCCCACACCAAACCTCATCCTACATGTAAACAATTGTTTAGTGCACTGTTGTCTATATTTGAATGGTAAATTTTTTTTAGGTCGTAACCATTGATTATTATAATAATCAAATAATGTTTTAGATTAATTGGATACGATGTCACATTTTATTTTATTTATATATTGAAAAAGCAAGTTATTCCACACCAATTCCATTCATCTATGGATATGAAGTACACCATGAAAAAAATAATTCTAAATTATAAAATAAAGTTTGTCCAGAGTTGAAAAGCAGAAGCCAGTTTAACCCAATCAATTATAAAAAAAAACAAAACAAAAACAAAAGGACAAACTGTTATGACTCAGGTAGGCTATGTTCACATTGTCACTGTTTGGGAGTAACAACCACATTTACTTAGATGTGTAAAAATTAGCTCTTCATTTAAGCTTTTATTTTGAATTTTAGCTTTAGGAAATCGAATCATAGAGATTCAATATTAATCTCATTAATTGATATAAATCAAAATGTATAATTTATACTTTATTAACGACTCGTCCAGAAAGCATTAAACCAGCAAATCTTAGCAATTCTGTTTATTTCGTGGTCACGATAATAATACAGAATTGGTTGGGAAATTTTGAGCAACAGGTAACACGATCTTTGGCAAATAGTTTCAAACTTGAAACCAGACCATTCTTTATAAATGAAACGAGAGTTTATTTGCTATTCTATGATACAATACTAACAAAACACATTCACACACATACACACGTTCTGGTAAGAGGATTGCAATTTGAAGAAAGTTTAAGGTTCTAATGCTCTTTTCCAAGAGTACTGTAAATTCGATCTGAGGAAGTCACAAATAGAGACGTTACTATCTTTACCTTTTAAAGAGTAATTCAAATCAGTTCAGGAAGACATGGAGATTGTTTGTTTGTTTACTTGCTTTAAGTTTAGTTGAAGGCTGGCTCGTTCCCTGGATGGTTGCTTGATGGAATCCCGAAGCTGTTGATTGGCTGCTGGTGCAGTCTTTGTGTGACGAGTTGTGGGGGAACCCCTTGGTTGTTTGGCTGTTTCTTTGTGACGCTGAAAGGGACGTGCTCATTAGAAGTTCTTCTCAGAGTTTGTTTGCGTAGCTTCAAGTTTTAACAGTTTCTTCAGTGAGAAGTTGATGAAGTGGTTTAGTTCTTTAGATGATCAGCTTGATGTTAAGTCTGCGAGTGCTTCGCAGTGCGATCAATGGAAGCAAAGCCAAAGTTTTCAAGCAGCGAGCAACAAGCAAAGCTGGAGTCTGTTTTTATCGGCCTGATTTCAGTCCATCCCATTCACTGTTTGATCCAATCACATTGTCTCTGTGGGGCGGAGCCCCGCCCCGCACTGCCTCTTTCCATGCATATATTATCTGCTAATAAATATGTCACATGGAGGAAATATCCTAGCAGATTTCTATAAAGTGTTATAATCATACCTTATGATGCTAAAGTCAACATTCATCCACACCACATAATTGCTATCAAAACAAGCGTTAATTCAATATCAAACATCACGTATTTGTCATACCGAATACATATACTAATTTTATCTACTAAACGGGTTAAGGCATAGATTAAAATATCCTAAATCCTAATAACCACAGCAAGCTTATAAAAGACATAAAATACAACATTAATATATATTGTCTCTTCAGTATATTGCTTTAATAGCAACAGTCATTACTGATTGTCCTTTTGGCAAAGTCCATAAGAGTTTGGGTGTTCTTTGCACAAAAAGAGAAAAAGACACACGTCCTTTGGAATGCAGTAAAGAAAGGGGAGATGTCCGAGGTCATGAGGATGTCACGTTGTTGTGTAGATCTGGTGATTTTCTTAGCTCAGACAGAGCAATAAGTCAATTGTTTGTGTTTATCCGATTGATAGTTTATGCGTAAAAGTTTCGTGGGTATCACGAGCCATCAGTTTCTGGAACCTCTCCAGATAAGCAGTTCTCTGTTCTTTAGATTTGTTATTTATGCTGAAGTTAGTCATTAACAACACTGAAAGTCCGTTTTAAATCCGTCCAGATGTCGCGGTCCTCCTTTATCAATTTTACCGTTGTTTTATGGATCTCATGAGATGATAAGGAGCGCACGGCAGGAAGCTAGTCAGACAATTGGGCGTTGTGTTGGTCATTTGTTAATTTTACGACTCGGCGTGGCCAAGAGAAAGCTCCTTAGATTCTGCTAAGGAATGTGCTGTCCTGCAATCATTTTGGTGTCTGTTCATTAAGGTTCTACAGATGTGAGTCTCAATGTTCTCAACACACAACAGCTTACAAAAGCGAATTATGTCAAGTCAAGTCACCTTTATTTATATAGCGCTTTTACAATACAGATTGTGTCAAAGCACTTAACAGTATCAAATTGGAGGATAGAGTGTCAGTAATGTATAATGATAAGATTAAACACTCAATTTTCAATTTTCAGTTAAAGGCATTTCATTATTGAATTCAGAGATGTCATTGTCTAGCTCAGTTTAGTTTAAATAGTATCTGTGCAATCAAATCGGCGATAATCGCTAGAAATTAAGTCTGTATTATGTCTCTGTATGTCTGTATTAACAAGTAACTGAAGTCAAGCAGTATTGTATTTTTGATTATTTCCTCTAATTATAGCAATGGTGAGTAAAGTATTATCAAAGATGGCGACATCCATAAAACTAAAAATCATATCACAATTGACACGACAAGAGTCCAGTCGAGCGGTGTCAATTTCGTTGATGAATAATTTGTCATATTTTTTGTCAACAACATTTTTTCCCACACGACAACGAGACAATAACGAACGAAAACTCTTTTTGAATGACAAAAATGATGATGTAAATCTATTGACATTTAATTCAATGAATAAAAACAATTTAAAAAATGTCAAGTCAAGTCAAGTCAAGCTTTATTGTCAATCCGCTACATGTGGGGGCATACAGTGGAACGAAATGTCGTGCCTCACAGGACCACGGTGCTACATAAATACAGGCATACAGCAATGAAGTAAAACAATATAAACCTATACACAACTATCCTACTGATAGATTTGGACTATAAATATACTATCTATAAAAATTATTTTTACATATACATAAACTAAAAAATACAAACTATACGAGTGCTTCGGATAAATACTGTACATGTGCGAAGAGAAAAACTGTGAGTCAGCAGCTGGCTGGAGAACAGTGCAGGATGATTTGTAGTGCATGAGCATGTAAACATATACATATATTACTGAGTCTTTTTGTGGGATTTGTATACACACAGCAGTGTGTGTGAAAAGTGACTAGTGCGCATAGAGGAGGAGAGTGTGCTACTACAGGTGGTTTGTACAGGCCCACTCACCTGCGTGTAGCACACTTCGATTGCACAAAAAAAAGTTCCATAAGTTTCAGATGGTCCATGTTTCAGGAGGTAGGGGGTTTGTATGGAGGTTCAGAGAGGGGCGGGGTGATTTGAGTTCAGGGCTCTCACAGCCTGGGGGAAGAAGCTGTTAAGCAGTCTGGCAGAGCAGGCTCTGATGCTCCGGTACCATCTTCCTGATGGTAGAAGCTGGAAGAGACTGTGGGAGGGGTGTGTGGAGTCCTTCACGATACTATTGGCTTTGCTGGAGCATCGTATAAGGAAAATGTCCAGGATGTAGGGGAGAGGGGCGCCGATGATCTTTGCAGCTGTGTTCACTGTCCGCTGGAGGGTCTTGCGGTCTGCTGCGGTACAGTTCCCGTACCAGACAGTGATGCAGCTGGTCAGCATGCTCTCAATGGTGCCCCTGTAGAAACTGGTGAGGATGGGTGGAGGGAGACTTGCTCTTTTCAGCCGGCGGAGGAAGTGTAGGGCGCTGTTGTGCCTTCTTGGAGAGTGACATGGTGTTGGTGGTTCAGGTGAAATCCTCTGTGATGTGCACCCCCAGGAATTTAGTGCTGCTGACTCTCTCCACAGGCGAGCTGTCGATGGTCAGTGGGGGGTGATCACCGGAGTTTCTTCTGAAGTCCATCACAACCTCCTTTATCTTACTCACATTGAGGGACAGGTTGTTAGTGCCACACCATATCGCCAGCTGTGCCACTTCCTCTTTGTAGTGTGTTTCATCGTTGTTGCTGATGAGACCTACCACTGTTGTGTCATCAGCGAACTTGATGATGTGGTTGGAGCTGGACTTGGCAGTGCAGTCGTGGGTCAGCAGCGTGAAGAGCAGCGGGCTGAGCACACAGCCTTGTGGGGCACCTGTGCTCAGTGTGGTAGTGCTCAAGGTGTTGTGGCCGACACGGACTGACTGAGGTCTTCCGGTTAGAAAGTCCAGAATCCAATTACAGAGGGAGTTGTTAAGGCCCAGCACGTTTAGTTTATTTATGAATTGTTGTGGGATTATTGTGTTGAATGCTGAGCTGAAGTCAATGAACAGCATTCTAATATAAGAGTCTTTGTTTTTTAGGTGAGTAAGAGCTAGATGGAGGGTGGAGGAAATTGCATCGTCCGTAGAGCGGTTTGGATGGTATGCAAACTGGAGCGGGTCGAGTGTGTTGGGGAGGCTGGTTTTGATGTTGTGCATGACTAACCTCTCAAAACACTTCATCATGATTGGAGTCAGTGCTATGGGACGGTAATCATTTAGACAGGACACAGATGATTTCTTTGGTACCGGTATGATTGTTGTGGATTTGAGAAATGTGGGGACGACCGCCTGGCTCAGCGAGGTGTTGAAGATATGTTAGGACATCTGTCAGCTGTTCAGCACAGTCTTTCAGTACACGGCCAGGTATGTTGTCACGGCCTTCCGTGGGTTGATCCTAGATAGGGTCTTCCTTACGTCGGCTGGAGACAGACAGAGCGCCTGGTCATTGGGAGGTGTGGGCAGTTTTTGTGCAGGTGTGTCATTCTGCATTTCAAACCGTGAATAAAAGTGGTTGAGTGTATCTGGGAGGGATATGTCATCATCACAGGCCTGTGGTGGGGGCTTGTAGTCTGTGATTGTCTGAATGGCTTGCCACAGACTCTGTGTGTCTCTGCTGTCTGTGAAGTGATTGTTGATTTTTTGAGCATATGACCGTTTTGCATTTTTGATGCTGCGGGACAGATTGACTCTTGCTGTTTTGAGTGCTGCTTTATCTCCTGATCTGAAAACTTCATCTCTGGTCTTTAGCAGCCCACGAACCTCTGCTGTCATCCATGGCTGCTGGTTGGCGCGTGTGGTGATGGTCTTGGTGACTGTCACATCATCAGTGCACTTTTTGATGTAAGCAGTCACAGTTTCAGTGTACTCCTGCAGGTCTGTGTGGTTGTTGTAGGTGGCCGCATCTTTAAACATGTTCCAGTCTGTGTCCTGGAAGCAGTCCTGCAGTGCTGAGGTAGCATTTTCTGGCCATACCGTGATCTGCTTTAGAACCAGTTTGGCAAGTTTGAGAAGTGGTCTTTAAGCTGGGATTAGCACAACAGAGATGTGGTCCCGAGTACCCGAGGTGGGGGCAGGGTTCGGCTTTGTATGCGTTTTTTTTCTGTTGTGTAAACAAAGTCCAGTGTGTTATTTCCCCTTGTTGCAAAGTTCACATGTTGGTAGATCTTTGGAAAAACTGTTTTTAAGTTTGCGTGGTTGAAGTCACCGGCTATGATGAAAAAGCTGTCAGGGTTATTTGTTTGTTGTTCGCTGATGGCGCTGTACAGTTCACGAAGTGCGTCCTTAGCGTTTGCACAATAACAATAGCCGTGAACTCCACCAGTGATGAACAGTGTTTTGTCACTTCCACAGTATTGTTACACCATTTTTTGTTGACGTACACACACAAGCCACCCCCGCTTGTCTTACCAGACAGTGATGAATCTCTGTCCGCTCGGTAGCAGGTTAGCCTGTGCAGCTGAATGCCGGAGTCCGGGATGTTGTCGTTTAGCCATGTTTCAGTGAAAACAGACACACAACAATCCCTTGCCTCATGCTGTGTAGACTGACTGAGTTGAATTAAGTCCAGTTTGTTCAGGTAGCGTCAGTAGGCGAGGCCGCGGTCTCGAGGTCCGGCTCCAGCAGTAAACAAAGGCCTCGTAGCTTCTCAGTAGCCGCCAGGAAGAGTTTGTGTTTGTATGTGTTGTCGACATCCAAAAGGCTTTGGCGATCATAGATGTATCATAGCTTCAATTCGGAGTGATCTCCCGATGAATTAGCAGTAAATTGACATTGTTTGGAGATGAACAGACAACATTAAAAGACATAAAAGCACCGTCTTTGGGACCCGGAGGAGCTGCTGCATCTGACCGCGCCACCATCTTGGTTTTTAGAGAAATGTTAGGGAGGGTCGATTTAGGAAGAGATTCATTCAGGATGAATCTGCTGCATAGGAGGTTAAATGCGAACATATGAACCGGTGGGACATAAGCTAAAATACACTTGCTGCATGGCGCATAAAACGTTAAAAAATGTCAATATGTGGGAGTAAGAGAAGAGCAGGCATATGAATAAATCTGACGACGCAAGAGAGAACTCAATTCGGTCCAGCTTTCTGAGCCCAGACACTGAAGTATACACACAGAAAGCGTGTCTCATAGCGGGTGAGTACTCTTTCACGTCGCATCAACAGAGAAATACACACAAAATGATGTCGAAATTTCTGTTTTGAAGAGTATTCACAGTCTGTGTACCTTCAGATAATTCGTTTTTTTTCTCGTTTTTTACTTTAAAACGGGAAAACGAATAAATCTGTGGTTTATCGCATATTTAAACCTCCTGGGCATAATAAACGAATTTCAGGTGTTTTTCTCACATTTTTAATTTTGTCTTCATCACACTCCGTTCAAATGCATCAAATGAAAATACAATAAAACCAAAATGAAAAATTAAGCTTTTCAATTCACAAATCCATTTTGGTGTACCGGAAGTTCGCCGTCGCTTTGCTGCTGGCGCATGCTGCAAAGGTGGCAACGTCATTCATCAGTCATGGGGTCAGTGCTGGAGGATCATGCTGGAAACATAGTTAACATGATTAATAATGGTGCAATGTATTCTGATGTTTCCGCTGCTTTGGCATCCATTGGAATTGAAGGAGGCCATTCCGTGTCCAGCATAAAAAAGTTCCTTGGCAGCCGCAACCTGGTAAAGAGGGGGCTTTTGTCCGATGATAATTTTGAGGTGGCAGTGGCCAGTGCTTTTCGAGAGGTATGTGAAGTTTTATAACTGATGCAACTGTTAAGGGATCTGTACTATTTCCCCATCATTTTACTGCCAGACATATCCAGTTTAATGTTATTACGTATACGTATAATGTTATTACTGGACCATCCTTTGGGTGAAAAATGATGACGGGTTACCTGGCCTCAAAGGGACTGCGTGCTTCAGAACACTGAGGCTTGTCCATCAACCTTACCACCAAGCTCGCTTACAGGTGCCTACTTCACACAACTTCAGTGTTATTTCTCCTGTATTTAATCACTCATTTACACACACACAAGTCTGGTTTGCTATCCTTGTGGGGACTCTCTCCATAAGTGTAATGTTTTTCCTACTGTAATACTATATATGTAATACTCGATCACCCTACACCAACCCCACACCTAAACCTACTTCTTACAGGAAACTTTCTGGATTTTTACTTTCTCAGAAAAACTCTTTCTGTATGATTTATAAGCTTTTTACCCACTGTGACACAAGTCCCCATGAGTCTGTGTATTAAGTCCCCTCACCGCTGGAATATAAAAACAAGTACACACACACATGTTGGTTTTTCATGTTTTATGGGGACAGACAGTCTATCGACGTAATGATTTTTATACTGTTGACACTAATTTATTCTATCCCCTAACCTTAAAACTACCAATAACAGAAAACAATCTGTTTTTGCATTTTCAAAAAACACCACTTAGTATGATTTACAAATCTTTTACATACACACATACAGATACAGTTGTGCCCAAAATTATAAGAACACTAGTGTTTTCACCAGCTAAAATATGGTTTATTTTGCTATTAATTGTAATAATCCAGTGAGATTTTTGTGCTCCACACAGAGATCTGATCTGATCATCATCCAGTCTGGAGTGACATGAAGAAACAGTACAAACTGAGACAAACTAAATCCAGAAGAACTGGATCTTGGAGATGTTGTTCTACACAGTTCTTCTGGATTTAGTCCGTCTCAGTTTGTTCTGTTTCTTCATGTCACTCCAGACTGGATGATGATCAGATCAGATCTCTGTGTGGAGCACTAAAATCTCACTGGATTATTACAATTAATGGCAAAATGAATGTTTGGAAATGTAAACTGATATTTCCTACTGACACACTACAGCAAAAGATAGAAATAACCAATTTAAAACCATATTTTAGCTGGTGAAAACACTTGTGTTCTTATAATTTTGGCCACCACTATATATAAACACTTAAATTCTCTGCAGGGAGCGGTGTCCCAAATGCCTTGGGGGAAGGTGGTTGTTTCAAAAAGATAAATGAAGATCTGCTACCCAGTGCCACAGTCGCTACAAACTTGCGTGAAATGGGTTCCTCACTGACCACACCAACAATGTTTGGGCATGTACCCGTTCTTAACAGAAAAGGACTGTGCATGTGCAGAGCAGTCCTTTATTGAAGAGTTTCCTGACCTGACTGTCCTATACAACAGTACAATTAACAATGACTACAGAAAATTTCAGGAAGCAGTTATGTGCCTTATTAATATTACTTACAGATATTCCAATCCTTAAAGCAGGTCTGCGTATCTCTTTGTGAAGACAGTGTATTTTTTAACTGATTATAGGTATCAGTTATTAAATAAGAGGGTCTCAATGTTGTAAATTTAGTCAGTTCTTGATAAACATTTAAATCTAGGATTTGCACCAGTAGCTGTTATCTTATTAAATAAAATCTACCAGCATGTACTTGCTTAGAACATTTATTAAACTGCATTCATTGCACAATGTTAAATACAATTTCCTTTGCAAATGAGGGCAGACAAATAAAATATCTTAAGATTAACAGGTCTTCTTTCTTTGCCCTGGTGTAATGGAACGTTGCTGTAACAGAACATCTCCGTACTAACTAACACCAAAATAAACCTGGAACACCAAAATAAACAACAACAACAACAACAAAAAAAGACTCATAATAAAACATTCCAGTTTCAAACTAACTTTTTTACCAGGTCGAGAACTGTTGACAGACCAGCCACCCGAATGATGTTAAGTAGAGAGCACTCGGACCTGCATTTCAAACATTGGTTGGAGGTTAATGCCCATTCTTCAATACAGACTCTACATCCAACTATGCTCCGGCAACATTCTGACAGCATTAGCTCATTGATGATGTCTGTAACAATGAAAGATATGCATTACTACTGCGTCAACCATTTGGTAGCCTATATTTTAAAGGTCCCATGGCATGAAAATTTCACTTTACAAGGTTTTTTAACATCAATATGAGTTCCCCTAGCCTGGTCCCCCAGTGGCTGGAAATGACAATAGGTGTAAACCAAGTCCTGGGTATCCTGCTTCTCCTTTGAGAAAATGAAAGCTCAGATGCCCAATCTGGAATCTTCCCTTTATGTCGTCATACGGGGAAAGGTTACCTCCCCTTTCTCTGCTTTGCCCGCCCATGAGCTACTACCGTGCGAGGCAAGCACAATATTTTTTTTTTTCGAGAGAGAGACATCATGGCTTGCAAACGAGAAAAGCATGGCAGTTGCTCAGTGTTTGGATGTACAATTGAACACTGAAGTATGTGTACAGTGTTTCCCACAGACTTGGATTCTATTTGCGGCGGCTTATATGCAAATTCATTCTCTGCCAGCGGGAGGCGCTTTTAGAGCGTGGAGATAGCGGTTTCCGCGGTAACGCTGTACACAAAGCAGAGCTCTGCTCACAAACGCTGCTTTATCAGACATTGCATGCAAAATGAAATGAAAATGACATCCCAAATTTTCTGAAAACAGTCCGTTTCCTTCAGAAATACAGTGATATAAAAACACCCGCACTGTTTCTATTTTGAAAAGCTGGTTGAGGCCACACCCCCACCCTCCACCTTGCCCGCCTCTCTCCTCATTAGCATTTAAAGCTACAGACACAGAATGGCACGTCCTAAGGAAAGCTCATTGTGGGACTGGCTCCTAGTGGCTGAAATTCTGCACTAAGGCTGAATTTCGGGAAAGAGACTTCAGATACAGTACTAGACACCACTTAGGCCTATATAAAAGCATCCAAAAAGCAGCATGTCATGGGACCTTTAATCTGTTAAAGCAGTGTTTCTCAACCCCACTTCTGGCGAGCCCCAGCCCCGACTTGGCACATTTTGTATGTTGCTCTTATCTGACACACTTCAGTTCAGTTCATGGCTCTCTCTTCTAAGGAGCTGATGATCTGAATCATTAGGGATAACAAGGGAGACATACAAAATGTGCAGAGCAGTGGGTTCCCAGGCCTGGAGTTCAGAAACACTTATTAAACACTCAGAATATTTATTTAGCAAAAAAAAAATTAAAAAGTGCTTCTTTTGTAAAACTTTAAATAAGTAAAATAAAAGCTGAGTACACCTTAAGCTTTTGTAACCAATAAATTTGTAGTGTATGTTTTAAAGGAAAAGTTGTTTGGAATATGTTGGTTCAGTTCATTGCTTGACCATTGAGTCATTAGCATTTTTAAATAACCACTGCTGATGGATTGGCAAAGCAAATGGAAGTAAACTGTTAATTACCGTAACCAATGAATTGAGAATCTAAGACTACAAAGATGTTTAATTTTTTTTAAATAAAGCAAGAAAATGGGTGCTTTTGGCATTAAGTGATATACATATACAATTACAGTGACACATACCATCAAACAACCATAACATTAACTTAATCTGCCACATAGTATTGACTACAACAAACCAGCTACTCTCCCGAGGTAGACAGTTACAACAGAATGTTATGAAGTGAAAGTTTGTCCTTCATGTACAGTAGACGCAGGAATGCAGTTGCTTTTCCATCACAGGCTGCTGCTTAAAGTCCCTACTAATTTGCATTCACATCTGTAAAAATAATGTGTATGCAATGTATCTGTTTATGCTACATGCATATATATGGCAAGTTTATTTTTCATAAACCCTAAAGTGTGTGTGGTAGACTGATGTTAACACATCAGATACTTGATCTTTCAAACCTCTACAAACAAGGCAGGTGAAAGCCTCCTTGATCTGTGATGTTTGCTGCATGTTGAATTGAGTTCTTTCCCTTGTGGCCAGTGTGGTAAGCTCTCGGAGTCTGATAGCGACACTCTCTAGACCTTGAGATGCCTCCAACACCTCCTCGATTTTTTCCAGATTATCCTGCAATCCAGAATCTTCTTCCCTGCATAAAAGAAAGAGGCAAATTACAGTTTGTATGTAACTAGATCAATAGTTACATGCAACAGTTTAAGTAACAAAGGCCCGGTTTCCCAGACAGGGCTTAGCTTAAGCCAAGACAAGGCCTTAAGAAATTATGATGTTTAAGCACCTTTTATAAAAATGTCTTAAAATAAACATTACTGGTGTGTATCTTCAGACAAAACAATGGCAGTGATATTTTCAGATCTCAGTGCAAATAACTTTCAGTTAAAATGCCTAAAACATGCATTTCATTATGAGACTAGTCTTAATTAAAAGTAACAAAGACGTACTCGGTTACTATCGTAACCTTGGTTCCCTGAGATATGGGAACGAGTACTGCGTCGTAAGAAGCTGTATGGGAAAAACTCCTTTTTTCCTCTTCAACCGAAGCCTTTTCAATCACGCAGTGAAACTGCATGTCCATTGGTTCGTGCAGTACTATAAAATCGAACCAATGGCACGGCGGTGGCGCCATAGCCCACCAAAATGGCTTCACCGCCACATCTCAGATTTCTTCGAATGAAGCGACTGAGGCATGGCAAGGAGCAGACATGTTGTCGAGGAACAATGTCTCCTCGGCCAGCACGGCCAGGAACGCAGTAATCGTTCCCATATCTCAGGGAACTGAGGTTACAATAGTAACCGAGTATGTTCCCTTTCGATATTACGCTCGTACTGCGTCATAAGCCGCTGTATGGGAACCAGTACAATCACACCGTGCTATGATGGGGAACGACTCAGAATCAAGACTCACGTGGGGGTAAGACCCAGGGGAGTCAATAGAATACACCAAGCACAGGCTGAGCCAACAGGGTCATCCGTGGCCTTGGTGTTGTCCCCTATAGTTTATACCTTGTATCCATATAATATGGACCTTCCAAATAAAGAAGGGGCTTGAACAATGATGGTCAAGCGAACCCCTAACACTGCTAAACTAGCCGGAGGTGGCAAACTAAGCAGAAAGGACTCTGGCCTGTGATGCAGGGACGTCCAGGTTGTAAAACCTTACAAATGTGGATGGCGAGGACCAGCTGGCCGCCTCACAAATCTCCAAAATGGACACCCCGCTGGACCATGCCCAGGAAGAGGAGACACCTCTGGTGGAATGGGCTCTGACTCCAATGGGGCACTGCAAGCCCAAGGAGGAGTATGCTAGGGTGATAGCATCCACTAACCACCTGGAAATATTTTGCTTCGTAACAGGGCAACCTTTAGCGCGGTTACCGAAGCTGACAAAAAGCTGTTCTAATCTCCTGTATGAGGCAGAATGCTCAATGTATACCCTCAGGGCCCTGACGGGGCAGAGCAGGAATAATTCCTGGTCATCCGTCGAAGGGGAAAGCGCTGAAAGCGCTATGACCTGGGCTCTGAACGGAGTGGAGAGCACCTTAGGTACATAACCCAGCCTTGGTTTCAGGACGACCTTGAAGTCGTTAGGCCCGAATTCCAGGCAAGCAGGGTTGATGGAAAGGGCCTGTAGATCTCCTACTTGCTTAACCGACGCCAGCGCTAACAGCAGGGCGGCTTTAAACGAGAGTGATCTGAGGCTCGTGGATTGCAATGGTTCAAACGGGGGGCCTTTCCTTTAATTCTCCTGGCGCTTCGTATAAACTGGACCACCGCACTGTTCCTGCCCACCGATCGGCCAGCAATAGGGGCATGGAAAGCCACTATGGCTGCCATGTAAACTTTGATGGTGGATGAGGAACGCTGTTTATTCAGTATCTCCTGCAGAAATGAAAGAACCACTGATACATCAGAGGTAACGGATCTAAGTCGTGGTCTTGACACCAAGCCGAGAAAATAGACCATTTTAGAGCATAGAGGCGTCTGGTAGATGGGGCTCTAGCTTCTGCCATAGGGTTTAAGACATGCTCTGGAAGGCCGAAAGGCTCCCGTTGAGTGGCCACACATGCAGGGCCCATAACTCGGGCCGTGGATGCCACAGCGTGCCGTTCGCTTGAGAGAGGAGGTACCATCTTAAGGGAATGGGCCATGGGGCTGTTTCGAGCAGCTGGAATAACTCCGACACCCACGGCTGGTTCCTCCAGAAGGGGGCTATTAGAAGAAGATTGTGCCATTGTTCCCTGACTCGTCTGAATACCTGCGGTAGCAGAGCGATTGGAGGGAATGCATAGAGCAGGAGGCTGGGCCACTCGTGGGCCAGGGCATCCATGCTCTTCGTGAAAAAGATTGGGCAATGAGAGTTGTCTTCGGAGGCGAAAAGGTCTACTCGAGCTTTGCCAAAGACTTCCCAGATTTTCTGAACCACAAGTGGGTGGAGCATCCATTCTTCTGAGGAGACGTTGTTCCTCGACAACATGTCTGCTCCTTGGTTCATTTTGTGGGTTACTGTGATCTTCACTTTAGAATACTGATCCAAATAATTAGTAAGGATGTAGTAACACTTGAGTAATTAGTATCCAAAACTTTACATATATCTCAAAAGCTCACAACTACATCTGTAACAGGGCTGATGAGACGAGAGGCGTGCGGATCCATGTGCAGGCTTTTATTAGGCAGAGACGTGGTCATAACAGGCAGGGTCAAACAATGGCAAACAGGTATGGCAGGGACAAGACAAAGAGTAAAACTTAGGGAAAGCGTAGGTCGATGATCAGCGAACAGTATCCAAAGGGGCGAGACAGGAGAGGTAATCCAATAACGTCAGCGATAGTCCAGGCAGGGGCAAACACAATCCAACAAAGGCTAGGCAAGGCAAGGCAAGGCTAGGAAAACTAACGGGCTCTGTAGGGCAGCGATAGTGCATACGATACTCGGCCACGAGGGAGAGAATGTCCAGGGTTGAAATAGTGTGTGTGATAAGTGTGTGCGTGGGATCAGGTGTGCGTGTGATTGGTGCAATGAGTGATTGGTGACAGCTGTGATCAGTGTTGGATGATGGGAATTGGAGTCCATGTGATGTGTGGTGTGAAAGTCCATGTGGTGAGCGGGTGACCTCTAGTGGTGAATGAACGGGAGTGCAGACCAGATTCGTGACAACATCAGTCAATATTAGGAAGTTATGATGATTTTCACATTGGAATACTGATCCACGTAATTAGTAGCTCCTTTAGAAGAATTTGATAATTCTTGAGTCATTACTAGTGGGTTACCATGATCTTAATTTTATAATTAATTATTCATTATGCATAATTCACATCAATTATGAACCTGTATACAGTAGCTCTTAGTAGTTCTCCAGGAGATATATATATATATATATATATATATATATATATATATAGTAGTTATTGGTTAGCTAATAGTAAACTACCAGTTTCAACTGAGCACTAATACTTACCAAATCATTAATCAGAGTTTCTTGTTACGTAATAGTAGTTACTACAATGTTAATAGTGCATTAGTGACTTGTTCCTGTGTAGTTATTCATTAACAGTCAACATGGGACTGCACTTCCTCCTGCAGCATCTGGACAGCCCAGGGACTTATGTGAGGATCCTCAGCTCAGCCTTAAACACTATCATTCCACACCTCCTCCTGCCCAAATGAACTCAGCTCTCCGTGCCCACCTCGGCACAGCTAGTGAGGCTGGGAAAATTCTCATCCAGCACCCGCACCATCAGCACTGGAGCTCCTCAGGGCTGCGTTCTGTCCCCACTACTCTTCTCCCTCTACACAAACGACTGCACATCTAAAGATCCCTCTGTCAAGCTCCAGAAATTTGCAGATGACACCACAGTCATCGGCCTCATCCAGGACGGTGACGAGTCTGCTTACAGACAGGAGGCTAAAGAGCTGGCTGTCTGGTGCGGTCTTAACCTGGAGCTCAAAACGCTCAAGACAGTGGAGATGATCGTGGACCTCAGGAAAAAACCCCCTGCTCTCCCCTCACTCACCATCATGAACAGCACTGTGGCTGCAGTGGAGACATTCAGATTCCTGGGAAGCATCATCTCTCAGGACCTGAAGTGGAACATTCACATCGACTCCATTATTAAAAAGGCCCAGCAGAGGTTGTACTTCCTTCGCCAGCTGAGGAAGTTCAACCTGCCACAGGAGCTGCTGGGAAAAGGGCTGGCAAAATCACTCTGGACCCCTCACATCCAGCACACTCCCTCTTTGAAATGTTGCCATCTGGCCAACGCTACAGAGCTCTGAGTACCAGAACGACCAGACACAGAAACAGTTTCTTCCCTCAGGCAATCCATCTCCTGAACACTTGAACACTTAACAATAAACATGAAACACACAACACTATCATACTGTTACGTCCTCTGTCGTGTGTGTCATGTGTTCCCGCCTCTTGTGTCCATATTTGGTCTTGTTCCTGTCCTTGTTAAGTGTGATTATTAGTTAAGTCTTGTCCAGCCGTGTTTTGTCTAATTATCAGTTATTGTCATGTGTATTTAGTTCCTGCCTGTTTAGTTAGCTTTTGTCTGGTCTACTCGTTATTCCCCGGTGTTCCTGCCGGTGATAACCTTACCTTGTCTTGCCCTGTCCTGATGTCATTATTAAAGACTGTTATTTTGAAGTTACTCCTCATGTCCGTCTTCCTCGTCCCTCCCTGCTGTGTGCACCGTAACACATACATTTATTTATTTAACACACACTTATTACATTTCAAATTTGCACCTAACATACCTGTACATACTAAATTGTGTATGTTGTATATTGTGTTTGTGCTATTTTGCACAATGTCTCTTTTGTATATTTGTACATTTTTTAATTTTTTTATTATCTGTGTCCTGTCGTGTCGCTGTCATTCTGTTGCACTGTTCCTTGTATGTGCAAACATACCTGGCAATAATACTAATTCTGATTCTTATGATCGCATAACTTGTTTTATTTAGTTGTTAGCTAAATCGGAAAGCCAAAATTTGTCAGCAACTTCTACAAACTATTTCTGCCTTCTGCTTGTCTCACATCAGTTTGGGCACACATACACAGGGCAGCTTTGGGTTAGTTGCTCTGTGCTGTTGGATGTATGTGTCACGAATCAGGTCCATGGACTTCCATTCACTCACCATCAGAGGTCACTCACTCACCACATTGACTCATGCACTACACTAACTGTTGCACGTCACCCAGGACATCCATTCCCATCATCCACTGCACTGATGACTCACACTCAGCTGATTGCACTGATCACACACAGCTGATTCCCATTACTCGCCTTACTTAAACCATGGACTTCCTTTCACAGATTGCTGAGTATTGTGCTGCGTTTAGCACTCTCCAAGTGTTAGCTGCCTTACCGAGCCATTCTGTGTTTATGTTTAGCTCCGAGTATTGTTCTGCATTTATCCCTCTCCCAGTGATAGCTACATTACGGTTTATTGCCTTGTTTCCTGATATCTGCCCGTGTTCCTGGATTAACCCTTCGTCTTTCCGTTTGGACTCTGGTTGCCCCATGCTTGGACTATTGCTTGTGTTCTCAGATTACCCCTCTCGTCTAGACCCTTTGTATATATTTCGCCGATCAAAGACTCACGCTTGCCTTAGGATTACTGTGTCTTGCCTATGCCATACCTATTTGCAGTTGTTCGACCCTGCCTGTGTTTATGACCACGTCTTTGTCAAAATAAAGCCTTGCAAATGGATCCGCATGTCTCACGTCTCGTTTGCCCCGTTACAGGTATGGTAGTTGGAACATTGTTCAGTTTTATTCATTACTGTCAGCTTTCACAGCAATACTGCTAAAATACTCAAAGAGTTCAGATGATGACAACTACAGATGGATAGACTGAACTGCCAAATATTATATTGTAATCATTGAGTATGTTTACATGTACCCTCATAATGCTATTTTAATGGAATTTTTGTAATATTTGCAAAATACTGTATGTATATTCACACAACTTCATGACATTATTCTGAAGCAGGCCTGGTTCTACGGGGGTTAAAGAGGGTGATAAACCCCCTTAAACTAAAGAAAGAGAACCCTCAGTTGAGGCACTAAAAATATTGGCAAAACAGATCTGAGCAGTGTAGCCAATCACAGACGTATCTGTTAATTTGTTGAACGCTGCATAAAATGTTCTGTGTTAAGCAAGCTTGCCAATCCTCTCATTAGTGTAGAGTGTAGTGTAGGCGCAATGTAAATAATGGATTGATTATACAAAGGAGGGAGAATCATTGATGATAATGGAATATTGTGAGAAAGCAAACTTTCTCTTACTCTCTCATCTTTACGTGATTTCTTGAAAAATAGTAATATTGAACAGCAATTGTCATTAGACAATTCATAAGAGTAATAAATCAACAATTCCTTAATTTTTGTTTTATTTTAAGCAGTCAGAAAACTCAGCCACGAGGGGGGCCTGGGGGGGGCCTAGGCCCCCTCATTTGCATGCGCCCCCCAGGTCCCCTCGTGGCTGAGCCACTGTTATAGACCACATTTCAACACAACCGTTGGAACAAGTGCTTCAAAATGAATAGACAAAAGAAACACAAAGTCTACATTAACCTTTTAAGCGGTACGGTCCCACATATGGGATTTAGAACGGTGGGTGACGTCGCATAACTGCCAAATTCAAATAGAGGTTTCGCACGTTGACTGGTGTGTGATTGTCATATCACAACTATGCAGTGTTCTTAACTGCATATTTTAGGTTTCAGACATTTAAATGCACATAAGTACTAGTAAAAGAATACATTTAGAGCTTGTAAAATACACAGAGATTTCTATGGAAGCAAAAATAACAATCCATTCAAATTTAATTTGCCGATGTGTTTTATTCATATCAGATACACATAGTGTAAGTAACTATAAAGTTCACTCTATTCTTCATCCAGTTCACCAGCCACTTACTTGCATGTATTTTGGGAGAAATTAATGAATTCACATGCTGTAAATCAGACTGACAGGACTCTCTGAACTGCGGCGCGAACAAACATGGCGGCACCCATCTCACCTTACAGATCACAGATCACGATCAAGATCAATTATAAAGGTGTTTAAATGACAAAACGCACTCATTTACACATTTGTGAATCGGAATATCAGATTGTCCATCACATGTTAAGCAAGTTTGTGAATATATTAAATAAAAAAGAAAAAACGAAATAAAAGCGATCCATCTGTCATACAGTGTAAAGGTGCATTCACGCCATATCGTAATAACCGTAATTATGAGATACCAACTTGTAAAAATCGTTCACGTCCTCATAGAAGTTGTAATTACAACTTGTGAACTGGGAGTTTTCTCAGAGCTACGGCTTGTACCACGTGACCGCTGCACCTCACGCTGAACCAGCGAGTGGCGCCGCTTTCAAAGAAAGCTATACTGCTCTAAAAAAGGGGAAAATAGATACATACATAGGCTACTATAATGTATTATAATATAAAAACATTATGCAAGTGTTCATACTGTTATTATTTTGTTGTTGTTTGTTTATATTAGCAATATTTATCGCTGTTATTAATAACAAACAAACAAACAAACGGTTTGTAATTATTTTTTGCGGTTTCTGTGTTCTGCAATATTTAGCAGCAGCATACAAATGTAATGTGTTTTACAGCTGCCAATAACATTTTTACTCGGTTGCGGTTCATTTTGTTGACTGTTGCTATAGAAACGGATAATCCCCAGTCCGAGGACATGAACAGTACTGAGTTGAACATCACGTCTTGTCATCTCGGAATTACGGTAATTACGACACGGCGTGAACGCAGCATTATTGTTGCTGTGGTGTGTCACGTGACAATCATGATGCGTCGCCATGGAAACAGTAAGGGGAAACGTTCTAAAATAACAGTCGCCTTAAAAAAATAAAACTCACTCTGGGGGGACCACTAGAATATTTTAAACTGAAAGGTTTAAAGGAGAGAAAAAAAGAAAAATGAAAAGCAAAATAAACAAATAATAGACAATCAAGACAAATGTACAAATGAATACAACATGAATCAATCAGTTTGTATAAAACATCAACAACAAAAACTTGAGTTTTAACCAAAATTTTGGAAGAAATAGTACAGTACCTTAAATCGTCAATCTGCTATCTTGACACACTTCCCACATCTTTTTTCAAAAGTGTGCTTCACTGTTTAGAAGCAGATCTCTTAGAAGTGGTGAACGCTTCACTTCTTTCTGGGACTTTTCCAAACTCCCTGAAAACTGCAGTTGTTAAGCCCCTTCTGAAAAAGTGCAATCTTGATAACACAATGTTGAGCAACTATAGACCAATATCAAATCTTCCTTTCATAGGTAAGATTATTGAAACGGTAGTGTTTAATCAGCTGAACAACTACTTAAACTCAAATGTATACCTGGACAATTTTCAATCTGGTTTCCGAGTGCATCACAGTACAGAGACAGCGCTTATTAAGATAATAAATTATATTTGCTTCAATTCTGATTCTGGCAAAATATCAGTTCTGGTACTACTAGATCTTAGTGCTGCGTTTGGCACTGTTGATCATAACATACTTCTAGACAGACTTGAAAACTGGGTCGGGCTTTCTGGGATGGTACTCAAATGGTTCAGGTCATACTTAGACTTATACTCTCCTATACTCACATAATAACCTCTCCCTTCTAAGTGGACGTCCATGACAAGCGGAGTCCCACAAGGCTCAATTCTTGCACCACTCTTGTTTAGCTTGTATATGCTCCCACTAAATCAAATAATGAGAAAGAACCAAATTGCCTATCACAGCTATGCTGATGATACCCAGATTTACCTAGCCTTATCTCCAAATGACTACAGCCCCATTGACTCCCTCTGCCAATGCATTGATAAAATAAACTGTTGGATGTGCCAGAACTTTCTTCAGTTAAACAAGGAGAAAACTGAAGTCATTGCATTTGGAAACAAAGATGAAGTTCTCAAGGTGAATGCATACCTTGACTCTAGGGGTCAAACAACTAAAAATCAAGTCAAAAATCTTGGGGTGATTCTGGAGACAGACCTTACTTTTAGTAGTCATGACAAAGCAGTAACTAAATCAGCATACTATCATCTCAAAAACATTGCAAGAATTAGATGTTTTGTGTCCAGTCAAGACTTGGAGAAACTTGTTCATGCCTTTATCACCAGCAGGGTGGATTATTGTAATGGTCTCCTCACCGGCCTTCCAAAGAAGACCATTAGACAGCTGCAGCTCATCCAGAACGCTGCTGCCAGGATTCTGACTAGAACCAGGAAATCTGAGCATATCACACCAGTCCTCAGGTCCTTACACTGGCTTCCTGTTACATTTAGGATTGATTTTAAAGTACTTTTATTCGTTTATAAATCACTCAATGGCCTAGGACCTGAATACATTGCAGATATGCTCACTGAATATAAACCTAACAGACCACTCAGATCATTAGGATGGAGTCAGTTAGAAATACCAAAGGTTCACACAAAACAAGGGGAGTCCGCTTTTAGCTATTATGCCGCCCGCAGTTGGAACCAGCTTCCAGAAGAGATCAGATGTACTAAAACATTAGCCACATTTAAATCCAGACTCAAAACTCATCTGTTTAGCTGTGCATTTGTCAAATGAGCACTGTGCTACGTCCGAACTGATTGCACGATGTATAATCATTTTTAACTGTTCTTAACTGTTTTAAATTCTCTTCAAATCAATTTTTATATCTTGTTTTTATTATTACTTTTTAATTCCTTGTTTTTATTGTTGTGACTTTTTTTTCTTTACTACTTTTTCTTTTAATTACTTTTTCACTTCCTTTTATGTAAAGCACTTTGAATTAACACTGTGTATGATATGTGCTATATAAATAAACTTGCCTTGCCTATTGTCATCATTTATAAGTTGCTTGTCGCTTTGGATAAAAGACTTCAGAGTTTAATTAGCCTAATATTCAGTGACAGACGGACAAACCACTAGGCTATACAAAATAATGAATTACCCTTTTCCACTCTATGAGAGCACACACAGATCTCCAATTCCTCTAACCAAGTTTCAACCTATATCAGATGTTATGATTTCAATCAGATGCGTCGGCTGTATCTGTTGATGAGTCAATGTGATTTCGATGTTGAATCGATGTTTTATTTTCGGCGTAATAATGTTCTGATGAGCTGACCAAATAATGAACTTTGATTCAACATCAAAATTTGATTGATGACTGATACTGACCATTACAACCAAAAATCGACGTTGATTCTATGTCAGTTTGCTATCTGGTGAGTTACTCTCACGGGACACTGCACTTATTCGCAATTATACACCTAAAGCACGCGCACTAAAAAGCCTGTTTAACAGCGCCTGATTACTGAACTAAGTTATCTTTTGCGCTAATACTGTCAAAACACACAAGGTTTACATATAGACTCAGTTGGTTATGTCTAAAATGAAAGTAAACAGTTGAGAGAAAAACGGATGCGTCCCTTTATATTAGATGCGTGCAAGTCTTAAAGGGACAGAAATAAACATGCCGCCGACTGTAGTTAAAGAGATAAAGAAAAAATAACAGAAAAGCTTCTAAAGACTGTTAGCTATGTATAACTGACTAACTGTAGCTAAACCATGTTCCCTCCAAATGTTAAAAGCCCCGTCCATCAGAGAGGGTGAAAAAGAAATATTACAAAAAACCAGCGCTGTAATACAAGGGTCTTTAAGGTCTAATGCTAAACAGAATTGAGACCAAATCCTTAATGAATGTTTAACAACAGTTTTTTTTTTTTTAATTAAAGTAGTATATTTAAAAGAATCTGGTACACTTAGTAAGGATGTTAAAGTTGCTGGACTACACGAGGCAGCTTCCATCAGTACCCACTGAGACTTTTTTAGTTGTAGATCCTGCTGCACCCAATATAACAAATTCCTAATGTTCGCTGCCCAATAATAGGTTTGAAAATTTGGCAGAGCCAGGCCACCCAAACACTTTGGATTCATAAGATGATTTTGATTCATTTGTCTTGACTTATTCCATATGAAAGAAGAAATATTCCGCTGCAAAACTGTAGAAAAGGATTTTGGGATAAATATAGGAATGCACTGGAAAAGATATAAAGATTTAGGAAGAACATTTATTTTGATAACATTCACCGTTCCTATCAAAGATAGAGGGAGACATTTCCAGGACAGAAAGAGAGACTTAACATGATTATGGAGAGGACTAATGTTGGCACTGAACAGGTCAGAATATTTACGGGTAACCTGAATCCCTAAGTATTTAAAACGATTCCTGATAACCTTGAATTGGAAATCTGAATATGAAATCTGAAGGGAAGATGTGTTCAGTGGGAACAGTTCACTTTTACAAAAATTTAGTTTGTATCCTGAGAAACTGCTATAGGTATCTAGAATAGAAAGAGTTTGAGGAATAGAGGAGAGAGGGTTAGATAAAAAAAAAATAAGAAGGTCATCAGCATATAAAGAAACCTTATGCACTGTTCCTGCACGGGTGATACCACAAACCTGTGCACTGGACCGTAGAGCAATTGCAAGGGGTTCAATGGCTATAGCAAACAACAATGGGGAAAGGGGACAACCCTGTCTTGTGCCCCGTTGTAGATCGAAATACTCTGAAAAGACATTATTAGTACGTACAGAAGCTTTAGGGGCTCCATATAAAAGTTTAATCCAAGAAATAAATATGGGGCCAGATCCAAATTTTCCTAAGACCTGAAAAAGATAGTTCCATTCAACACGGTTAAACGCCTTTTCCGCATCAAGTAAAATATCCACCATTCTTTTTTATATTTTATTACCTTGAAAGGCGTTGTCTTTATAATAGGGAAATTATTTAGGCTGCACTGCTCAGACAAAATAGTAAAACCAACATGAGAAAGAATCGTGATAAAATCGTGAAATCATGAAATTTCTAGAAAAAAATCGTGATATGATATTTTTGCCATATCCCCCACCCCTAAGTGCAATGAATACTTTCAAAAGGCAAATATCCCAGAATACTTCTTAAAGTTCAGGTCTGCCTTAAAATGATCCCGTCCAATCCAGTTTTAGTGACGCCATGCCATTTTCTGAGACAAGCTTTTGATTATTTCCTATCTGTTTATTATCTCATAAAACCATTCCAGTTTACAAAACAATCATCCTGGCAACAAGATGAACACTACAACAATTTTACAGCGGCCATTTTCAACACAGTCGATAATTTAGATGGCAATAAATATTTTTCTTCAAACACGAGTGTTCAGTCCTGCTCGTGCAGAATCACCATCCTAAAGACTTCAGCTCCAACACACCTGCCTGGAAACTAGTTATAAAAATGTAATATCATAAATCAAATATCAAAGACACAATGTGACGATTCAGAAGCAAAAATGGACACCCCTGCTTTAAATGATAATCATTAGTTGTGAAAGTTTCGCATTGTTAAACCTGGGACGTCCAAAAAAATAAAAAATAAAAAATAAATCTTAGGACTGTATGAGAGGTAAAATACTCTTCTCACAGATCCATTGATAAGCATCATTACATTTAACATCATGCCACCCTAAAACATCAGGGTTCTTTTTTAAATAAGTCACAGCACAGTTCTCTAAACTTCTTCCATTTGGCTCTTTTATTGCTCCACTGGATGCCCAGAACCTGCAACAACAGATCAGCATTAGATGTTCAGTGCTGCTTTCTGTGTGAAATGATAAGAATCATTCATTACATAATAATCAGTTCAGTTCAGTGATTTCTCACCCAGAGGTCAGTGTGCTGCCATCAACCCATTTCCATCTGTCCTCCACATCACTGTCAGTCAGACCAATCCAGAATTCTCTTTCATCAGTAATTTTCATAACAAAATCCTAAACAGTTAAACCAATTACATGTTTATATCATAAATCGACAATACACATTTCATCTGAACATCTCTGACTTAGCAAATAAACACCACAAACACAGAGAGTATGTTTCACTCACTTGTTCCTCTGTGTTGTTTATGATGATCAGATCTGCTCTTCTCTCTGTACAGTATCTTCTGCTCTCATTCCAGTTCTTTGTCTCATTGGACATGTGGTAAATACTGAATTGATGGTAAATCCATTGATCTGTAAACAACAAGGTCAAGTATTTATTGCCATTTACTCTTACCCACCTGTATCTTCTAGTAGATAGTTTACTCAATGACTTTACTGTATAGTGTACATCAGGCCTGGATTGGCTAATCGGGAGCACCGAGAGAATTCCCGGTGGGCCGGTCTGTTTTTTTGGCCGCGAGGGCCTGTGTTATCATGCCACTGGGTTGAGCTATGCTGTTCCTAGGCTGAAGCCCCACTCTTTTTATTTATTATTTTCTCGCAGCTAATATTATTATTTTCACCAGACCATATCAGTAACAAATTCTCAATTGATAACTAATCATTCTTTTTGCACAAATCATTGTTTATTTGTGAACGTAGGCATTTGATGAAGGTTTTAAGACCAAGCGGAATCCTCTGCCGGCTGCTCACGCTTCACAGCGAGCAGGACTCACGCTAACTGCACCCTTAAAGGTATAGTTCACCCAAAAATGAAAATTCTGTCATCATTTACTAGTGTGCAATGGCCTTTAATCGTCCACTTTTTTTTATTTTACAAAATCAGTTTGGGCGAATGCAAACAACTTATTGATCATGAGCCCAACACCCAGCACGGCAGGAAAACATTTAAGCTATCTGAGGGAAGATGTATTTAATTGTAATTTAATGCTGTTAAATAGAGAGGGGAAAACTGCATTACAAAAAATAATAATAATAATACTTCTAGCGTAGGATATTCTCAAACTTGGACCTCATTATTGAAGTACAAATCCAAGCACCAGAAACGGCCCACACTCTACAAGTTTTCTTTAATTGAAAAATATGCATTTTTCATTCATTCAAAGGCTATAGTGGCAATAGTATTTTAGTTCAAAACTTTCTGTCACGAATCCAGTCTGCACTTCCATTCACCCTCCACCAGAGGTCACTCGCTCACCACATGGACTTCACACCACACATCACAATGGACTGCATTTCCCATCAGCCATCTCACCAATCACACGCACACAGCTGTCACCAATCACTCATTGCACTAATCACACGCACACCTGATCCCACGCATTGCTCATTACACACACTATATTTACCCTGGACTTTCTCTCCCGCATCGCCGAGTATTGTATGCGTTTACCGCTCTCATAGCCGTAGCTACTCTACGAAGCCCTGGATTAACCCTTGCTTTGCCGTTTGGACACTGTTTGCACCCCTATTGAACTCTAGCCCGTTTTACCTGGATTCTCTCTCTGCCTAGCCCCTCTGGACTCTGTTTGCCGATCGTCGACCTCCGCTTGCCCTAAGTTTACTCTGTCTTATCCCTGCCATACCTGTTTGCCATTGTTTCGACCCTGCCTGTATCTGTGACTATGCCTGTTAATAAAAGCCTGCACATGGATCCGCACGCCTCTTGTCTCGTCAGCCCCGTTACACTTTCAGTGCCATTGTTTAAAAAAATGCTTGATTGACTAGCGTTTCATAGACCTTCAGTTGTTACACTTTCAAATTTCATGCCATTTGTAATTTCACAGTATTTTCACCTCCTAAATTACATGTGTGAAGTCACAATTCTATAATTGTACAATTTACTCAGGCCAATTAAATTTTTTGTATGACATAAAACAATAATAATAATAAAAAACTGCAGGCAGACGGCCTACATTATGGTACAGTACAAATATTTGGAACGTCCCTTATTTTCTTAAAGAATAAACACTTATTGGCCCGGTTTCACAGACAGGGTTTAGCTTAAACTAGGATTAGGCCATAGTTCAGTTCGGATTTTAAAGTAATTTTTATAGACATGCCTTAGAGAAAACAACATGCCTTAGTGTGCATCTTGAGACAAAACAAGGGCACTTATATTTTAGTGTGGGACTAGGCTTAAGCCTTAACTGTGAAACCGGGGGATTTTCTACAAGAATAAACACTAGTTTTTTAAAGAATAAGAAAAACAATCACAATTTTCCTTTATTTTCCATTTCTGAAGTTTTTGAATCCCCTGACAACGGCACCTTGCTAAAAAAAGAAAAAGAAAAGAAAAGTCATTGTTGGAGATATGCGAGCAAAAATATTAGTTAAAAAATGTATAACAGAAAGTGCAAAGGCTGCACTGAAAAGGCCAGTACAAAAAAAAAACTAAAAAACAAAAACAAAGCGGGCCGGTCTAAGGCATGAAACTCCAGGGCTGAAAATGAGTCCCACTCCGGCCCTGGTGTACAGTGAAAGTTACTGAGACCACAACCCAAGTATACAGAATGAATAAACTTACCGTCTTTACCAAGAATT
Organism: Acrossocheilus wenchowensis; assembly: GCA_029620275.1. NCBI lineage: Eukaryota > Metazoa > Chordata > Actinopteri > Cypriniformes > Cyprinidae > Acrossocheilus > Acrossocheilus wenchowensis. Next base: position 13,593,688 of record CM056135.1, on the reverse strand, counting down.
GAAAGCTGATTTATTAGCTGGTCTCTCTTGTTCAACAGATTTGCATGCTTATCTCTTTCTTCTGTGAGGTTAGCGATGTTGGTTAGTAGCTGGTGTGTCTCTTGTGTGTAGTTTGTATGGATGTGGACACACAGCACTATGACTGCAGTCAGCAGAAGAACACACAGCAGAACAAAACACACTACAGCTGCTCTGGAGCTTCTGATCCTCTCTGAATCACTTCCTGATGATGACAGACATGAAGAAAAGTTTTTTAATTTCTACATACAATATTGAAAGTGTAGTTGTATTTGTACCTGTGTGTTGAGTTTGTTTTCTCTTGTCTGTCCTTATCCCGTGTTCCATCAGTGTCTGTATTGCCATACACAGGTTTTTTTGCTATGTGATTCCCAAAGGATAACATCATAGATCTTAATAAAAGTTCTCTTACAATTTTACCCTGTATCATATTGTTTTTAACAATTATGTTTTACGGAAAGCCAGAGTGGGGTCTAAGAGATGTGTCATTACTGAAAACACTAGGCCAGGAAAATGGACTGCGAATGGAAGAAATTGTAAGTGTTTTATTACCAAAATGAATAGTTTAATTCAAAATATGGTGTGGTGCAGTACATGCTAAATTAAAATGCTATGGTCCATGTCAAGCCTCCTCATTAAAATTCTTGCTGTGAAGGTTTTTCTTAGAAGCTGAAATGAAATCCATTACTTGGCCATCAGCCATTGCAAATTAATCTGACTTCATACCTTATACACCTCGTTCTTGCTTTTGCAAGACATACCTCCTTTCATTTGACAGCTAATCAGCATCCGGTCTGCACCTTTTGCCATTATTTCACCCGACTTTTTCCCGTCCAACAACGAGACCCATGCTGGGGATCTTTTCGGATCCTCCAGCCAATCTGCCGGCCCCAGGATCGGTCTTTTCCCCCCAGACACGGCCGCCGTGCTCCTGGCTTCGTCGCGGCCGCTGCTCTCAGCTCAACCAGCCACACGCTCTCTTCCACTTCCATGCTCTATCATTCGGATGCAAAACAATTCCTCCGATCGGGAATTGGATCGTATTTAAACATAAGCCAACGCTGATTAATTCCGTCGCACCGTCTTCTCGGAGGGTAAACAAGCGGATTTGAACGATCTTTTTCGTCACCCCGCAACCAGCCAACCTCACTCCTAAATCCATTTCAGAAGCCATAGATAGAGAAAAGCCCGAACTCGCCTCGCTTGACACCACCATTGTCCCGCCCAACACCCGCGAGCATCAGGTCGCAGCAGCAAGCCTTCATCGAGCGTGGGCCACGCCCCAGTTCTCACCGCAACAAGCCTCACTCGCTTTCTGCTTCAGCTCAGCCTTCACCGCAGCTCTCCCGGCCGCAGCGCCATATGCAGCCAGGCCTCTAGCATTTGTTTCCAGATGCTAGCGCGAGGAGGCCTAAAATCGCTCAAGGCAGGTAATTGTTGATAAGCTGTTAAAGAACGTCGCGACATCATTGGATGTTAATGTTGCTATGTAACCATGACAGTGCCTAGAATATACACAGGAATTACTTAAACTTTCCGTATTTTTCACCAGCATTTCTTACCACACTGTAAAACCCCCCTCCCCAAAAAAACCCCCCACACATAACGGTTAAAAAAAACGTGAAAATGCTACGGAAAAACCTGTTAAATGGGTAACGGTAAGTTCCCCTAATATATATGGTTAAAAAAAAACTGTAATATACATTTCAGACAATTTTACGGTGAAATGCCATTTTTGGAAGTGAAAAAGAATATAAAATTTACAGGGAAAAAACGTAAATTGATGTTCCCAGAATTCCCTGCGTTGCATTTCAAATTTTGTTTGAGTTTGTGTTTTTTCTTTGAACTAACTATGTTTCTTGCTAGTTTTTCTTATCAGTTATGTTTATTAAGGTTGTTTGTTACATCTAATGTTGTTAAATGAATGTTTATTGCAAATTTCAATTTAATGAGTCTCATCATGATGATGTTTCATGCTTGTGTGAATGACACTGTGCACCATCTATATATGTTATTATTTAAAAACTGCCTGTAATGGGCTTTGGTGCATCATGTGACTCTCTCATCACTGCATTTGGTGGTTATCAGTGCATTTCAAAGGTACAAAACAGACTTCAGTACTTCAATAGGTTGATATATTAACATTATAGGCTATCAGCTAATGAAATTATGATATTTGACTGTAAATCTAAGTTAAAACCATTAAATTTAAAATGTTGCTACCATGTTATTTACGGTAGAATTCCGGCAACCACAGCTGCCGGTTTTCACCGTAAATTTTACGGAATTGTTTTTACAGTACAGTATTTAATTTGCACACAGCATTCCTTAAATGGATGGATAAAATAGATAAGATTAATTTTGTTTCGTGGATAATTTGATCACAATCTTAAAAAAAAAAACAAAAAAAAAAAACAATAAATGGCTAAATCGGCAACACTAACATTTGGTGGGACACGCTGGAATGTCCAGGTCACCTACAGCAGCAGGAGCAAGCACGAGGCTGCCTGCAACACAGGCTCACACATCTCAGTCTTTTTCTCCCGCTACGAATAACTTTCTTTTTCCTTTACAGTGGCCTCCAGCTCCCGTAGCAGACACTAGCGTGAGGTTACTTCCGTTAGCAGAGCAGGACACGATAGCTCTTCAGGACTCCCTTCCTGTAGCCTACAGCTACAGCAGCAGGAGCTAGCCACAAGGCCGCCTCCGCTCACAATACAGACCCACAAATCGCGGCCCCTGCTCCTCTCTCACAGCTCTCTACTTAATTTAACGTCACCATATCCTCTTCTACATCAACATCACTGCTTGTCCCACCAAATGCTGTTTCCTCGGTGCCACCGCTAGTGGCTTACAACATCTAAACACTGATCCTGGCAGGTGCAGACTTAGACCCTTCACTCAAGGCATCACCAATGAATAATTGGGTAACTGATGCATTGCAGACCACATAGGCCATAATTGTTTTGAATTAAGTATCAAAAGTATAAGAAGTTTCAACAGAACCATGTGTTACTTAATGTATTATACAATATCATATAAATACTCATTACATCAAAGCCTAAGAGGGCTCCAATGGCCTGACAATTGTCTGTATCGGTGGTTCTCGGGCCTGTCTGGTGGGCCCCGGCTGCCGCGCGGTTTGTATGTCTCTCTCATGGGCCGCACCCATTTCAGGTCTTGCAGACTCTACCAATGAGCTGATGAGTTGGATCGGGTGTGTTGAGTGGGGGAGGCTTTCCCCTATAGGCGTCGCAATTAAACAAGGGTTCATGATCAGATCTTTCGTTGACCGCTGTCTCAGCATTAGCCCATTGGGGTGGCTGCTAGGAATTCTGGGGTAAGAAACCTTCTAACCGACTTGTCAGCTCCACATAACTACCCGTTTCAAGCATAAAGCACCTCGATGAATTCTCTCTCAATAGTAGGACAATGATCATGCAATCCATATGACAAATCATGGGTCTTAGCACCTGGCTGGCAAAGTCGACATCACCTCAGCTTCCAAGTCATGCCTATCCATCCAGATTCATGGCACTTATTTGGGGTACGCTAGCACAGGGAATCCCATTTCGTTGTTTATAAAAATAAAAAAAATAAAAAAAATTGGTACAAGCCTTCCAGACATTTAAAGGGGTCATATAATGGTACATGCACTTTTACAAGTTGATTGTACTGAAATGTGTGTTAGCAGTGCCTGTACACAACCATCATAAAATGATAAAAATCCATCCAGTGTTTTTTTTTTAATCTCCTTATTTGTTTTACCCTGTCTCAAATCAAGCCGTTCGACCGTGTGACGCCACACGGTCGGACGCCCCTCCCACGATGGTTGATTGACAGCAGTGTTTCAACACAGACCCGCCCTTGCTCGTGAGCGAGCTGTCAATCATAGTCCGCGCGTCATTGTTGATATACGCTGGAGCTGTCTGTGAGCAGAATGGCGTCTAAGCGATTGTGGTGTTCTGTTCTCGGGTGCAATAATGAACACAGCAGTCATTTTGATGTTCCTAAATCCGAACCGCTGAAGACACAGTGGCCGAGTTTTGCTTTTGAGGGGAATATTCCCCACGAGCAACGTCAATGTTTTCATGTTTGCACGAATCATTTTTCACCAGACTGCTTTATAAATGAAGGTCAGTATAAAGCTGGTTTTGCTAAGAAGCTGCTCCTGAAAAAAGAATCGGTACCAACTATTCGTCTTCCTGCTGAACCTCCAGAAGAAGTGAGTGTAACATTTAATTAACCTTTATATTAATCTTTATATTAATCTTTGCAAATCGCTAGCACGCTTCACGATGTATGTGGCTAATGTTTACAATCAGGGTACATGCATGTTTTCTATTTACGACGTTGTCAATATAATTTATAATCCCACGTTTATAATGAACAAAACGTTATGGTTATTGTGTTATTACAAACTGTGTACGCAGGTATTAAAGTTAACATGATAACACTACACTAAGCTTACTTTTGTAGATGGTTTATAACGGTTTTTGTTAAGAAGTAATGTAAAAAATTTAAATAAATAAAAAACAGTTATAACTGTTATAACTGCATGAAAATTAATGGTAACACAATACCTGCAAAATACTGTTTACATCCTGCAAATGCATATGATCCAAGACTATAAATACTCTAATTGATGTTTTTCAATATTATGCCAGAATAAGTTATGTTATCTGATCACATATTTACTGCCATTCTTCAAAATATACCCTCAACTGTTGTCAAGGCAACACTCCACGTGTGTTGTGTCAAAAACGCCCCACAGAACAGAGGGGCGGGGCGAGCAAAGCTCACTAGCATTTAAAAACACGCACTAAAACGGTGTGCTGAAAACAGAGCTGTTTTTGAGCAGGTAAAATGAGTGTTTTCTTACAATACTAATGAGAATTTTTAATTGAAGTATATTACAAACTTTCAATTTAGACCCTAAAGAATCATATTAGCTTGTACAAAAATGGCATTATATGACCCCTTTAAAAAAAAAAAAAAAAACTTACCTTTTCAAGTCCACACTTGGCGGGGCTCACCTATCTCACACCGTGAATCTTCACAGCTTGTCGAACACTGGCAGAGCCTCCCAGCTAGACAACTTACCTTTTCCACCCTGCGGCCGGAGAGTTTTACCCAACCAGGCTGTGAGCTTCCATCTCCAGTCAGATGACGGCGAGTGCCTCCCGGCCACCTAACTTTACCTTTCTGTCTTTACCTGTCCGACACAGTGAGCCCTGATCTCCCGCCGGACGCCGGTGAGCGCATTCCCGGCCAGACAAACTTACCTTTTCAAGTCCCATGCTGGCGACGCTTACCCGTCCGACACAGTGGGTATTGTGCTCCCGTTGGGCGTCAGCAAGAGCCTCCCAGCCAGACAAACTCACCTTTCCAGCCCGTGGCCGGCGAGACTTACCCATCCGGACTGTGAGTATTTATCTCCGGTCGGATGCCGGCGAGAGCCTCCCGACCACACAACTTTACCTTTTCTGTCTTTACCTGTCCGTCACAGTGAGCCCTGATCTCCCGCCGGACGCCAGTGAGCGCATTCCCGGCCAGACAAACTTACCTTTTCAAATCCCTCGCTGGGCAAGGCTTACCCGTCTGACACAGTGAGTATTGAGCTCCTGGCGGACATCGGTGATAGCCTCCCAGCGAGACAAACTTACCTTTTTTTCCATCCTGCGGCCGGTGAGACTTACCCATCCATGCTGCGAGTGTCCGTCTCCAGACGGATGTCGGCAAAGCCTCCCGACCACACAACTTTACCTTTCTGTCTTAGTTGTCCGACTCAGTGAGCCCCGATCTTCTAACGGACGCCGGCAAGAGCACTCCTGGCCAGACAACCTTACCTTTTCAAGTCCTACGCTCGGCATGGCTTACCCGTCCAATGGAGTCTTGATCTCCTGGCGGACGTCGGCAAGAGCCTCCCAGCCAGACAATCTTACCTTTTCCGTCCGCTCGCGCCACAATATCATATCCCCGTCGAACGCTACATACTCGGTTGGTCAAGCAATCTTAGTTTTCAGTCCGCCACCGGCGAGGCTTAACCATCCGACTCGCGAGTATTGATCTCCCGTCGGATGTCGCGAGAGCCTCCCGGCCGGATAACCTTATCTTTTTTCCTCCTACATCAGCGCCGCTGGCCCTTCAAACAGGTGAGCACGCTCACCAGTTGGATGATGGCTAAGCGTCCCGACCAAACTTTACCTTTCCGTCTTTTACCTGTTCGACACAGTGAGTCTTGATCTCCCGTCGGACGCCGGTGAGCGCATTCCCGGCCAGACAACCTTACCTTTTCAAGTCCCACGCTGGCGAAAGCCTCCCAGCCAGACGACTTACTGTTTCATCCTACGGTCGGTGAGACTGACCCGTTTGGCCTCCCATAGAGCATCGGTTTCGGTCTTGGCCACCCACCTATTTTTCCGTTCGATGGGTGACGAGGCCTAGCCTTCAGTCGCCATGGGTCTCGTCCGCCCGCCGAACACCGTCCACCTGTCTCTTCTATCCTCACACCTTTTCCCCCAAGCCAATAGGACCCACTCGTCCGACGACGGAGTATTGTGCTCTGGTCGGAGGCTTCATGGGTTCTCTTGGCAAGTCTCCGCCCTCTGTCCTCTGATCAGCAGGGGCTGACAGCCAGTAGGGCTCGTACGCCGACTCCGTGATCTATCCCACTGCAGGCAACTCGGGTCCTCCTGGTCAGGGCCTTAACAACGCTGGTCCTCTATCGGCAGGCAGGGCTCACCTGTCCCAACGTGATGAGCACACCGTTGAGCTTCGGTTCGAGCCCTCCCTGACCGGTCGCCCCAAACCACGCAGTTCACACCAGCGGCCGGTGGGGCCTACCCATGCATGCCAAACCGCTCCCTCAGAGCTCGTAGGCTCCACCGGTCTGTCATCCAGGCTACTCCTCGATACCAGCTACCGCCAGATCTCTATTGCGTATTTGGGGGGGATCTTAGTCTGGCGGCTGTCCAACACTCAATTACTTTGGGGGGTACTCTGGGTTCGGGCAATTCCTGAGCTCGGAGCCCTTCCCTGGGACAGCACGCCAACAACGTATTACCATACTCGCCAAATACGCATTACGTTACTCGTGCTAAATATATGTAAGTGTGAACTTAATAGGTGCTCAACATCTGTGTTCTTTATTTGAATGTTTGTTTATAATGGCTGCTTCTTTCAAATGCTATTTCCAGAGTCGCTGAGAATAGTAGAACGAAACTGTTCTGAGGTCAGTGCTGTCTGGTCTGCATCTGTGGCTCAATTTGTCGATAAATAGCAAACAATGGACTGTAGGGTTTTATCCTTTGTATCTTCAGGAACTGAATCTGATCTCTGTGGCTGCGTCCGAAACCGTCTACTCAATGAGTAGGTACTTAATTTCAAGAAGTACTTACTTAACGAGCGCTAAGAGTACGTACTCTACAGCCAAATCTCGTTGAGTATGAATGCGGTCCGCCAAGTTTACGTTATCATGTGATTTATGACGTTATAACAAACACAAACTTAAAAGATAGGAAGAAACAGCTGCCCTTATGATTGTAGTAGGCTATAACCAATAAATTTGGGGTTGATTTAAGTTTTATATTTTTATCTACTAATATAGTCTAACCCACAGTTTAATCCTTAAATATATAATTTATTTTTAATTAAAAAATTATCTCTTGAATATGTTATTAATTTCATGTGCAAAATTGTTCACCCACACGTAAAACTGGCTTAAATCTCCTTGTTGTCGTCTTTTTCTGGTTGAATATCTCTCTCGTTTCATCCCTGAGGCTTATAAATAACAAAAACAAATGCAATTTTAATGCATTATATGATTATATGAATTTTATGATTATTCAAAGATATTCAATCTTTTTTTCCCTGTGTATATAATATCATACTATGATGTACGCAAACCCATTATAGTTATGTTTTCTTTTATTTATTTTTTTGGTCATTATGATTGTTCATTGTTAAAGATACTACAATATTTCCCTGAGCTTGTATGTTCTTCAGTACTAATAAGAAAAGGAAAATAAGAGTGACAGGCGCACAAACACCTCATAGCATCTACAAATCCAAAACCCTACCTAGTATGTTTTCCTCCATGTCTGCAATGTTTGTAATATCTGCACAAACGAGACGTCGATCAGCTCAGAAGATCTTATCTCTGTAGAAGACTGTTGATTTTACAATCGAAAAATGTGAGTATTACTACTTAAAAAATTGAGATTACCTCGGAAAGCAGTGGTAGCCCAACACTTACGAACAATAATAATGATAAATACTGACCAATAATTATTATATTTTTTTTAGTAAAACAAGCAAAATGTAATTTGCTTTTTCATATGCCATAGCTATGCATGACTACACACACTAGACAGATGCAGCCAAAGTGAATACATCTCAATTTTCAGTCAAGTAATGAATCAATGCATGTGTTAATGAAACAGTTATATTTTATTTACCGACAACAGGAAACATGAACAAATGAGTAAAATGTAAATAAAAGTAACCATGACAATAAATAAATACAAGCCAACAACACATGAAACAAAGCTTTATTCAAACATATTGTTCTGACAGTCATGTATCTACAGACGGTGGGCCCACATCCTACAGTCATCTCAACACAGCTGAGCCAGTTCTGCAGCTTTATTCTGATGAAGCAGCTGACCACCGCGTCCAACTTAACCTGTCTCTGCCATCCATCACAACCCTCACTGCTGCAGTCACACTGAATCTGATCATGGATGAGAAAGGGACATCGAGGCTATCATTGTCTGAGAGCACAGAGAGGATGAGGCTCCCCATACCACAGAATCTTGAACAAGAACAGGAGAACATGTGCGGGACAATCTGGCTGCTGCAGTGTCTGCTCCAAACATCTGTGTGCTGCTCTCTATGAGAACAACTACCTGTAAAACATTTACAAAGAGCAAAACATTTTACATATCATGTTGTCAGCATTCCATTTCTTGCCAAATTTCATTTCATATGTTTACAATTACATGCTAATTTTTTTATATAGCTTCATCACTTTTGTGGGGTAATGAACTGGTCAGCAGAAGGTTGCTGGTTTGATCTCCGCAGGTGTCACCACCGGTGTCTTTACTCCGAGCTGCTGCAGGGGGGGGTTGGGGTCCCTGTAATAAGAGCATTGTAAGTCACTCCAGATAAAAGTGTCTGCCAAATGCATAATTGTAAATGTAAAAAAAAAAGAAAATTTAAAAATTTAAATGTAGATGCTTTTTTGTGCCTTGGCACAAACGCTCAATAAAGCTGCTTATTTCTTAGTTTGTTTCTTCAAGGTACTACTATAATATAAATGCTTACATATATTTCATACAATTTCTATTTGGGGCTTTAAAGGAACACTCCACTTTTTTTGGAAATAGGCTCATTCTCCAACTCCCCCAGAGTTAATAAGTTGAGTTTTACCGTTTTTGAATCCATTCAGCCGATCTCCGTGTCTGGCGATAGCATTTTTAGCATAGCTTAGCATAGATCATTGAATCCGATTAGACCAGTAGCATCGCGTTCAAAAACGATCAAAGAGTTTCGATATTTGTCCTATTTAAAACTTGACTCTTCTGTAGTTATATCGTGTACTAAGACCGGCGGAAAATGAAAAGTTGCGATTTTCTAGGCTGATATGATTAAGAACTATACTCTCATTCCGGTGTAATAATCAAGGAACTTTGCTGCGGCAGCAGGCGCAGTGATATTACGCAGCGCCTGAAAGTAGTCCCCAGCTAGGTACCTAGTTATAATATAGCTGGGGACTACTTTCAGGCGCTGCGTAATATCACTGCACCTGCTGCCGCAGCAAAGTTCCTTGTTTATTACACCGGAATGAGAGTATAGTTCCTAGCCAAATCGGCCTAGAAAATCGCAACTTTTCATTTTCCGCCGGTCTTAGTACACGATATAACTACAGAAGAGTCAAGTTTTAAATAGGACAAATATCGAAACTCTTTGGTCATTTTTGAACGCGATGCTACTGATCTAATCGGATTCAATGATCTATGCTAAGCTATGCTAAAAGTGCTATCGCTAGACCCGGAGATCGGCTGAATGGATTCAAAAACGGTAAAACTCAACTTATTAACTCTGAGGGAGTTGGAGAATGAGCCTATTTCCAAAAAAAGTGGAGTGTTCCTTTAAAGGGTTATTTCACTAAAACATAAATTCAGTCATTATTGACTCGCCTCAACGCTGATCAGTACTTGTGTGTGTGTGCGTATAAAAGCGCTGTAATAGCTGTTTAAAATTACAATAATTAAAACAAACTACACCTTAAGATTTAAAAGATGTTTTATTCATTTCTATCGTGTACTCACTCAAAGCCTTTAATGGCAGCATTCCTCCATCAGTCACTCTTCACCGGATAAACACACGTGTGTCTCTGTAACATCAGACAAGATTCAGTCAGCTGTGATTTATCTGATCAATACTGCATTTACATGTTGAGGTAGTTGCTGATGCGTCAACTCACTTTTTATTCAACACTAATGTTCCTCAGTTTATCTACAATACTAATGGACAAATAAAACAGATAAGTTGTGTTTAGTTACTCCACATAGATTTGTATATTTACATTACATTCATCTAAAGCAGTGTTGACAGTGAATTCTACATAATAACACATACATCACTCACTCAGATGTGTGTTCATGTTGTGATCCCAGGTGAAAAACAAGTGTACTTCCATAATGTGCTTGAAGTGCTCTATTTTCACTCACTAATTTTGTACTTAATATACTAAAAATGATCCTTTAGTACTTCTTAAGGTCAACTTAAGATCATCTAAGTGTACTCAACTGTGCTATTTTGAGACACCATGAATATGAACTAAAATGCACATTTAACATACTACCTTTGTATTTAAAAAATGTATTTATTTACCACTTGTAGTACACTTGAACCCATCTTTCATACACTAGTACACTCAAGTGTACTACAAGTGGTAACTAAATATATTTTTTAAATACAAAGGTGGTATGTTAAAAGTGCATTTTAGTTCATATTCATGGTGTCTCAAAATAGCACAGTTGAGTACACTTAGATGATCTTAAGTTGACCTTAAGAAGTACTAAAGGATCATTTTTAGTATATTAAGTACAAAATTAGTGCGCAGAAATAAAAGTTTTTCACCTGGGTGTGCTCATCTGTAATTCTTTTAGTACATTTTCCTGTCTCATATTAAATAGGAATTTAGTAATTCGTCTTTAAGATGTATATGGTTTATGTAAATACACTCTGGAGACGTACGTGTGTTTACTGGAGCTCCGCTGTTCGCTATACATAATACGACATGTTACAGCAAAATCACAAATATACTGTAATATTACTGTCTAGCGTCTTTACACCTTCAGCAAATCAACCGTTTAATCTACAGTAGCTCAACAAATGTGATTTTAACACAGGAAACCGTGTTTTTGGTTTGTAATACTCACATTTGTAAACACCCACGTCGCTGTTCTCCATCACGTTCGATGATGACGTATTGATCTCCCGTGGGCTTCTGGGATTGAAAAGTATCCATCGATGAGCACTCAAGAATCTGGGCTGAAGCAGTAGGACATCCGGGAACTTCTCAACTACTCTTTTATGAATACTGAGGTTTTGGACATACTTCATCGCTCCCCTACTGCTTTTCCCTACTATATAGTAGGCATGAGGCATATTCGGACGCACTTTAAGTAGACGCACGTCTGAATCTCGCAAAAATTAGTATGTCACCCAGTTAATTCTCGACTACTCTTTTATGAATACTGAGGTTTCGGACATACCTATTCGCTCGCCTACTGCTTTTCGCCTACTATATAGTAGAGAAGTAGGCGGTTTCGGATGCAGCCTGTGAATTTTCAGAAGCCAGAGCAATGCAACTTCTCACACTCTGTGGCATTAGTTCATTGACTAACTTCCTGATTATGACAGAGAGGGTAGTAAATGAGCTTTCATTCTGTTGTTCTTTCTCATAAAGTTCTCAAACAGTTATGAGGAAAATATATATCGTGATATAGCACCTTATATCATTACTTCCATGATTTTAACACAATATTCAAAATTTTAATATTTGTTTTCAGTAAACAATTTTCCTTTTATACCACCACACTATTTTCATAGATGAAATGTCTAACTATGCAAAATATAAACTGAAATAAGTTATATGTGTTCATCTTTATGCAAACCCATGCATTAACTCTACAAAGAGAAATTAACTGATTTGGTGTTTTAATAAAGCTACTACAAGTGAAAATGTTGTGCAGTTTCGTCTTGATTGCTATATAGTTTTTATATGTACAGGTATCATCACATGGTCCATGTATATATTGCAGTATATTGAAAAATATTAGCACTAGTTTCCAGTAATATGGAAATGTATTATTTAATACATCACATTATATTTTCCGGTATATTCCCATATATTTTACTGTAAAGTCTATAATAGCATCGGAAGAACACACAGCAGCACCAAACACATAGGAGCTGCTCTGGAGCTTCTGATCTTCACACAATCACTTCCTGGACACCACAGACATGATGTTACATGACTGAACATGTGGAAACTGGAACATTTAATCAAAGAAATGAATGTGATTACCTGTACGCTGAAGTGGTTGATGTATCTTTGTCTCTGTCCTGAAGTCATGATCTCTCACATGATCTGCACACTCATAGATATCCACTGTCATCTCCATTCTCTCTCTCTTCATTCCCTCAGTCTCTGTTCCGAAGGCATTGTCATAAATATCATCAGACATTTTTGCTCTTTAACCATCTTACATTAAACTATTTGGTTCCTTGTTCCTGTATAGATGTGTTTAAGTAGTCAGTGCTCGTCTTCTTTTAACACCAGCGGGAAACAAAGTTGTGGTCTATGCGTGAAAAAAAAACTAAAAGGTGTCATAAAGGCGCACTAAAGGCGCACAGTAATTAACATGATAATTAATAGATGGCTGACTTTTCCATTTGTTGACATGACATGGTTAGATTCAGATGGTAAATATCATATTACGTTCAGTGTCCATATTAGAGATATTCATCATGTTTAGAATGAAACCATCATATTTAAAAACATGATATTAATCATATCATATAATAAAATAACATTTGTTGTTGCTACTGTAAATATATATTCAATTATTATTGGATCTCCTTTAATACTTTCAGAATCTTTACTTATTAAAATTATTTCTGTCAGGGCCACTATCCTCAAAATGATAGATGCTTAGCATAAAGTTTGGTTTGGCGGTATGGTTCTGTTCTGTGCAAAAACTCCCTGCCCATCCATGCAGCCTGCGGCAATAATAACCCCCCCCCCCCCCCCACCACCCCCCACCCCCCAGGGTAAACAGAACAGAACAAAGCACATTATTCAAGAAAATGAGTCTAATTCAGCAAGGAATATCAGAAAGCCAAGTCCTGACTGTGCAAAAGGAGGAGTTGGGGATGGAGGAGGGTGAATTGCTCCTGAGCAAGTGGAAAAAGCTGCTGATTAATATTGAATAGAGTATAGGAATGTCACGATAGGTGTCATATGTCGGATGTGACCTGCCAGACCTAACGCTAACACTTAATTTTGTTTCTGTATTTTAAAAAATATATTTTTTATATTAACATATTTTAATGACAGTATATTTATTGAACAAAAATTAATTCTTTTATTTTTCAAAGTAAGCAGAAAATAGTACAAGCTTTGCTAAAGTGATTGTTTTGAACAAGTATTAAACTAATATGCTATTATGTAAAACTATTATGCAAAAATCACTTTTATAAAGTGCTTGAACACAGTTGTGTGTCTGCAGTGTGTGAAAACATCCAGCCTATACATTTAAGAATCCACCAACTCATTTTTTAAAATTATTTTTATAAAACCAATAAATCATGAACAGTCTCTCCAAAAGATCTGTTTGAGATTCTCCCTCTGTTCACGTCACAGAGGGGAAAAAGTCCCGCCCATATGTGACGCTGCCCTGTAAGCATAGACACAGCCTTGAGTGAGAAGCTGCGGTCCGCCTCCGCCATTACTGATTACTTGCTGTAGCTGCTGGAGATATACAATGTCAGCGCCAAAGAGGCATTTCAAGTGTTGTGTTTTGGGATGCACCAATGAACATAGGAGTCGCCACAATCTCCCCTCATCTGAGCCAAGACACTGGTTAAATTTCATTTTCGTAGGAAATATCCCGGAAAAATTCGGTAACATCCCCTAAATTTTTAGGAATCAATACTAACGATTCATGCATGAACATCAGCTCCAGACAAAGTAAGCATCACGCTTGTTTTCCAAATTGCCTTTCAGAAAGAGCTTCTTGGCTCTCTGTAAGGCTAATTGCTAAAGCTAACATTGTCTCTGCCTGTTTTCACTGATGCTGCCTTCAAGTGCTATCAAAATGATCATGAATAGGAATGTGGTAGTTAAAAGTTGCATATGAAAGTAATGTGAGTCGATCGCTTGATGTTGTCGAGCTCATAATCAGAAGTGGGACTTATATTTTAGTCTAGGATTAGGCTTAAGCCTTGTCTGTGAAACCGTATAAGTCTGAACAAAGAAACTTGCACTGACCGATCTTATAATATATCAGTGCCTTTGTTTTGCCACACCAGAAATGTTTTTATTTTCTTAGTACGTTTATAAAAGTTACTTAAATGTCCTAATTGAACTATGGCCTAATCCTGGTTTAGTCTAAACCCTGTCTGTGAAACCAGGCCATAAAGTTTATGATAGCATGAGACCAGTTGTGTTGTTATTTTTATCCCGCCATCCTCCCCATCTGTGTAATTCATAAACACAAATTTATTATGCACATTATGTATAATCAGATGACTGACTTTGAAACAGTATGTTTTCTGTAACGATAAAAGGCTTGTACTAATAGTGGAATGTTTATTTGCAAAGACTAGCACTGCTAATGCCAGAGCTTGAGCTCTTGAAGCTCCGCCCTCTTCTCCGGGAGCAACAGCTCATTTGCATTTAAAGCAACATACTCAAAATCAGCTGTTTGGGTTCATACCCTAAAAGTGGCAGTTTTAACAAGCTAAAAATTATCTGTGGGGTATTCTGAGCTAAAATTTCATATACGCTCTGGGGACATCAGAGTCTTACTTAACATCTTGTAAAAAGGGGCATAATAGGTCCCCTTTAACAACATTATTTTAGCTGAAGTATTTGTGTCAATACTGTGTGCCTTTTACCCCGTGTGTGGGGTAAAAGGCCCCCCTTGCCACCTCATACATTTATAAGATTTTTATACAAAATAAACAGCTTGAATTATTTATTTTCACACAAAATCTGTTGCTCCATTAATGTTTAATACAACGCATATAATTTTTCTGCAATTAGCCCGATTGTATCCTACATATGAAGAGTTAATTTGCAAAAACCAATAACTCAATTTTTTCTTTTTTCAGAAATCAAGTTTTTTTTTTTTTTTATTGCGCATTCCAAGTAATATCAATCAAACTGCAGTTGGGTCGTTTTGATTAAGTAATAACTAAACAAATATAGGCAATTTACGAAATTAAAGTTCATTGAAAGTATGTTTTTTTTACATATTAAAAGTTTGTTTTATAGCAAAAGCAGATAACTCCACATTTCATGTTTTAGAGTTTAAACAAGCAAACAAAAAAAAAAACACTCGTTTAATCTTTGTAATCTCCTCAGATGACAATGTAGATGCCTGACAAACGTTGTTGTTGTTGTTGTGATCATAGATTAAGGATGTGATTACACACAATACAGAGTTTTTCCCTCACCATTGTAACGTGCTGCTTTTGCAAGGATCCATGAAAACGTTTCAGCTTTTATTTTCCTTTTTCGCCCTGAAGAAGATCAAGTTCGTCGAAATTGTCCATCCTCGATCACTTTTAGTCAGCTTTGACAAAACTCCTCTCAGCTAGCAAGTCTTTTCAAAGTGAAAGTAGCCTTGTCACCTGACCTGAATACAGCTCGCTGATTCGCTAAAATGGACTTATCGGCTTCTATTCAAAAACAACAAGGGCGCTTGTCGGCTTCTGCAATAAAATGGGAACTCGCGATGCCTTGAAAGTGGACAAAACCGGCTTTTTTGACAAAATGTGTTTAGGCAGGGCTCTAGACTGCGACCAATTTTTGAGAATGTGCATGTAAAAATTGCATTGATTAGCCCTCCCTACGCCTACCCTAACCCTAACCCTACCCGATACTTTATTTTCAACGTTTTGATTATTGCCTTCATTTTTATTAAAAATAAGAGAAAAAAGTTCACCAAAAGGCAGATTCGAACCCGGTTGATCGTGTCAAAAGGAATATGACATGTTTTTCCATCTGCGCCACTGATCCTGACAACTGATGACTGTCTTTTGTAATGTTGACTAGCCCAATCACACGTTTGTGGGTGGAGTTAGTGTAAATAGCCTCTGCCAAAAACCCCCCCCAAAAAACGGTACTTTTACTTCGTTACTGTGGCCGACACTCCTCTCGTTACTTTTTCTTAATGCAATAATACAAGTTAAGAATGCTTCAATTTATTCCAAATGTGCCGTCTACTTTTTTCTGGGCAATGAGCGATGCCCATTCGCGAATGATTCATTCTTTAGAATCAATTCTGTTCAAAGGCTTGAAGTCGGTTATTGTTTGCTAGCCATGAAGATCTTTATTAGATGAACACCGCGTGTGCTGTCGGTTCCACAGATATAGTATAGATTCGATTACAGTACACGATACCACTATGACATTACCAGTTTGTTGTACGTGTACCTTACACATTAAATACAATGTATAATTTATACATTAAATAAGCTGTCAGAGTATGAAATGAACACCTGCCAAACCCGTGTTAACTCTGCGCATGCAGTGGCGCGTGACCTGTTCCAGGAGGAATGCCTTTGTCTAGACACAATTAATATTGATATTTTCAGAATATTTATGCTTGCAGAAATATAAAGGCTACATTTGTTTACATTTTGCAGAACAGACAGAAGAAGATCCGTCAATGTTCACTTGTTTGTTTCATTATGTTCAGATGTTCGGTTGCAGTCATGAGGAGTTTTCACTCTTCTCTGTGTCAGAGGTTATATATATATATATATATATATATATATATATATATATATATATATATATAATACACTTCAAAATATAATTTAAATCAGTGATGCAAATCTGAATTTTCATCAGCTGTTACTCCAGTTTTCAGAGTCATATGATCCTTCAGAAATCATTCTAATATATTGATTTATTACCATTGTTGGAAACAGTTTTGCTGCTTAATGTTTTTTGGAACCTGTGACATTTTGTTCAGGATTTTTTGATGAACAGAAAGCTAAAAAGAACAGCACTGATAATAAATCAACATATTGGAATGATTTCTGAAGGATTATGTCACCCTGAAGATTGGCGTAAAGGCTGATGAAAATTCTGTTTTGTATCACTGAAATAAATTACATAAAAAACCCATTAAAAATCTTTTGAATGGCAGTGTGTGTTTATATATATATATATATATATGACACAAATTTTATATATAGCCTATATCTGAACAAAAATAGTCTATACAGTATATGATCCAAAGTAACTAGTAATTAACTACTTGAGTAGTTTTTTTTTATCCAATACTTTTTTACTCTTACACAAGTAACTATTCAGACTATTACTTTTACTTTTACTTGAGTACAGTTTTTGACTACTCTACCCACCTCTGGGTGTAGTACAGATGGTACATTATTTTAAAACGTTAGGAGCATTATACTTACAGTGCCACTGAACCACTGATCTATATATAGATCAGTGCACTCAACGAATCAACTTATGCCTACAAAACCAATGTCACATTATATGTGGACACTTCACATCAAACTTACATGGCAGCACGTATATCGCGTCTTGCGAAAAAGTTCCTAGAGGTTTGTTTTCATCATGAGACCAGATTGGGATTTCCACAAATTGTTTTGTTTGAGAAAGTGCATGAATATATGCTGTCATGTGTTTTTTTTTTTTTCTTAATTTGAATTAGTTAATTAGTTTGGCATTAGTTTGTTTGATTGTTTTAGTAACTGACAAACTGAACATTCTGCTAATGCTGAATATTGTTCCTGTTTTGGTCTGTCTAGACTGACGGCTCTGCTTTTTTTATTCTGTTTTTAACACTAGTTAGAACTAAACGGAAGGAGACGTGTGAACATACAGTGTATGTGTGACAAAGAACATATCCGTTATTTAGCAATAAAGTAATATTTATTTTTATACTGTGTAATCACAAAGAAAACCATTCATTTTATATTACTGCTGAATATAGTGTATGTTAGTTTATGTTTGAGGGCCTGGGGGCATATTACAGAAAGTTTCTTATCTTAGGTCTTAATTTAAGATTAGGATTTTTCACAAATTCGTATTACAGAAGCAAATCTTAACTTGATTTGGGATTCTTATCCTATCTTACAAAATCATATCTTATCTCTAGTTAGGAAATCTTAAATCATATCATCAAGACCGACAATCCACTCTCAGGTCTGTTACCAAGCAACCAACACCGCACGAGCTGCTGATGAGGTAAACAAAATGGAAAAACAAAACCAGCGAGCTTTTAATTTCAGTACCGCGGAAATTGAATCTCTGATAAGTTCGGTGGAAAAGGCAAAACCGATACTATTTGGTAAATTTTCACGTTCGCTCACTCACAAAGACAAAGAGAGGGAGTGGGCAATAGATGCCGAAATTAACTTATTAGTGTTTTGTCATCAAAATGTAACATCTTCAGGGTCCTCCAAGAGTCTTCCTGCCATTAAACATCTCCGTTCTTCATTTTCAGGTATTAATAAGTGTAATGCCATGTTGGACAGTGCAATTGTAAGCGTTTTTTTTTTTCCGTTAGCTTTCAGATAATTTTGAAGTTAGGACAGCTGTGGGGTTGTCCTAAAGTTAAGACAGTTTTTAGGAGGTTTCTGTAATATGCCCCCCGGTCTGCAAACACACTTGTTTCTCGGACCTAAGTGGACCCATGAAGACTTCTACTCTCAACCACCTGTAACTTCTAGCAGATAGTTTACTCAAAGAATAATGTATACGACAAGTTACTGAGACCACAACCAAACTACATCCTTTTAACAAAGAATTGAAAGTTGATTTATTGTCTGGTCTCTCTCGTTCAACAGATTTCTGTTCTTTATTATTAGGTCATCTTTTTGGTCGTGTCAGTTAGTAGCTGGTCTCTGTCCTCTCTGAGGTTGTTAATCTGGGTTAGTAGCTCATCTGTATTCTGTGACACACACACACACACACACACACACACACACACACACACACACACACACACACACACACACACACACACACACCTTTGTCCTAATGTCCCCACAAAGATAGTAAAAACAGAAACATACTAATTTGTGGAGTCCTTTAATTGGACAGCAGCAAAAGACCACAGCAGGTGTCAGCTAAGTACAGGAAACTGATGCTACAGTTCACACAGGCTTACCAAAACTGGACAATAGATGATTGGAAAAAGGTTGCCTGGTCTGATGAGTCTCGATTTCTTCTGAGACATTCTGATGATAGCGTCAGAATTTGGCATAGAAAACAAATCCTTCCTTCCTTGGATCAAAGGTTCAGGCTGCTGCTGGTGGTGTAATGGCGCGGGGGATAAATGTGGATACTTTCCACATTTTAGGCCCCTTTGAGCATTGTTTAAATGCCACAGTCTACCTAAGTATTGTTATATACAATGAGTTAACTACTCAAATGGCCTTCACAAACACCAGATCTCAATCCAACAGAGCACCTTTGGGATGTGCTGGAACAGGAGATTTGTATCATGGATATGCAGCTGACAAATCTGCATGATGCTGTCATGTCAATATGAACCAAAATCTCTGGGGAATGTTTCTAGCACCTTATTGAATCTGTGTCAGGATGAATTAACCCGGGCCAGAACTGACAAGGTACCTAATAAAGTGCCTTGGTGAGTGTATATGAATGAGTTGTTATGGTGAATCACTTGTTCTCTGTTTACAAATTGAGAAACAAATTGAGAAAAATTACACACAAGTGGTTGCATAATTGTTTTAATGTCTTCGCATTTTTCTATGAATATTATTAAAATGAGCATCAAACATTCATTAAAAATAATAACCCTAACTCTTCTTTATGATTTGCACATTACAGAAAATTTATTTGGTTACTGCTTTACTCTGGACGGACAGATTTAATGTAACAGCTTTGTTAAACCTCTTAAAGGGGTCATCGGATGCTAAATTCACTTTTCAAGTTTGAACATAAATGTGTGTTGGAAGTGTGTGTACACATCCATCCTATAATGATAACAATCCATCCAATGTTTTTTTTTTTTTTTTAATCCCTATGTTAAAATCCTCTTTCTCAAATCAGGCTGTTCTGAGATTCCTGTCAGAATGACGTAGTTCTGTACAGGGGCAGGGTCAGCTTTTTACACATTGAGAAATTTTAACCAAAGTAGGCTATAGACTTTTCATTAAGACCCTAAAGAATCATTTCAACTTGTGGAAAATGGGCATCTGATGACCCCTTTAATTCCTCTCACAAATCCATACAAATGTATAATTGCATGGATAATCAGCCCACTCATAGTGAGATACAACACAGTCCTCATCTCCAACTCTGCTATTGGGCTCATTGGACCGCCAGTAACTCCAGATCCTACAAAAACAGATCATCATTAAAACAGCTCAAGTTTATTGGTCATATAATATATGTGGCTCAAGTGACTAAATAGGTTTAGAAGTTAATGCGTGAATGCTTTGATATTGCTTGCAAAGAGGTTATGGTTTAAATTATCTATACTTTTTTCGTACACAACAGTGTGATTGAGAATCGAGGTCAAGCTGCTCACCCAGTGGTCAGTGCGCTGCCATCAACCCACTTCCAGACCCCCTCATTATCACGGTCAGTCAGACCAATCCACACAATGTTTCCACCAATAATGTTTGTAATAAACTCCTAGAATGAAATATTACACATTTAGACCATAAGCAGTATTCAGCATTGATTCAAACACAATCTTTTACTCACTTGTTCCTCTTTGTTGTTTATGATGATCAGATCTGCTCCTCTCTGCAAACAGTCTCGTCTGCTGTCAACCCAGTTCTTCCACTCAGAGGAAACGTAGTAAGAATTGCGCTTGTACGTTATCCATTTAGAGTTGTCCGAGCACTGAACTGTCAAAGAAATAATTCACCTAAAAATTCATTTTCACCCAAAAATCAATTTGCTGAAAATTAGATACGTCCAGGCCATCCAAGATGTGTTTATTTCTTCATCGGAACAAATTTGAAGAGATTTACCATTACTTAAGTGGTTTAGACGTATTCTGGCGGCACCCATTCACTGCAGAGGATCCATTGTTGAGCAAGTAATGTAATGCTAAGTTTGATGAAGAAGCAAACTCATCTACATCTTGGATGGTGTGAAAATTAATTTGTGGGTATATTATTCATTTAATGTTTTATATCAGTTGTTAAACATGAAAAATCAACTAATCCATTTTACTGCTATTTCTTTTTACTTGAAGGAGCACGCTATAAATTGTTGTTTATGTTACACTACCTGAAAGACCAGAAACAACAAATAAGAAACAACATGACAAGTGTAGATTTAACATGACAAGTGTAGATTTATCTTCTTACTTTATTTGTAGATGAAATTCATTCTCAGATGTTTATTTGGTAAATGCTTGTTAGCTATGTTTTAACCATGTTGCCATAAGCCAGATAATGTATACTTTGTCAAAAATGTGAGAGAATATGTTTCTGTGGATTTTCACAAATTGTTTTGTTTGAGAAAAAGCATAAAGATTCAGTTGCATTTTTTTTTCTTTCTTTTTTTTCTTATATTGAATGAGTTCATTAGTTTTGCAATATGCTGCATTTGGGTGGTTTTCTATCATCAATATCAGCAAGTACTGTAATTTCAAGGAGATAAACTGCAAATAAGATGTAGAGTATGTTCCACCTCAAATGACAATGACATTTTTATTAATTTTAATAATGATACCCCTGCATTCATTCTCTTGAATGGCTTAGGTTTGTTTGTTTATTCATTCTGTTTTTAACATTAATTAGAACCAAACAGAGAGAGATGAAATGTCAGTCTCAACCTGCATCCGAGGCACTCGTCAAAGTTTCAGACCTGAACCACTCAGTTCGGACCTTGGGTTTTCCGATCTAAGTGAACCCATGAAGACCTCTACACTTAACCACCAGTAACTTATAGCAGATTGTTTACTCAAAGAATCTATAGCATACACTACATTATAATATGTAGTGTACAGTTACTGAGACCACAATCCAGATACACAGAATGAAGAAACTTACCCTCTTTACCAAGAACTGAAAGTTGATTTATTAGCTGGTTTCTCTCATTTGACAGATTTCCATTCTTTATAATTAGCTCATCTCTTTCTTCTGTGAGGTTGGTGATCTTGGTTAGTAGCTGGTTTGACTCTTGTGAGTAGTTTGTGTTTGTATGGATGTGGACACACAGCACTATGACTGCAGTCAGCAGAAGAACACACAGCAGAACCAAACACACTACAGCTGCTCTGTATCTTCTGATCTTCACGCAGTCACTTCCTGAAGATTGTTAAGCACTCATATAACTTAAATGTGTTATACGTGTGTCAAATGTGTGTGTTGTTGTTATAATGAAATGAGTCGCAGTACCTGTGTGTTGAGGTGTTTGGTGTTTCCTGGTGTTCTCTGTTTCTGTCCTCACATCATGAATGTTTACATTAGCATAGATGTTCATCTCCTCTTTATCTTCATCTTTCTCCATGAATTCCATTAATAAGATGGAGGTAAATGTGAGATTATTAGAAGTTGATGCTTCTAGTAGGCTGCATTGCTTTAAACTTCTGCTTTTGAATTTTTACTTTTAAAAGGCACCACTGTGGTCATGTGATATCCTAGTAAGGCGTATAGGTTTTTTTGTTGTCGTTTTTTTGGGGGGTTGTTGGGAGCTTTATCTTTCGTACTCGTGTACTGCAGATCATAATGGAATTGCACTGTAGTGAAGGGCATAGTTTTGGTTTGAATTTTGTGGGGGTTGAAGTGTCATGTTCCCGCGTCATGTTCCCTCACAAGGTTTATTTATTTGTTTGTTTGTTTATATATTTATTTTTTAAAAAAGGTCTTTTGTGCTATTATCCACACATGTAAAGTTGGTTAATAACATAAGTAGGCTAATGGTTAACTAGGCTATTATTGAACTTGTTTACATATAGCCTACATAAAGTTCTTTACATTACTTTGGAACTTATAGGCTATTGACAGAATGTTCCAATTCATCATGCCATGGGAAGTCAATTTAACATTTTCTTATATTGATGTTTATTTCTTACCCCAACTGATCAGGCTCATAATGATTTAATCTATGCCATCTCTTGGAATATGTGAAGGCCAGGTTACACATGGCTCTCGATTCTGACTTGCATGCTCTTATAAAAAATGTTTCATAGTTCTTAATTGTAGCAAATTCTACAACAAGTTAGACAAAATATACCACAATACAGGTGCTGGTCATATAATTAGAATATCATCAAAAAGTTGATTTATTTCACTAATTCCATTCAAAAAGTGAAACTTGTATATTATATTCATTCATTACACACAGACTGATATATTTCAAATGTTTATGTCTTTTAATTTTGATGATTAGAGCTTACAGCTCATGAAAGTCAAAAATCAGTATCTCAAAATATTAGAATATCTACATTTGAGTTTGAATAAATGACCATCCCTACAGTATAAATTCTGGGTATCTCTTGTTCTTTGAAACCACAATAATGGAGAAAACTGCTGACTTGGCAATGATCCAGAAGATGAACATTGACGCCCTCCACAAAGAGGGTAAGTCACAGAGGGTCATTACTGAAAGGTGTGGCTGTTTACAGAGTGCTGTATCAAAGCATATTAAATGCAAAGTTGACTGGAAGGAAGAATTTGGGTAGGAAAAGGTGCACAAGCAACAGGGATGACCGCAAGCTTGAGAATACAGTCAAGCAAAGCCGATTCAAACACTTGTGAGAGCTTCACAAGGAGTGAACTGAAGCTGAAGTCAGTACATCAAGAGTCACCACGCTCAGACGTCTTCAGGAAAAGGGATACCAAGCCACTTCTGAAGCAGAGACAACGTCAGAAGCGTCTTACCTGGGCTGTGGAGAAAAAGAACTGGACTGTTGCTCAGTGGTCCAAAGTCCTCTTTTCAGATTAAAGTAAATTTTACATTTCATTTGGAAATCAAGGTCCCAGAGTCTGGAGGAAGAGTGGAGAGGCACAGAATCCATGTTGCTTGAAGTCCAGTGTGAAGTTTCCACAGTCGGTGATGATTTGGACTGCCATGTCATCTGCTGGTGTCGGTCCATTGTCGGGTTCAATGACCATAGTGTTACTGTGCTTGATTGGCCAGCAAACTCGCCTGACCTGAACCCCAGAGAGAATCTATGGAGTATTGTGAAGAGGAAGATGAGAGACACCAGACCCAACAATGCAGATGAGCTGAAGGCCACTATCAGAGCAACCTGGGCTCTCATAACACCTGAGCAGTGCCACAGACTGATCGACTCCATGCCACGCCGCATTGCTGCAGTAATTCAGGCAAAAGGAGCCCCAACTAAGTTTTGAGTGCTGTACATCCTCATACTTTTCATTTGGCCAAGATTTCTAAAAATCCTTTCTTTGTATTGGTCTTAAGTAATATTCTAATATTTTGAGATACTGATTTTTGACTTTCATGAGCTGTAAGCTCTAATCAACAAAATTAAAAGAAATAAACATTTGAAATATATCAGTCTGTGTAATGAATGAATATAATATACAAGTTTCACTTTTTGAATGGAATTAGTGAAATAAATCAACTTTTTGATGATATTCTAATTATATGACCAGCACCTGTAAACAAGCCTACAATAAAATGTTATGAATTCTAGTAAAGGCTGTAATTAGTAGTTTAAAAATATTTGAATATAGGCCTGTGTTGGTACAAGATAGTTGTGTCCTCTTTTCATCAGTCTTTTTAGTATATTTGCCTTTTTTAGATAAAGTTCGACTTTCTCCATAGCATTTTAAAGTGTCAATTTCTCAACGGACTTCAAATAGATCGCACATTTTACCTCCAGCTTCGTGATAGGAATGGCTTGCACAAATCTTTTCTCACTTTTCGAGCATGCTGGTGAACTCAGAGTATAATAAGAGTATAAGCTGATTCGCACGGCGCTCATGCACAATTAAAACAACTGCGCTTCAATCATATTGTGCTGATAACTGGTTCATTCGGTTCATACGTCAAGCTAGCACTCATAAAAGTGCCGAATGAGCAATTTAAATAGTTAATTTAACTACGCCCCTGACTGTAGTTACTCTTCACATTAGTTGCTCCTTCACTACAGTTGCAATATTTGTTTAACAGCCACACTGGTTGAGAACTAGTCTCTTTTGGTAGCGTGAGAAAGCACTTCTCAGAAGCCAATGCTGCAAATGACACCAATGCCACAAGTCTCACTGTAGAAACTCCCATCGGAAGAACAGTGCTGTTCCATTGCACAACTATATTCATATATCTAAATATTTTTTCTTTTTTTTAATTACAAAAGATGTTATCAACTGAATGAGGAAATGTTGGATTGAAATGTTGGACTTCTTAAAAGTACTACTCATTTCTTTAGGGGAACAACATTCAAATGTGGAAGAAATTACAAATTACAAAATCTAAAAACACTAGAGGAAGTGAAACTAATAAGTGGCTTCTGTCACTGAGAGACATTTCCTTACAGGAGACGTCTCTATAATATCACAGCATGATCATATCATGAGGCCCTTAAACACTAATGTGACTAAAACATGTTAGTAGTTATAATAGAATTAGTACATGTGTGTCGAGCTGTTTAGTGTTTGAGTTCTGTTTCTGTCCTGACATCATGACTGTTTATAGGATCGCCATTAGCATAGATTTCCATCTCTTCTTTATATTCTCTTGAGCTTCACCTTTTTTTTGTTTTGATGTCTGGAGTCATATCATCTCAGTGTTTTTTAAAAAAGTGAGATGTCTAAAAAAGAGGAAAGGACATGACGTGTGGCCAAGTATGGTGTCCCATACTTGGAATTTGTGCTCTGCATTTAACCCATCCAAGTGCACACACACACAGCAGTGAGAAGTGAACAAACAAACAAACACACACACACACACACACACACACACACACACACACATGTTGGTATTTGTGGTTTACGGGGACTCTCCATAGGTGTAATTGTTTTTATACTGTACAAACTGTATGTGCCATTGCCCTACACCTAAACCTACCCCTTACAGGAAACTTTCTGCTATTTTAGATTTTCAAAAAAACACCATTTAGTATGTTTTTAAGCCTTTTGAATTACGGGGACAATAGGCAGTGCCAACAACCAAAAAAAAAACAGTACTATTACTTCGTTACTGTGGGCGACACTCCTCTTGTTACTTTTTCTTAATGCAATAATACAAGTTAAAAATGCTTCAATTTATTCCAAACACGCCGTCTACTTTTCTCTGGGCAATGAGCAATGCCCATTCGTGAATGATTCATTCTTTTGAGCCAATTCTGTTGATCAAACCAGTTGGCAAACCAGTGAATTGGTTTGCAAATCAGTTTGAATGATTCGTTCAGTTCCCTGCCGCACGTACTGAGTCGTCTGAAGCGGTTCTCACTCAAGAGTTGTAACAGAAAGTTTAAGAACATCAAGAGCGTTGAAGATGTGGCTTTGTATCTACAGTCAACTAAAAGCAAATCTTCAAAGGCTATTGTTTGCTAGCCATGAAGATCTTTATTAGATGAACACCGCGTGTGCTGTCGGTTCCACAGGTATAGTATAGATTCGATTACAGTACACGATACCACTATGACATTACCAGTTTGTTGTACGTGTACCTTATACATTAAATACAATGTATAATTTATACATTAAATAAGCGGTCAGAGTATGAAATGAACACCCGCCAAACCCACGTTAGCTCTGCGCATGCAGTGGCGCGTGACCTGTTTCAGGAGGAATGCCTTTGTCTAGACACAATTAATATTGATGTTTTCATAATATTTATGCTTGTAGAAATATAAAGGCTACATTTGTTTACATTTTGCAGAACAATGTTCACTTGTTTGTTTCATTATGTTTCATTATGAAAGTTTTATTGCATACAGACCTAGCGTTCACTAAGGCCATATTCAAAGGAGGCTGTGATGACAAGTCCAGATCCAGTCGGCGAAGATTTGAACAGTTCACTCCTCTTTGACGAATCTGTAAATGCGGAGGAACAGAGAAAATAGACGTGTGAAAATCCGGGAAAGCTGGGAGATGAAAAACACATCTGTAATCCCATGAGCGCCGCAACAATTGAAGACCCTCCAAGCTCCTACTATCCAGAGGAAACTCTATTAAAGACTGTATGGAAGAAGCAGTTGCCCTTCTGATTCTCACACGAACACCACCACGATTACTTCTCTTCCTGCGGCGCTTCTTTAAGGTAGGAACAGGCCCGGAGTGGCCATCGGGAGCCAAGCTTTTTATTTTATTTTAATTTTTTTACATACACAGAATAACGTCTATGTGTTTAAGTTACTGTGTGGCTGATAACTAAGCTAATATCACTAGATTTGAATTTAACATTAAAATGTGACGTTTTCTGTTGTCAGAGCGCACGCTCTCTCTCTCTCTCTTCCTCCACACAAGCGCGTGTCCCAGGTCGTTGCCATGGAGACAAACCGAAATGCATTGGTGTGAGTTAGCGAGAGTGTGCTAATCGCGGGCAGAATAAAATGGATAGTAAAAAAAAAGCCAGGTTAAAAAAAAGAAAGGCGTTGGAGGATGACGCGGCCAAATGTGCCAAACTGACAAATATTTTTTCAAAAAGACAAATGAGCCCACGTGACCTGGCGACTCAAGGTACATTAGCAACATTTACACTTATGCATTTGGCAAACGCTTTTATTATTACTATTCAGTTTTTTCTATTGATTGTCTGTTTCAATTAAATGTAAGTGATTTTAGCCTGTTCTTTCTTTCTTTCCAGATGCTTACCGATTTTCCATTTAGTTATTGAGCAGTATGGTCTTGAGCATTACACTCCCGGGCTGAAAACTGATCCCACTCCGGCCCTGGGTAGGAACACAGCACGGTAACCTGCGAGCGCATTCCAGCGTGGGTTGGTTGAACGAGGATTGAGAATGAGAATGCAGAACAGGGCACCATCCACGGTAAACTCCCATACAACTTTTGATATTGAGCAAAGCTTGGCGATCGTAGGTGAGCACTGAAACTGCATGGAACCAGTGTAAAATCATGCATAAAACGAACAGCACAGATGTCAGATGAACAGGTACCACAGGTACACCAAACTGAGACAAACGACAGGGAAGCCGGGTACACTGGCGCCATCTTGGATTGACCTTGGATTAAATGGCCAAATTAGTGAATGCCAATAACGAAATGAACAAACAAAATCACCAGTTAACTGAGGAGGAAAAACTACAGTCGGAACATCTTTGTGAAATGGGTCATCTTGAATTATACACTAAAACTACACAAATATTCATTATTAAAAAGATATTGTATGTGTGTAGTACAAGCTGTTATTAGTAGGTTTCAATTCAGAGTAAATGAGAACAAGAGGCTTGTAACTAATCTGGTTGTGTTACCAGATGGATGGAGGTCCTACCAATCCAGTTTATACTGCATTTCTTCTGAAGAGAAAAACTAGACTGAGAGCAATCAAGATTGATCATGTTCGAAGAGATGAGCAAATCTGACTATTATAAACAGCAACGAAAAACAAGTGAGTAAAACATTGCTTCAAAACGATTCATTTACTCATATTAAATGTATGTTAGTTAATATAGTAAAACATTATTTTAATTATATTTTATAATTAGGATTTTTTTTTTTTAAACTTATGGTGAAGTCAGGATTGGTCTAATATGGAAGGCAGATGGAAATGAGTTGATGAGCAACACTGACCTTTAGGTAAGTAATCACTTAATTTAATGATGGTTTGTAGTTTCAGCTTCTGGGCATCTGGCATCTCTGTTGTGTTTTAGCACTGGCTGCCCACTGCTCCGGGTGTGTGTTCATGGGTGGTGTGTGTGTGTGTGGGTTGGTATTTGTTTAATGACATGGGTATGACAGAGGTATTACAGTTTGAGGGTGGTTTATGAGGACACTGCCTATTGTCCCCGTAATTCAAAAGGCTTAAAAACATACTAAATGGTGTTTTTTTGAAAATCTAAAAATGCCGAAAGTGTCCTGTAAGGGGTAGGGTTAGGTGTAGGGTTGGTGTAGGGCAATAGCACATACAGTAAGTACAGTATAAAAAGCATTATTCCTATGGAGAGTCCCCATAAACCACAAATACCAACGTGTGTGTGTGTGTGTGTGTGTGTGTGTGTGTATATAAACATAGGCTATACATGTATGTGTGTTGGTTCTGTTTATTGAATGCAATTTCAATTACTCATATAATTATTTACAGGTGAAAGAATATGACATTTGAATGCATTTTGCTTGAAAATGCAGTACTTTGATAAAAATGCATTTTTCTCAGTTTTTTTTTTTTTTTTTTTTGTCCAAAATGTTGTATTTCTGATGAAACCTATGTGCATTCAAGTGGTGATAAAACATGAACACATGAAGATAGAATAACATAAATTTTTTTATTTATTTTTAAAGCAGCGGCTCGGTGCTTTATTTTGATACCAAAATATATTCATATATTCATACCAGAAAATATTCTGAGGGCCATCAGATTTAGGTAAAAATCATCAAAAAATGCTGGCAGTGGCTGGTAACTTCTTTTTAAAAACGCTGGCGGGGAAAGAGTTAAGAAGCTGAACGTTAACTACACCACTGTGACCACACTGAGCATATCCTGTTTGCTTATATAAAAACATTTTTGCAGATAAATGACGAAGATAAAGACCCACCCCCACACAAATTTTTTGTAGACTGCTAGAAAAACTGGTCATATTGTTTAGCCTTTGGATGAATTTGCTTTTTTTAAATGCATTATTTTCTTTTTTTAAAAGGGAATAGTTGTCATTAATTACTCACCCTCATGTTGTTCCAAACACATAACACCTTTGTTCATCTTCAGAACACCAGTTAGGATATTTTTTGATGAAATCTGAGAGCTTTCCCTGCAACAGCAACGCAACTATAAGCAAAATAATCTGCCAATGGGGTAAGAAAAATAATCTTATATCAAACAGAAAATAAGATTATTTTTCTTACCCCATTGGCAGATTATTTTGCTTGTTTCAAGCAAAAACTTGCTTAATTTTGACATTTTTTTCTGAAAGCAAGACAATAATTTTTACTCGTCTAGAAAATCCTTCTTGATTTAAGACTTTTTAGATATTTTGGCTGGAATCAAGACTAAAAATCTAAGTAAGAAAAGCATTTTTTGCAGTGCATGTTCAAAATTAAGGTTAAGCTACTGATGCCACATGGACTATTTTAACGATGTCCTTACTACATTTCTGGGCCGTGACCGTGTCAATTGCATTGCTATCTATGCAGGGTTAGAAAGCTCTCGGATTTCAACAAAAATATCTTAATTTGTGTTACGAAGATAAACAAACGTCTTACAGGTTTGGAACAAAATTAGGGTGAGTAATTAACGACAGAATTTTGATTTTTGCATGAACTATCCCTTTAAATGTGAAGTGTGTAGTTTCTGCGTCACAATCGTTACCAGGCGGAATTGAAGGAAAAACTAAATAGCCACACCCCAAACTTATCCGTTGAGTTAATTGAAACATTTTTTAACTTAAAGTGTGACTTTGCTAGATGTTGTATCAGTAACAAAATGTAATAGAATCATACGAAATTACTCAAAAGAGTTTCAGTGATAAAGATGGTTTATTACATGTGAACTTGTAGAACTGTGTTTAAGAAGAATAAGTGAAATAAGACCAAACATGTTGTAAACACCCTTTATTAACCGTTCAGTGTAATTAGTTATTCAAATTGTTCTTCTCACAGATCCATTTAATAGTTTTATCACATGAATAATCAGCAAACCCTGATGACAGATTTACAGCACAATCCACAATCCAGAGCTATCACTAGGTTCTCCAGACGCCCAGAACCTGCAACAACAGACTAGCATTAGATGTCTGACTGTGAGGTAAAGACAGGACTAACTTTGATTTTGTTTAAAAGTTTAAAAACATTTGAAAAGTTTGACTCTTTTAATGGCCAGTTGCTCAATGTTGTTGTAGAGCATTTCTAGGCTGTTGCAATGGTGTTTTGGGTACCAAGGCATGCTATGTGGTAGCTCAGGCATTTCTATGATGATTGTTGTTGCTTGCGATCATGGTCTTTGTTGTATAGACGAAACGGGCCAGTGCGTAGCTAGGCCGGTGGGTAGTTGAATGGATCAGTAGATGAATAGGCAGATGGTAGACTAGGTCAAAACAGGCTGTAGGTCTGGGCTGAGTTTGGTGGATGTAACTTAAAAGCTTTTGAAGGTCTTTCATTTGATCAATTTAGTCCTAGAAGTAGAATAATAGTCTGGAATATTTTAAGTTGAATTAAATATTTCAATTCAGTGATTTCTCACCCAGGGGTCAGTGTGCTGCCATCAACCCATTTCCATCTGCTCTCCATCTCAGTTAGACCGATCCAGATTTCAGAACCACCAGAAATTTCTTCGTTCTTCTTTTTCACAAAGTCCTAATAATACAATAGAAATATGTTTGAATAAACAAAAACAGTTGTGAATATAATAACTAGAACCTCACCCCCCGCTAAATGTTTTAGTGTTTGTGAATGGATTTTCTGCATGAAGACGTCTCAGAAAGACCTCAAAGGAATAAAATATAGTTTAGTACTTCACAAACACACAATTTTTCACTCACTTGTTCCTGTCTGTTGTTTATGATGATCAGATCTGTTCCTCTCTCTGTACAGTATCTTCTGCTCTCAGTCCAATTCTTCTTCTCAGAGGAAATGAAGTAGAGACTGGATCGATAGTAATCCCATCCATCTGTAAACACAAGCAGTACAAAAATTAACTCTGTATTCCCATCCACACTTATTGACATAGCCTATTTATAACAGGTTATACCCAAAACATATTGACCGTGTCCTTTTAATATTTGTGTAGTTTTAGTGTAGTTCTTTATTACCCATTTTGCTTATCTGTTTCCACAATTCATCTATCTTCTTCTGTAAATCAGGTTTTTGTTCAATTAGGCGTTTATTCGTAGTTGATAACTCTGTAATATTTTTGTCCAAGCAGTATTTTCTGTTTTTTTAACTCTTCTATCTCGTCTGTGAGGTTTTTGTTCTTGATGTGAAACTCCTCAATCATATTGTGGAGATTAACACCCAGCACTATGACTGCAGTCAGCAGAAGAACACACAGCAGAACCAAACACACTGGAGCTGCTCTGGAGCTTCTGACCTTCACACAATCACTTCCTGTAGATCACAAATATGATGATAAATATTTCTTAAACGCATATATGACTCTAATGTACATGTTAGTTTATGTGACTATAATGAAATGAGTCTCAGTACCTGTGTGTCGAGGTGTTTGCTGTCTCTTGGTGTCTGGGTTCTCTGTTTCTGTCCTGACATTATGACGGTTTCTAGCATCTCTGTTGACATCAGTGATCGCCTCCACTACATCTTTTCTTTCCATCTCTCGTATCCCAATGCTGAGTCATCTAGAGTCAAAGTTGCTGGTGTGTGGACTGCACCGCTGTGTACTAATGCTTTAAGAGATTAAACATTAACTACACCGCTATGACCACACTGAGCAGTCATTTCCTGTCTGCTTACTGTATATATATATATATATATATATATATATATATATGTAAAAAACACTGAGAAACGATACAAATCGCCATTTCACCCAATGTAAACTGTTTGCTTGTAGAGTACTAGAAAGTCAATGTGTAGCTTTTTCTTCTAATAATGTTGCTTATTCTTAACATTTTTCATTACAACTGGCATTTATCTATTTGTATGTTTGTTTAAAGATGATCTTAGTACTGTATTTAAAATGTGTTTGATCTGCCATGCAGGGCTTCCTGCATAATTCTCTGTTCTAATCTCTCATAAAACCCTCCAACTGGTTATGAAAATATGTAGTTCTGCACATTTCCAGTACTGCGCAATTATTTGAGAATTTAACAAATATTTTTCATCTCAAGTGTCTAAAGGCTAAAGATCACAATGAAGGAGATTATGGATTTGAACCTTTGCCACTTTAGACTTGTAAACCAAATCAAAAACCAAGACAAATTTGAGTTTTATGAAAATTAAACACTTTAAACCTTAAAAAAAAAGAAGAAAAAAAAGAAAACACTCAATCCATAATCTGATTTTATTACACAGTTGGAATTTAGGCAACTGAATTTTATCTTTACTTGCTATCAAGTACACTGCTGACACAGCACCATTGTCTTATGCATATAAAATACTTATAAAACATATTTATCAAACTTTGTGTACAGGTGATATATTATTTTATATATATATATATATATATATATATATATATGTGTGTGTGTGTGTGTGTGTATGTATATGTATGTATGTACATATAAACTCCGTTTTTTCATCTCAAAAACATATCTAAATTGCGACCTATGCTCTCAACGTCAAATGCAGAAATGTTAGTTCATGCGTTTATGACCTCAAGGTTAGACTGTTGTAATGCTTTATTGGGTGGTTGTTCTGCACGCTTGATCAACAAACTACAGTTAGTCCAAAATGCAGCAGCTAGAGTCCTTACTAGAACCAGGAAATATGACCATATTAGCCCGGTTCTGTCAACACTGCACTGGCTCCCTATCAAACATCGGATAGATTTTAAAATCTTGTTAATTACTTATAAAGCCCTGAATGGTTTAGCTCCTCAGTACTTGAGCGAGCTCTTATCGCATTATAGTCCTCCACGTCCGCTGCGTTCTCAAAACTCTGGCCGTTTGATAATACCTAGAATATCAAAATCGACTGCGGGCGGCAGATCCTTTTCCTATTTAGCACCCAAACTCTGGAACAATCTACCTAACACTGTTCGGGAGGCAGACACACTCTGTCAGTTTAAATCTAGATTAAAGACCCATCTCTTTAGCCTGGCGTACACATAACACACTAATACGCTTCTATTATTCAAATCCGTTAAAGGATTGTTAGGCTGCATTAATTAGATCAACCGGAACCGGGAACACTTCCCACAACACACGGTGTACTCGTTACATCGTAAGTAGAATGGCATCTACGCTAATATTTGTCTGTTTCTTTCCTATGATCAGATGGTGGATCAGCACCAAGAGATGATGTCTGCAGCCCTGATCGTCAGCGGAGACCAGGACACCCAGATGACCCCCAGAGACCTCGATTATAATACAATAAAACAAAAAAATATATATAACTAAAAATATAATAAAATACCTAACTACATAATACTAATATTGTTAGAACTTGAAACTTTTGAACTGCGGGTTTCGTCTGGTCAGAGGAGAACTGGCCCCCCGACTGAGCCTGGTTTCTCCCAAGGTTTTTTTCTCCATTCTGTCACAGAGGGAGTTTTGGTTCCTTGCCGCTGTCGCCTCTGGCTTGCTCAGTTGGGGACACCTAATTTCTAGCGATTATCGCCGATTTGATTGCACAGATACTATTTAAACTAAACTGAGCTAGACAATGACATCTCTGAATTCAATAATGAAATGCCTTTAACTGAAAATTGAGTGTTTAATCTTATCATTATATATTACTGACACTCTGTCCTCCAATTTGATACTGTTAAGTGCTTTGACACAATCTTTATTGTTAAAAGCGCTATATAAATAAAGGTGACTTGACTTGACTTGACTATATAATATTCACTTCTCTTATTCCATCTTCTAAATTCCCTCTTTTTTTGAACTGACAGAAATTCATAGTGTAATAACTGCTCAAAACAAACATTGAAGCAGTTTGTGTTTACCCTTTTGTTTTATATCTATTATAAAAGTCTATAATAAAAAAAAGAAGAAGAAAAAATACATGAGAAAAAAACAAAACATTTGCTTAATTTAAAGGTGCTGTATGTAGGATTGACACCCAGTGGTTGAACTAGGTATTGCAGTCCAAATTCAAAATATTGGAGACGGTTTTTTTCACCCGGCCCCTCCTCCTCAGACTTGACGCACACGCAGGTTGCCAGATTAACAACACCAACAGAAACGAGCGCACATGCCGACGAATAAAATTAAATACGCTGTGTTTTCCGCCAACTGGCAACCCTCGGTGCCGAAATACAATTGGGTAAACTTGCAGTGGGCGGGTTTCACAAACCATAACAAACACAGTCATTCCAGGCCGGAATGCTCATTTTCAAAGGAGAGTAACTGACTGTAGCATTGTTTTTCAGATAAACAAGTATGTTAACTTAGCATGTTTCTTAAATATCTACAAACATATTATGGTATTTTTATGCTTTAGTAGAGTCAAAATCCTACATACAGCACCTTTAAAGTGTGTATTTGCACTTTCACTTCACTGTTTGGTGTTGTAAATGATTCTACTCTGTATGGAGAGAGAGAGAGAGAGAAATAATTGTGTTCTAGCAGTTGCAGTTCCTTTAAATATAGCTGTTCTTAGGGGAAAATGTACCCATGTGTATTTTATTACATGAACCTGGAGTTCATGTGATGTCTTATTTTAAAATGCTCTTTTCACAGATCCATAGAAAACGATCACTACATGGATAATCAGCCCATCCTGGTGAATAATTCAGAGCACAATTCTCCCCTCTATGTCCATTGGGTTCCCGAGGATCCCAGAACCTGCATCAACAGATCAGCATTAGATGTTCAGTGCTTCTTTCTGTGTGATATAATGTTGACTGTATGAATCATTTATTGCTTAATAATCAGTTCAGTTCAGTGATCTCTCACCCAGAGGTCAGTGTGCTGCCATCAACCCATTTCCATGTGTCCTCTTCATCACTGTCAGTCAGACCAATCCAGACATGAGCATTAGCAGATATTTTCTTCACAAAATCCTGAATATATATAAATTAGCACAGTTATATGATAACAATTTTCTTGCCATAGATAACATAGTTATAAAATTAGTTTCACTCACTTGTTCCTCTCTGTTGTTTATGATGATCAGATCTGCTCCTCTCTCTGTACAGTGTCTTCTGCTCTCAGTCCAGCTCTTCTTCTCAGAGGAAATGAAGTACAGATTAGACTGATGGTAAATCCATCCATCTGTAAACAGAATCAATTAAACTATTAGCACTTTATTCTCATCACACTGATCTACTAATAAGTGGTTGTTTTAGTTTTAATATAGTTCACAATTACCCATTCCATGAATACTTATCAACAGTTCATTTTTCTCCTGACGTAATTGGTCTGTTTGCTTAATCAGATCATGGTTACTTGATAATAATTCATCTCTCTCTTTTGTCAGCTGCATGCTCTTGTTTACTAGCTGGTCTCTCGCTTCTGTGAGGTTGACGATCTTAGTTAGCAGCTGGTATGTCTTTTCTGTGAGTTCTGTATTCCTGGTTAGTAGCTCATCTCTGTTTTCTGTGTAGTTTGTGTTGTTTGTATGGATGTGGACACACAGCACTATGACTGCAGTCAGCAGAAGAGCACACAGCAGAACCAAACACACTACAGCTGCTCTGTATCTTCTGATCTTCACGCAGTCACTTCCTGAAGATTGTTAAGCACTCATATAACTTAAATGTGTTATACGTGTGTCAAATGTGTGTGTTGTTGTTATAATGAAATGAGTCGCAGTACCTGTGTGTTGAGGTGTTTGGTGTTTCCTGGTGTTCTCTGTTTCTGTCCTCACATCATGAATGTTTACAGAATATACATTAGCATAGATGTTCATCTCCTCTTTATCTTCATCTTTCTCCATGAATTCCATTAATAAGATGGAGGTAAATGTGAGATTATTAGAAGTTGATGCTTCAAGTAGGCTGCATTGCTTTGAACTTCTGCTTTTGAGCTTTAACGTTTTTAAGGCACCACTGTGGTCATGTGATATGCTAGTAAGGCATGCTTTTTTTCCTTTTCTTTTTTTTGGGGGGGGGAGCTTCATCTTTTGTACTCATGTACTGCAGATCATAATGAAATTGCACTGTAGTTACTCTTCACGGTAGTTGCTCCTTCACTACAGTTGCAATATTTGTTTAACAGCCACACTGGTTGAGAACTAGTCTCTTTTGGTAGCGTGAGAAAGCACTTCTCAGAAGCCAATGCTGCAAATGACACCAATGCCACAAGTCTCACTGTAGAAACTCCCATCGGAAGAACAGTGCTGTTCCAATGCACAACTATATATATATATATATATATATATATATATATATATACCGTATTGTCCCGAATATAAGACGACCCTGATCATAAGACGACCCCCCTTTTTCCAGATGTACCTTTTGGAAAAAGGCTTTTTGAAATCTAAATCTTGTTTTTTTTTTTCTCTCTCTCTCTCTCTCTCTCTCTCTCTCTCTCTGTAAAACATTTTTCTTAAATTATTTTCAAATTGCATATTTTTCCTATTTTAATTTTTGTTTTGAAAGTATGATAAATACTGGTAAAATGTACCAACAATGACATTGAAAAATATACACTTTTTGATATACCATTGAAATAACAGGTAGCCCATCTGAATTATATGACATTTAGGCTATCCATCTCATAGTAGCCTACCAAAATTTTATCACAGTGGAAGTGAAATCTTATTGTAGTCTTCAAATGTGGGTACTGTCTTATGTTTTAAAATCACTTACAGAGGAAGTTTGTTCCCATCAGGCTAACATAACAGTTACGACTCGTGCTTTTCTTTTTCATTTGTTTTCACTTGCCATCTTTACAACACACATTACATTACATATTTCATGGCACACTTGTTTTATGCGTTTTTGGCGTCACCTATTGTTGTGGGTGTATTACTGACATGCCAAAGTCTAGACCCCGAATATAAGACGACCGTGTTTTTTTCAGATGTATTTCCAAGAAAAAAACATTGTCTTATATTCGGGTCAATACGGTATATATACAGGTGCTGGTCATATAATTAGAATATCATCAAAAAGTTGATTTCACTTATTCCATTCAAAAAGTGAAACTTGTATATTATATTCATTCATTACACACAGATTGATATATTTCAAATGTTTATTTCTTTTAATTTTGATGATTATAACTGACAACTAAGGAAAATCCCAAATTCAGTATTTCAGAAAATTAGAATACTACTTAAAAGGAACACTCCACTTTTTTTGGAAATAGGCTCATTCTCCAACTCCCCCAGAGTTAATAAGTTGATTTTTACCGTTTTTGAATCCATTCAGCCGATCTCCGGGTCTGACAATAGCACTTTTAGCATAGCTTAGCATAGATCATTGAATCCGATTAGACCAGTAGCATCGCGTTCAAAAATGACCAAAGAGTTTCGATATTTGTCCTATTTAAAACTCGACTCTTCTGTAGTTATATCGTGTACTAAGACCGGCGGAAAATGAAAGTTGCGATTTTCTAGGCCGATTTGGCTAGGAACTATAGTCTCATTCCGGTGTAATAATCAAGGAACTTTGCTGCCGTAACATGGCCGCAGCAGGCGCAGTGATATTACGCAGCGCCTGAAAGTAGTCCCCAGCTAGGTAACTAGTTATAATATAGCTGGGGACTACTTTCAGGCGCTACGTAATATCACTGCGCCATGGTACGGCAGCAAAGTTCCTTGATTATTACGCCGGAATGAGACTATAGTTCCTAGCCAAATCGGCCTAGAAAATTGCAACTTTCATTTTCCGCCGGTCTTAGTACACCATATAACTACAGAAGAGTCAAGTTTTAAATAAGAAAACTATCGAAACTCTTTGGTCATTTTTGAACGCGATGCTACTGGTCTAATCAGATTCAATTATCTATGCTAAGCTATGCTAAAAGTGCTATCGCCAGACCCGGAGATCGGCTGAAAGGATTCCAAAACGGTAAAACTCAACTTATTAACTCTGGGGGAGTTGGAGAATGAGCCTATTTCCAAAAAAAAGTGGAGTGTTCCTTTAAGACCAATACAAAGAAAGGATTTTTAGAAATCTTGGCCAACTGAAAAGTATGAGCATGTACAGCACTCAATACTTAGTTGGGGCTCCTGTTGCCTGAATTACTGGCATGGAGTCGATCAGTCTGTGGCACTGCTCAGGTGTTATGAGAGCCCAGGTTGCTCTGATAGTGGCCTTCAGCTCTTCTGCATTGTTGGGTCTGGCATATCGCATCTTCCTCTTCACAGTAAGGTCAGGCGAGT
The DNA here is from genome assembly GCA_029620275.1 of Acrossocheilus wenchowensis. Classification (NCBI taxonomy): domain Eukaryota; kingdom Metazoa; phylum Chordata; class Actinopteri; order Cypriniformes; family Cyprinidae; genus Acrossocheilus; species Acrossocheilus wenchowensis. The sequence continues at coordinate 13,554,358 of CM056135.1, read as the reverse complement.
TTGCTGGCCAATTAAGAACAGGTATACCACGGTCCTTAAACCAGATACTGGTTGCTTTGGCACTGTGTGCAGGTACCAAGTCCTGTTGGAAAATTAAATCTGCATCTCCATAAAGCTTGTCAGCAGCAGGAAGCATGAAGTGCTCTAAAACTTCCTGGTATACCGCTGCGTTGACTGTGGACATCAGAAAACACAGTGGACCAACACCAGCAGATGACATTGCACCCCAAACCATCACTGACTGTGGAAACTTTACACTGGACTTCAAGCAACGTGGATTGTGTGCCTCTCCTCTCTTCCTCCAGACTGGGACCCTGATTTCCAAAGGAAATGCAAAATTTACTTTCATCAGAGAACATAACTTTGGACCACTCAGCAGCAGTCCAGTCCTTTTTGTCTTTAGCCCAGGCGAGACGCTTCTGACGCTGTCTGTTGTTCAAGAGTGGCTTGACACAAGGAATGCGACAGCTGAAACCCATGTCTTGCATACGTCTGTGTGTAGTGGTTCTTGAAGCACTGACTCCAGCTGCAGTCCACTCTTTGTGAATCTCCCCCACATTTTTGAATGGCTTTTGTTTCACAATCCTCTCCAGGGTGCGGTTATCCCTATTGCTTGTACACTTTTTTCTACCACATTTTTTCCTTCCCTTCGCCACTCAATTAATGTGCTTGGACACAGAGCTCTGTGAACAGCCAGCCTCTTTCGCAATGACCTTTTGTGTCTTGCCCTCCTGGTGCAACGTGTCAATGGTCATCTTTTGTACAACTGTCAAGTCAGCAGTCTTCCCCATGTTTGTGTAGCCTACAGAACTAGACTGAAAGACCATTTAAAGGCTTTTGCAGGTGTTTTCAGTTAATTAGCTGATTAGAATGTGGCACCAGGTGTCTTCAATATTGAACCTTTTCACAATATTCTAATTTTCTGAGATAATGAATTTGGGATTTTCATTAGTTGTCAGTTATAATCATCAAAATTAAAAGAAATAAACATTTGAAATATATCAGTCTGTGTGTAATGAATGAATATAAAGTACAAGTTATATAATATAAAATGCAGTAGATTAGATGTTGGCAAGGGGGTCAAATTTAGATGGGAGAAATCGAGGGGATAGGACATAATGAGAGAAAAGAGGTTGATGGATGTGTGGAGGTATGAAAATCCGGAAAAAAGAGAGTTCACTAGGAGGCAGTTAAAGGAAGGTATATTAAAGCAGAGTAGAATAGATTTAGTGTTAGTTAAGGAGGATATCATTAGATGGGATAAGACATCAAGGAAATTGTTTAAGTGACCATGATAGTGTTAGGTTCAGAATTAAGATCAGGAATGAGGAGGTAGGAGGAGAGATGTGGATATTGAATGCAGGGTATACTGAAAGAGGAAGAATGTGAGTTACAGATGAAGGATTTATTAAATATTAAATATTTAAAGTTTATGACCCACCCCAACTCGAAAACTATGGTATCAAAATTATTTCTGAATTTCCCAGAATTTTAGTTTTGGGCGGGCGTGGGCAAAAGTGAGCGGGCACCTAACGGACGGGAGTCCAGTGGCGTAGCACAAATCTGTGGCCCCCAAATGCAAACTCAAGGGTCGGTGGGGCGCTGGATACGTTGCAATATTGTAAATATTTGTTTTAAACCAGGAAGGCGAGCCAATGGATATAACACAAGCAACGTGCAAACTGTGGATAAAAAAACATATTTTGTGTTAAACAGGTTTTTTTTTTTCTTTTTAAAAAAGTTGGTGTTTCAAATAAAGCTTTAAGGTAACGCTTTAGATTACAACCCTCAATGTACCGCGTAATTAAACAGTATTTACAGCGTACGTATTTGTAACTATAGAGTACCTCCACAGTACCTACTCGTAGGTATAAGGGAATAATTTGCAACATTTGGGGAATAAGGGGGTAATAACCTGCAAAATTATAAAGCATTTATACTGTAAGTATTTTATAACTAAAGGGTACCTATTCTGAAATTACGTGCATGTAGAGTCCACGATTTTTACGCGTCAGCGTAACTTAAAGCTGAACGTACATGTAGGTAAATGGAAACAAGTGGGGAATAAGGGGGTAATGACATGGAAAATTAAAAGTATTTACACTGTTAGTATTTCATAAGTAAGGTGTAACTGTTCTAAGATTATGTGGTATTTATAACCTACTGTGTTAGGCAACAATATTATTATTTGCAAGTTGCCTTATTGTAATAAAATATAATGCAGTATATTTTACACTACATACTGGATACTTATTGTATTATTACTACATATATCTTGCTTGACATTGATACAAATAGTAAACTGTACTATACTACAGTATAATTCAGTAATTATAATGAAGTTAAAAACCAGCATAGCCTTTATAAAATTTTACCACAGTTTACTAAAGAATATAAGCTATATTATTTACTAGTGTTATTTATGTGGGGTCATGGAGATTACTGAACAACTCAGCTGAAAGTATGGGGTAATTATGTGATGAGCTTCTGAATTGATTTGGTTTAGAAATTCCCATATGAATATTTACCTGAAGAAAAAGTATTGCTTACGGTCATCTCAGCAGCGAGTCGGGTCACCAGCTTTGTACTGTTGAGGTGCAATACAGTGGAAAACTAGATTACCTGTTTCCAGCTCCTCCCAGGATATATAAGAGCATAATACACAACACTTATAATTAATGTATAATTGATGTTTTTTGATGCTGGTGCTGTTGGTGCACTTTGGGTTTCCGTATGTGGTTTGAGGCAAGTAGAATGTGCAAATAAAATGTACTACAACCTTTTTCTTAACTGCTGTGCAAACTTACACCCTTGTTACATGTAGTTACTGTGTAAGTGTAACATCCGCGGGCTGTAATCTAAAGCGACGCCTTGTTACCCTCTTGTTACATGTAGTTACTGTTTAAGTGTATTAAACAAAAACCTCAGATTCTCTGAACTTTATTGTAAACATTAACTTTTTTCAAAACAGATATACACTTCTTCATTTAAATGAAACAGTATCAAAGTTGCATTTTCTTTCCTTATTTTTTATGCTTCTTGCTTCGCTTTTTCACTTTCTTTCTCTTCTTTTGCTTTTTTTCCAGTGAAGAATCAGATGTAGATGAAGGGCTGGAATTCCATGATTCTTGCAGTTCTGTATTATATATGTAAAAAACAGAAATAAATTAACATTCATACTTTATAAGGAGCTTGTCCTTTAACTGCTCCTACAAGCTTCTTAAGTTTGAGTGTCTTTAGTGAAGATGGTTTCTTCACCTTAACTTGAAGGAAACTCAGTTTTTAATTTCAGAAACAGAAATCACTTTTAATCAGAGTCAATTACTGTGACATTGTTAATTTGTAGATAGCCTTCCCCCTTTTTTAACAAGAAGTGTACTGTCCGTTTGTTCACTTAGCTTTTCCGGGCTCAACATGATGATAGATGAAACTCAGGTTCTGTTACCTGAGGCCTTCTATGTGGATAATATGAAAATGGTGTTGTTGTCAAACAGTCCACCTGCACAAAAAAGTGAAGGGCTATCATACATAACTGTAATGATTACAAATTAAATACAAAGTAAAAACGTGTGGAGCTCATGACGATCTAAGAATAATAATTTTTCATGTTGTGATAGGTTTCGCTGATAGCATAGTCCTAATCACAGTTTTATTGGATGTTGTGAAATTTCATGGTGAGAATTGTTATATTGCATCTAAAATTGTTTAAGCATAGGCTGCATAGAGTATGAAATCATTTTTCCTGCATTTAAGTTAATACACTGAAATATTATCAGATATCTAAATCTCCATATTTTAACTAGTGAATTCAGTTTAGGTTGAGTGTTTATTAGAGGGTAAGTTGCGAAAAAATAACAAATACACTAACATTAATATGCTAAGAAAATCTACCAGAAAATAAAGTCTAGGGCTCTTCAATCCCATTTTTGGAGGGCTGGTGTACAATTATGATAATTTCTCCTCATTGATTTGATTGCTGCAAAACAAACATGTTGTTCTGAAAGGAACTAGTAACAATGAAGCAAGAAACAAACCTGAAGGACCTGACACCGCAGGCCATGGCAACAGACTTCATCTTGTCAATTCCCTTATTTAAGTAGTCGCATTCATCCTTAAGTAAGGCTATCTCTGCTTTTAGAGTAGCAATCTTAGCTGATAGAAAGGAAAATAACATGAAAAGTTAGAGGTTTTATTTCTGTCCATGGCCCTTCTCCAAGATCTATAATTTGATCACTTCCCCATTTTTCAAAACGTCAAATTCAAGTTATAATTATCACTAGTAAAGTACATTTCATATAAGTGTAATTACATTTTCCAAACACAATTTAGCAAATTACACTACAGCAATTTGTGTTCCTGTACCTTGTTTGTCAACAGTCACATTATAAATGAATGGTACAATTATAATTACAATGTTTAGGGTGCATTGTGTAACGTATATAATTGGTGATACACAGGTGTTTCTACGATATGAAAACATCAGGTTCTGAAGCAAAAGTACTCTCACAGAAAACATTATATTTTACATTTTAAAGATATTTTACACAAACAGTTTTATTATGCAATATAACTTATAATCATATCCAACTTTAAACACCTCACCTTTCAGATCCCTCCTCTATCGATCCCTATCTGCTTGCCTGCTCTACCGTAGAGGCAGTACACCACAGAGGTACTACAAACACATTAAGACATTTAAGAAAACCTGGAATTCATTTATAAAGCAAATATTATGGTTAATATGAATTAATATTATTTCTTGATATTGTTACGGAGCCAACGACATGCGGATCCATGTGCGAGCTTTATTTACAAAGGCATGGTCAGGAAACAAGCAAGGGTCAAACAGGTGTATCACAGGCAAGGCAAAGAGTCATCCAAAACGGGCATGAGTCAGTCGATAGCAAACAATATCAAAAGGGGCTTGGCGAGAGGTAATCCGAAAACGTAAGCAATAGTCCAGGCAGGGGAAAACACAATCCGAAACAGGCAAGGCAAGACTAGGAAAACTATTAACAGGCTTTGTAGGGTAGCTAAAGATAGGGCAGCGATAAGTGCATACAATACTCGGCAGTGAGGAAGAGGAAGTCCATGGTTTATGTAGGGTGTTTCTCAAACGGAAGGCTGGATCCTACCGAGGCTGCGTCCTTCCTAGTTCAGTCCTTCAGAGTCTTGTAGGCTAGACTCCTCATCGGCATATAAACGCTAGAATGAGACGCTCTAGTAAGTGCACGTGGCTATGTCACATATGTTCCCGCCCTTACCGTCACGGCACAAAAACACTAATAAAACTTAGTTTTGGAAAAAAACCTATGTATTACAAATCTTTTATTATTTGGCTTTCTATTAATGCAATACAATGAAAAACCGCCATCTATGATCTCCCTGTGGCATACATTATTAGCAGTTTAGCGTTTAGTAAGTAATTTACACTAAAACAAAAGATAACATCTATCCTTTCATGTCCGAAAACATTATTTTTGTCTTAGATTTCATAATAAATTCAGACAAGCTCAGTACTGACTCGTTTTTCGTCAGTTTATTTTCATGAAATGGAATGGGTACAAAGGATTGTGGGTGATTGAAGGTCGCGGAGGATACATCCCATGCATCCTTCAAATTCAGCTGAAAGAAGGGCGCGAAACGAAGGCTGTCTTCCAAGGATCCTTCCGATTGAGATGGCCTTCAGCGACGTTTGATGACATGGCAGCCGAGATATGCAACCTTTGTAGGATGCAGCCTTCCGTTTGAGAAACACCCGTAGTATGTGTGATTGTGTGATAGTTCTCAGGTGTGAGCGTGTGATTGGTACAGCTGTGTGCAATCAGTGCAATGGATGATGGGAATTGTAGTCTGGTGAAAATGCAAGAGTCCATGTGGTGAGCAGGTGACCTCTGGTGGTGAGTGAACAGGAGTGCATGGGCAGGATTCGTGACAGATATTAACAATTCAGTTTTCACTAGTTAAAATGCTAATTCTTGATATCAGGAATTACATTTCAACTAGTAAAAAATATTCTTCTTGATATCAAGAATTTATATTCTTGGACTGTACTTATACTAGAAGTTATATTTGGTACTGCATTTATACTAGAGGTTTTTTTCTATACATATTTTGAATACAACAATTTAACTTCTTCAAACATTTGAATTAACTCTAATTTAGATGTTAGTATATTGAACCTTAATGTTTTTTTAAGCTTTGGTGATAAAAGGTTTGCTTATTTGCAATGCCTAATATAATTTAGACTTAAATGTCTGCATCTTATTATTAATGATTTGTCTCTTTTTTTATTTGTTTTGATGAACAACCTGTTTTAAATGACCTTAAGCTGTTCACTAGGGTTGCATGTTGTAGCTAATTAATTGTCGTCAGAACAGCAATACAGGGAAAGGTAGTTGCCAATCTTATCCGTAACTCCATAAGCATCTCGGTCCTGGCCTTTGCTGCTCCCTTGTGTACCCTCAGTCAGTTGGGCAGTGTCGTCCACTGTCCGGTATTTTGCTGGCCTGCCGATCTTTCTTTTAGGTCGATTCATCTTTGACAAAGTGATATCTGGCATAAACCACAATTCAAACACTTCTATGAACATACATGTACTAAATAATATCTACAATCTTATGTGTCCTGCTCCTGATTACTGGATTCACAGTCGTTAGTGAATTCGACTTAAGGGGCTTCGCCAACTGATTTGAGTGTGACTTCAAAGTACCGCAAGAGCAATTCGATACGTGATATAAAGCGGTCTGTTCTCGAATCGCTCTCGCGGTATGTTTATATCACATAGACCAAACGGTCAGTGCAACACCGCACAAAGTGATACGAGAAATAAGCAATATGTGTTTTATATAACCACAGGATACCTGCAAAATGGAGAGTTTACCCGTTATCCACTTCGGTTTTCGTCAGTGTTACGTGAAATGACAAACGTCCATGGCAACAGGATTTTTTTAGGGCTACGTACCCTAGGACTCCAGTAGGTGGCAGATAAGGTGCCTATTAGTAGGTTTGCCAACTGCCAATTAAATTACCAGAAGTAGTAGTAGTGGGAATTTAGATAGAACTTTTGTAAACCTCTAATAAATGACGCAAGGTTTTTCGTATGTTGTTTGGAAGTTTCAACATTTGAAAGTTTGGTCGCATTGACAGAATTTTCAGGTAAGTGAACTCTGCTTAACGACATCTGTTAAATTATTATTTAAGTACATGCAAGGGTTTGAAATTAACACGCGCCAACCTGCCAGATGCAGAACTTTGGGTTTACTACTTTTAGTTTTATTCTATATTATTAAATCTAATTCTCGCCATGAACATAGCCATTGAAGCTGGCATGGTGTTGAAAAGAAATGTAATAAATCATAGTACTCAAATTGATAAATTTTAAAGCTTTAAAGTTACAAGTTGTAGTGTAAATTTTTAATAAGGCAGGTACTGACCTCAGTAATTCTCAATGTGTAAATTTGCAAATAGCAACTTGATGGTTACTGTGTACAGATATTGCCGTTGTTTTTTTAGACAGTATTACAAAACCTTCTCTTATAAGATGGTTACTGCAATCAGAACTTTCTGTTTATCTTCCATAGTCATGGGCAAGTTAACGACAGACTTGCTTCATAAAACAGAGAAAGGAGGAAGGAAACGTATTAAGTGGCTGCAGAAAAAAACGGCTTCTTGCTCCAAAGATGAAGTGTCCTGTTTGCAAGCAACACATGAAAATGACAAAGTCAAGCTCCACAAGACTTGGATATAGATGGTGAGCATGCACATATCACTAGTTCTGACAACAAGTCTCACTGAATATAGATCCATCAGGAAAAAAAGACTTTGACTATTACTTTACAAGCATGTAACAAACCAGGATTATTAAAAACTAGCTTATGTGGGTACTTTGGGAATTCCATGTAATGCAGGCACCATTTGGCAAGAACGCCCCCCCCCCCTCACACAAGCTCATGTGTGCTTTAATGTGTAATTCTTAAAAATGTGTTTATAAAATGGATAGTTCTTGTCCTTGATTCTGATTGGTTGAGCCATGTTTGAAGCTGTTGCAAATTAGGCCTACTGTACCAACATACACCTTTGTTTACTTTGAGTCCACTTCGCGTCGTGCCTAACAACGCCCCTTAGCTGTTATAAATTCACTGTAAACCATGGCTTTACAGGGCTTATTGCTTTAATTTAACCTTGATTCTTTTCTAAAGGTTCTGTTGTTTTTGTTTGTTTGTAACTTTTGTAAAGTGGTTTTGAACCAGTGTGTCCAACTGGCAAAATGGTCTATCTGTGCAACACATTACTAAACTTTTATCCTCTGACAAAAGTATTGTTTTAGAAGTGTTGCTATACTAATTTAAAACACAGATTTCAGCTCGTGTTTTAATGCATGTGTATTAGTCACAGCAACAGCACAGTTTACAAGATAGAAATGTTGAGAAGTGGTATGTGTGAGTTAAGGCTGGAATACACGACCTGATTTTTGCCTCAATTTTACAGTCTGAACAAGTTGACACTAGTTGAGGAAAGTCAGAGCCAGTCTGCAGATTACAGCTGACAGATTCCACAGAAAATCGGGTAGTGTATGATGATCACAGTCTCCACTTTTTTAGCTTCAGATGTTGATTCTATCCAGTCGGAGGATATCAAACATGTTTGATATTTTCAGCCGATTTTAGAACACATTGTTTTCATTTGTCATGCGTCTCCTAGCAACAAGGCACACGTTTCTGTGTGAGTTTGTCACGATCGGAATGACTTTAAAGTTTGGTAGTGTATGATCCTCGGTCGTGTAGTGTATGATGCCCAGTTTCCTTTGTCACTATTTACAAAGTCGGTAAGTGTATGATGCCTAGTGTTTTAAAAATCTGTTCAGATTTTAAAAGTCGTTTACTGTATTCCAGCCTTTACATGATTTTCATAGGAGGAATAAGCTGTATAACAGTGAAGTGCTGTTCAGATTGTTATATGTGGCAGCAGTGTGTGACATTATCTGTAACAATTTGTGTCCATAATAGACTTTAAAGACTTTTTTTTTTTTTTTTAAATTTAATTTATATTATGATTTTCTCATCAGATTTCACTGCTGTCGAAAATAGGGTTTAGTGACGAAATAGTTTTTTTTTTTTTTTTTTTTGGATACAAACTAAGCATTTGGTAAAAGGAGGTGCAGCACATATACATTTAAACAAGCAAATTAAAACAAGGATAATTTACTTCTATAATTACATATAAAAGTTCAAACTAGGGATTACCTATTTTTATGCATAACAAAATGTCATGTTTATTACATTTTGAGTGATCTTTCCACAGGAGATATAGAAGACGACGCCATGCTGACATTTCCAGAACAATTAGGAAGGGTTCTGTCTTTGAGAATTCACACCTAGATCTTCAAGCCTGGCTCAAGATATGTAATTATGTAATTACCCAACTAAATTGTGACCTGAATAGCCAATGTAGCTGAATAGCAATGCGATTGCTTTAATCGAGAATGATTTAATTAGCAATTTTTCATTTTTATATGACTGTTTACAATTCACATTGTCTCAAAGCAGCTTCACAGAAAATAACAGATCCAAAAAAAGAGCCATTACTTTAACCAAATCCTAAATTCATAAATTTGCCAATAGCGCATGTGTTGGCTTTTTATCATTTGCACGATTTGTTTTTCCGGTGGGCCGCTGAACAATTTGGGCCGGCCCATTCCAAAAATATATAAAGAATGAATTATAGTAAATGTAGCCTACTTAGCTTATATTGGTCCATCGGCCCAGATGAACGGCCCGAGCGGCCCACTTGAATCAAACATTCTAATTAATTTAGCGTGCTCTGGCTCAGTGCAGCAGTTCAAAAGCACTCGTCAATGTCAAAATGTTTGAAATAGCCAATCAAAGTTTAGAAGGCGGGATTTACCATTCACAGAGCTAAGCTGCACGGCACTTGAATGCGAGCTGATCTAAAATGTAAGCAGCTAAACATCACGAGACAATTCTGTAATATTTGCTAACAATTTACGATATAAAAAATGTTAAACGACAGACATTATTTTTCAGGTATGCAAACTAGGCTACTACTGTTATTCATCACAACATAAGATAAAAGTGAATGTTTGTAAATCCAGGCTTTCCAGCCGGCATTTCTACGTTGATTCACCGCTGAAACAACGTCAGGTACCATGGTTGAATCAACGTTGAATTACCTTTCGATTTTGCGTCGTTTCACCGCGGAAGTAACAACATTGATTCACCATTGAAATCGCGACGTTGTTTCACTCTTACCTTTCGGGTTATGGTCTTCTGTCGACATTGAATCAACGTTGCATTACCTTTCGATTTTGCAAATTGAATCAACGTTGATATTGTGACCCTGTTTCACTGGCGTACCTTTCGTCGGTCGATCGTTGTTAAATGTCCAAGCAAGCAGTCACTTTGGAAATTGTTAATATTGCAATTTAGCTTAAACGTCAACATTGAGATGTAAACTATGATTTTCGGTGCATATTTCGTGTTTTCAGTAACTAATAAAACTTGCTGTACATTATTTGCAATCGGACAGCATAAAAAAAAAAAAGAAAATTGGAAAAACCCATTCTAACAATTAGATGTCCATAAATCTGCAGTGCAGGGATGAGATGCTTCATTTTCTAAAGAAAAACTTTTGAACAATTATGACAAATGGAAAAATAGGTTTCTTATAATTTAAATATACAGTATATCTATATTGTACATTTACACTTTCACAGAACAACAAAGCACTTTCTTAAGGGTTTAATGATATATCAGAATGTAGAGGGGCAAAGCTTTTCATTCTAATTTCATACACACTGCAAAGATTCACGCAATATATATAAATAAATAATTATAAATATAGTGTAATAATTTTGTAAGGGTTTTATCCTTTATTTATAAATTTTAGCTTTAGGGAATCAAATCGTAGAAATTCGACTTTGATCGGATTAATTGATATTAATCACCAATGTATAGATTAATTGATATTAATCAAAATGTACAATTTATACCTTATTAATGGCTTGACCCGCGAGTATTAATACAGTATAAATTAGCAATTCTTCTTATTGTTGATAATAATACAGATTTGATTGGGAAATCTCTGAGCACAGGTAACACAATCTATGGCAAATAATTTAAGATTTGAAAATCACGGCACCAGACTATTCATTAAAAATGAATCGAGAGTTTATTTACTATTCTAGGGTATAATACAAACAAAACACATACACACACATATACACACACTATGGCAAGATCAAAGCAGTTTGAAGAAAGTTAAGCTATTCTCTTTTCCCGAGAATAAAGACGACCTTAGGACGTCACAAACAGAAGACTCAGTTATTGTTATCTTTTAACGATTCATTCAATTCAATTCAGCTTCAGCGAATAAGAGATCTGTTTGTTTTACTTGCTGTGAGTTGAAGTTGAGTTGAAGGCTGTACTTCTTGAGGGAATCCCCGACTTTCGCGCTGTGTCGTTGTCGCGTGACGTCACTTGGGAATCCTCTCTACGATTCGTGGCTTCCTGGCAGCGCGCGAATGGCAAGGCTTTGAAGTTCTTTGCAAGTTTGGTCTGAAGTTGACAGAGTGTTGAAGTCTTTTAGATGATCAGCCAGATGTTTCGCAGCGCGATCAGAGGGCAACGCCCAGACTTTCAGCCAAGTTTCCTTGCAGGTTTTCAACCAGTTGTTCACCCCGGTTTTCTTTTCTGAGCACTGTTCAAAGTTGGGGTGTCTGTTCTATCGGACAGAATTAAGTCCATCCTAGTCACTGTCTGACCCAATCACATTGTCTCTGTAGGGCGGAGCCCCGCCCAACACGACTTCTTTTTCGTGCATACATTATCTGCTCATAAATATGTCACATGAAGGACCATTTCTTAATAACTTCTTATAAAGGTATTCCTCATTCATACGAGACTGAAAATCGACATATAATTCTGTTCAACTTCTGGCATTTGAGAAAAGCTTTCACCCAATACTAGACAAGGCTATATATATTCAAAAAGACAGTTATAAAGAAAAGATCAAACTAAAACACACCATGCATAGCATAAAACACCAAGCATATGTATATATATCGATATATATATATATATATATATATATATATTTTCCAGAAAAAAATACTCAAGTAAAGTACAGATCCTCAAAAAGTGTACTTAAGTACAATACTCAAGTAAATGTAAATTCAAATGTACTTCACTACTATCCGCCTTTGCTCACTGCCTCAGGTCAACAATGATGTGATCCAGATACACTCAAAGGCTTCAAGCAAACAGGAGAAATTACTTAAGTTGTACATTTCTAGTTATATCCATGACTATGAAGGTAAGTAACAAGAAGTTTTTGAGCTGGCTTATAACTGCAGAACTAAATCAGAACGTTCCGTGCATCATCTGGAACACAATACAATACTATGTGTAGGTTCAGTAATTTCACTTTAAATGGCAATGAATAGGTTATTTTCTGGAATGTACCCCTGCCTCTGATGTCTCTATAGTTGTTAAAGATGAGATAATTCTGACGATAGGACGTTATGAAAATAGAGCATATCGCCCAACATTAGTCTCGTTAAACTATTATTTGCTAAGACAACTTGCAAAACAGTAAAACTAACATGAAAAAGAATCGTGATAATATTGTGAATCATAGTTCTAAATAAAAAAAACCAACAACAACTCGATAGGATATTTTTTTTCCATATCGCCCATTGACTTGGTCGCCATTGCTGGGAACGCCCACAAAAACGTCTGAGCGGGTAGTAGCTACACAACATCAGAACTCTGACAGCAGTTATTATGGATATACAACATAAGAAACATATCAAGCTTAATATTTATGTGCACTCCAGATAGGCTAGACTACCCTGCAATGACCTGTCATTAGTCCCGTCACCCTGCACCGCAACCCAGTTCTGATGGGCTTACAGCAACCCTCCTTCACATCAAATAAATATGTCACTCCCTGATATTTTGTGATGTAAATGTCATATTAAAATATTTATTTCATATTATATACAATCCCTTACGAAAATTAATTATTATAGTAAAAGTAGGCTAACCTTTTTTTTTTTTCGGGCGTTTTTAATTACCAGTTAAACTACATGGTTAAACTATGGTTAATGTAGCAAAACATGTTTAATTAGTTTTTTTTTACCATGGTTTACCCATAGCGACCATGTTGTTTTGGTTGTAACCACAGTTAATTTTCGTAAGGGATATTTTCATGTTATTTTATATCTATATGTGTATTTGTGAAAATGATTAGGCTATACGTTTAGCACACACCACATAATGCTGTGCATTTCAAGGCACTTCAGTAGACATTTAATGTTACGTTACCTATGTTTTGTCAATGTTAAAATTATTTTTAATATATCAATAAAAAAGTATGACAGGCTTTTGCTCTAGTCTTTATCACTTTATTAAGATTAAGCAAAACAAAACGACAAATGTTTACTTTCACAAGCCGTTATGTATAGGCTTGTAGTAAGCTGTCTCTTGCCTGGAGACTCAATCAGGTAACGGAAAGAATCGGGAAACGACACCTCTGGCCATTTCGTTGGGTCGTTTGTCCAGTCACAGATATCGTATGGACAGTCCGACACAATACGGCTCAGTTTTCCGAGCAGCAGAAATGATTTTATGTTGACCATTCTGGGTCAACACCATGCTTTTCCAATGAGAGGGAAAGGATCATTTTCCCTCACGCTGACTCCGCCTACACAGCTATGACACGACACCGACCAAGTCAATCCTTTCTTTCGTGCTTTCCCTTGACTAGTCTCGTGATATTACCCCGAATGGACAGTAATGACGACGAATGTTAATCGGAAAAATTAACTTACGTACACTTTTGTTTGCTAAAATTTTGAATCTGTGTGTAACTTACACGTATAATGTTTTCCCCCTGAAAATCGTCGTAGCAACCGCAAAAGCACAAAATGACACTGATGTAGCGTCAGAACGAGTCAGACAAAACTAAGATTCGATCGGAGCATCGAAACATGAGGAGCTGAAATTCCAGGATAACAGGACAATGTCGTAAAGATTCCTATCTCTGACTTCTGGAGCAAGCCTAACTAACAAGCCTCTTTCACAGAACAGCTCGCAACATTAAGACAAAAGAACACTTATTGATAAGTGTTCTACGCAGGAAGGAGATCGTCAAATTTGGGGTAAATAGTCAAGATTAATGGTCAAAGAGATGGCCATCACATGGCGTTCCACAAGAGAAATCACAAGCTTCTTTAGATTGACTTCTCCCCCACACATACAAGACAAAGAACCAGACTGAAATTCCTCTGGCCAAAGAACATTTCTTTTTGGCCTCCACAGAACTACACAGAGACTTTCTTTTTCATATGCACATAAAACCATCCTAAAGGACAGCGCTAGGCATAACACTATATTATGTATGTAACCACATATTAGACCATCATGTTTTAAGCACATATTATGTATGTCTTTCTAATAACTATTGAATGAATTTAAGGTTAGTCGTGTTTGGTATGTATGAGCTTGACATTTCTAGCTTGAAATGTTTCTTTCAATTAATTCTGTGTCAAATGTATCATATTCTGGTCATAGAAATCATGTCCAAAAGTATACTTTGCAAGAGTGTGTAAAATTCAGACCATGTGACTGATAACAGGCTGATTTATGATGGAAGGAACAACCCTAGCTAAGATAATAGCCTATCTAATTGGTCAAAACACCAAATGGGATGTGTCCAAAAAGCCGAGTTTAAAACCTCAGGACAGCATCAAATCCCTCTTCTCTGCTCTCTTCCCTTCTTCTTCTTCTCGCCACAGCGTTTTGACGCTGTTTTAGCGCTCTTTGAGCGTGCTCTGGCCTACAGGCCAGTTGCTACTTAACACCACGATGAGAAGAAAAACCACCTAGTCTCGTTACTCATTTTATTCTTTTACTTTAGTTTCTTTTCTTTCCGTTGAGTCTCGTGTTCAAAAGTTAAGTTTGCCGCAAAGTCCAGCGACTGCACCCGCTTCAAACTTCAACCAGAAACGGACTCCAAGACCATCCTCAGCCAACGGCCCAACCATTGGCTTCCCAAGACATCACTTCAAAGACTACTGAACTTCCAGCCAATCACCAACTCGGGAAAACCCCTTTCCTGCAAGGACGAGGAAGACAAAAGGGAATCCCTGTAACACAAGGCAACGCAAGTACAAACTCCAGATTATAACTGAGCTGGTGTATTTAACATAAATTTTAGCCTCATTGAGAAACTCAACGCGAGGGTTAATTAAGTGATTGATGGTTGTTCAGGTCTATGCAATAGCACATATTGCTGTAAACTTGGGATTTCACATTGTCATTCTCTAAACTCATCCTTTCTCTTTTTCTGCAACGTGTGAATGCGTGTGTTCATGTTAGTGTTAGTTTATGTCTTAGGTTTATATAAATAAAGTCTTATTTATATTTAAAAGAGAAGTATCTTGTGTTTTGTGCTTACAAGTTAATGTCTTAATCTGCTGATCTTGTTACTGTGCTTATTAATAGTGTTTTCACTATATTTTGGATTTTAATATCCAGGGCAGAGTTAATGTTATATGGCTCGTTCAGTGAATCGCTCAGTGATCAGCCGCAAAACAGTGATTCTGTTCAAATTCCCTATAAAATCATAAAGGATTCCCTTTGAGCTAAATTAAATTATATTTATGTATAAAACCCTTACACTGAAGTGGCACGAGTAAGTTAGGCCTCAATCGACAACTGTAAAAGTAGGCCTCCGCGACACAAATGTGGAAAAGCATTCCCTGAATATCGAGTTAATAAATTAATTCAACAAACTGTGCAATTGTAATTCTCCAAGCACTGACATAGTGAGTTTAACTCATGACCTTGCATATATTTGTGAAATCAGACTTACCTTTTTGATCCCGCGCCCTCACAGACCACTTTCTTTCGTGCCCTTTCCTTTGGCTAGTCTCGCGATATTACACTGAATGGACAGTAATGACGACGACTGTTAAACGGAAAAATTAGCTTATGTACACTTTTGTTTGCTGAAATGTTTAAACTTTGTGTAATGTTAACGTTACACGTATAATGTCTTCTCCCTGAAAATCATCGTAGCAACCGCAAAAGCACAAAACGACACGGCACGAGTAACGTTAGGCCTCAGTTGACAACTGTAAAAGTAGGCCTCCGCGACACAAATGTTGGAAAGCATTAAAAAATCTCCCGTTAACAAGTTAATTCAACAAACTGTGCAATTACAATTCTCTAAGCACTGACATAATGCGTGTAATGTTAACTCGATCGTTAACCTTGTGTATATTTGTGAAATTTTTGGTTGCACGCCCTCCCACTTCCTCCCAGAAAATGTTTAAAAAAACAAACAAAGCCTAAAATATCATTCTCAAACGTAGCTACTCTAGAACATTATTAATCTGAAGACTTTCACTTTCAAGTGCCTTGATTAGGAAAGTGACACATATTAGGCTATAATAAAAATATAATTTGCTATTTCACATGAATTATTTTATGTAGGCCTACAAATTGGCAGTCAAATGTTTGAAATAATTAAGACTTTATATTTATTTATTTATTTATTGAAATAATGCTGAATTTATATGATCAAAAATACAGTAAAAATATGAAATTATACTTCAAATAGTGGTTTTCTGTCAAAGATATTTTAAAATGTCGTTTATTTCTGTGATTTAAAGCAAAATTTTCAGCATCATTGCGTCAGTCTTCAGTGTCATGTGGCTCTTCAGAAATTATTCTAATATGCTGTTTTGCTGCTTAATTATTATCAGGTATTATTCATGATCAATTATTACTAATGGTTCTTATTATGATCAATACTGAAAATTGTTTTTGTTTAATATTTTTGTGGAAACTGTGATACTTTAACTTTTTCAGGATTATTTGATGAATACAAAGTTAAAGAACATCATTTATTTGAACTATAAATAATTTGTAATAAGTATAAATATCTTTGCTGTATTATCTTAAAAAAATATAGCATTTTATTTCTGTATTGTGTTATATTTTTATAAGTAGTGTTAAAAATTGGTTTGTGCACAATGAGCTGGTGGGTTTATGGTGTGGTGGGCCGCTCTGTGCCAGAAAGTCTATGGCCATTTTTTAGCCCCAGTCCGCCACTGGTGGCAACAACAATATGGTGGCCATTTTTTTAAACATTTGCTATAAATATTGCAGCTACAAGATTTTAGTGTATTGTGTACACTGTCAATCACTGATACAGTTAATATTAAGTCATTTCATTTGTATTTTATAGTTCTTTTTATTACTGGAGGTGTGGGAGTCTCATATGGATTACCACTATTTGTTCTTGTCAGTTTTGCTCAAGGTCTCAGGAGAAGACATGTGGACATGATAGAAGAAAGTGTTTGCAGAAGTGGTGCATCCATTACAAAAGTATATGATGCTCTTCGCCACAGCTGCATCACTGCCATGAAGCGTCTTCAGAGGAAGAAAAAGATGTGGATTGGTGGTATACATGCTTTTGTCATCATTGATGAAAGTAAATTCCGTCACAAAAGAAAGATACAGCCCAGAATGCCAGATGACATTGAGATTACTAAGAAAATATTTTTGATTGTTAAATAATGATTATATAATTTTGGATTGACTTGTGTAGTACAACCGTGGGCGATTTGGGAGAATCTGGGGAAGAAATCGTTCATGGGTTTTTGGAATGCTTGAGGTGAAACAAACAGATAAAACCCAGCCTGGTTTTAGAGAGGTTTTAACTTTTTAACATTTTCAAAAACTGGTCAAACCCCCTCTTAAACCAGACAAAACCAGCAGAGAATTTTTGTTTCTGGACACCTCTGAATATGCTATATTCATAGGTTTAAGTTAATACTAATCAGTTTGATTACTAGTTTCCTAACTATGTACAGTATATTAAGGTGTTTTGTAACCCTGTAGGCCAATAAAATCATTGCTTTGTCAGCTTGGTTCATGCAGTTTTTGCAATTTAGACAGTTGTTCTGAAATATGTTTGTTCAACCATATGTCAAAATATACTGCTGCTTTTCATGCAATGTATGTCATTACCCTTATTTAGTGTGGTTTCACCACAAGCTAACTGCTCTAGAGTTCATTTTCAAATGGCCCGAGGTCACCTCATTCAGGTAATCTTGGACCATTTTTTTTATTCTGATCCAAGCAATAGCTGTGTGTTATATATGCTTAAACGAACTGAACTAGGGGTGAAAACAAGGCAGGTTCCGAACAAATGCTCCAAAACGAGCCAGGTTTGAATACACCAAGTTCGCAAGGACCACGTAATTAGTAATGTGCTTGACAGTTAAATTCTCTTCTTTATCAGATTTAACAACATGGGAGACAGTGAAGCAGAAGGCATCGAGAGTCATACAGAAGGTAAGCTGGACTTCAGACATAATTACCAGCACATTATCTCACTTTTGTTTAAATTTCTCAGGTCCATGCCTGGGTCAGATGTACTGAGCAGTAAGATGTACAGGCAAGCCAGTTTTTAGCCCCGTTTCCATCGCAGGAACTTTCCCCAGGAACTAGGGACTTTGGGTACTCCATATTAAAATCGTGATTATTACGGGAAGCAGACTCAAACAGAGGATTAGTTCAACAACAGACGTTTATTTACAAAACAGTAGAGAAAAGCTGACTGAATTTGGTGAGTAGATGCTTGGAAGGACCGGTTTGAAGTGCGATGAGGGAGGGATTCGATATCCTTGACTTGACAGGTATACCAGGAACTATGAGCAGGACACACACCTCACACAGGCGGAGTAGCAGACTTCGGGAACAGATCACTGGAGCAGACAGACTGGGGTACACAGGAGATACAACGCTGGAGAGAACACTGGAGGTAAGTACACAAGGAGGTAAGTAGCAGGTTGCTGTGATTAGCATAAGGAGTCCACTTCATATAAACGTTTCAAATAAACGTAGACAAAGGAGATCGGTCCCTCGAGTGCTGTGAGGTATGTGTATAAGTAGGGGTGGTGATGAGGTCTAAATGCCTCATTCTGTAAAAATGCAAACTATGCAACAGGACTGAAGCTTTTGTAGCACAGCCATGGCTGTTTCATGGTACCCATGGTTTAACTATACCAGGGAATTCAAACTCAGTTCCTGGAGAGCCACAGCCCTGCAGAGTTTAGCTTCAACTCTAATTAAACACACCTGATCCAGCTAATGAAGTCCTTCAGGCTTATTTGAAAACTACCTGGTTTGTGTGTCGGAGCAGGTTTAGAACTAAACTCTGCAGGGCTGCAGCCCTCCAGGAACAGGAGTTTGATACTCCGGAACTATAGTAACCAAGATTTATTTTTTTTAACTACGGTATAAACATGTTTAATTTTCATAAGTTATCAGCTCGTTAGTAGAGACTGCAAGGACAGTACAGGTTTGAAAACCCCTGGTATAGGGTACACCCAGGAGTTAAGGTGAGTTGGAGCCCATCAGAGTGGAACTGACTGTCACCTACTGACTGTTGCATGTTCTCTATTTTGTTTTACTATTAATTTTTTTTTTCCAGTTACCTGTGTAAGTTTTGTAGCCCTTTTGTTATTTTATTATTTATAGCTTTACCGTATCACAGTGTTGGCAGTTCCTACAGATTTGCCTTGAAATATTGAAATATATGAAACTTGACATGTATTAACATTTTTTTTTGCAATTGTATTTTTCTGTAATTAACTACACGTAACAAGAGGTTAACAAGGATTCGCTTTAGATTACAGCCCGCAGATGTTACACTTACACAGTATCTACACATAACAAGGGTGTATGTTTGCACAGTAGTTAACACATACCACCTCAAACCACATACGGAAGCTCAAGTGCACCAACAGCACTACAGCTATCAAAATTACATCAATTCGGTAAATGTATGTGTATTATGATGGTATATGTATATGCTAACCTGGGAGCAGCTGGAAACAGGTAATCTAGTTTCCCACTGCTGCACCTCAACGGACATGATTCGCTGCTTAGATGACCATATGCAATGCTCTTTTATCAGGTAAATTTTCATATCAATTTTTAAACCAAATCATAGCAGAAACTATGATTCAAGATTGCTCAGAAACTTACCTCAGTTGCATCTAATCTGAGGTACTGCATCAGTCATTGCTTTTGACCGACTTCTTAACATACGTAAGCCGTTAATGTGTTTCTGCAGTGGTTAAAGTGAATGTATTCAAAACAAAACCACTGCTAACTAGCTGCTTGCAGGTTTGAAACTCTTGACACTTAAAACACTAGTCATGTTACGGTGACCAGGAACATTGGACAGGAGGTAATGGTGAAACAGTTTCAGAGGGGCCTGAAGCAATAACCTGTACAAGGGGCCCAGAATCCCTAGCAAAGCTCCTGATGGTGAGGCACTTGCAGTTGCAAAGGTGAATGGGGCCAACTATTTGAGGATCTAAGAGTATTGATTTGAAGCTATTTCTAATGGTGATTTTGTTCTTTTTTAGGCTTGAAATCTCCACTTTCCAACTTTTAAATCTTGAAAACATCTTCTGTTCCACAGAAGCTGTTGATTGTAACTACTAACAGCATATGCTGGTAAAGTTGAGATTGAAAGTACTGTGGTTTCTCTGTCCCTCAGTGCCACTTCCATGTTTAGGTCATGAAGAAGACAAGTACTTTAACGTCATTTCACAAAACCCAGCAGAATTCTCAAACATTTACAGAAGGTTCTTCTTGAGACAGTCATGGCTAACTAATGCTGGATGTATCTCTATGTAGGTCTTTCTGATTTGAATAGTTTTCATCAGTACCTACACTTCAGGAACAGAGCACATGATAGACTGCAGGGTCTAGATATTTGTGTCTTTAAACTCTCCATGGAAATTGTACAAAAGCTTATTTACCCCTTATTTATCCATAAAGGATGCATATTTGTGCCCGGAAGTTACATATAATTAGCATATTACTATATATAATGCTATATATTAGTATGTTTTAAAAGGGTACCAGCCCAGTGGCAGTTTTTGGACTCATCATTGTTTTATTAATTGTAATAAGACATCATCTTTTAAATGCCATTAGTTACAACTATGGTGAAGGTAAGCAACAGCTTGAATCAATTACAGAGTTAAAATTAGAAGTTTTTCTCACAGATCCATTTAAAAGCATCGCTACATGGATAATCATACCACCCTGTTGGATAAGATGCAACACAGTTCTCTCCTCTTCCCCCATTTGGCTCTCCAGTCTTCCAAAAGCTGAAACTACAGATCAGCATTAGATGTTCAGTGCTGCTTTTGTGTGATATGACAGTGATTGTGAGAATCCTTTATTGGATAATAATCAGTTCAATTAATTGTTTTCTCACCCAGAGGTCAGTGTGTCATCAACCCATTTCCATGTGTCCTCTTCATCACTGTCCATCAGACCGATCCAAACTCCACCACCACCAGAAATCTTCTTAATGAACTCCTAGTAGAATCAATCAGAGAGCAGTGTTTAACATCTGCAGTGCTGAGTAGACGTAAATAAGGGCGTAATACAAACTTGTGTGCCCCACTCTATTATTCACTCACTTGTTCCTCTCTGTTGTTTATGATGGTCAGATCTGCTCCTCTCTCTGTACAGAATCTTCTGCTCTCAGTCCAGTTCTTGCTCTCCGAGGAAACAAAGTAAAAACTGGACTGATAGATCTGTCCATCTGTAAACACAATCAACGTTATTTGCACCTGTACGTATTTGTGAAACACATTAGAGTTACATATCACGTTTGCTGAAGTCCTTACAGTCTACTACAGCAAAAGAACCAAAATCCACAAAAACACTGAGCAAGCAAATAAATATAACAAACAAAAAGATAAAAATGACAAATTGTTTCCATGTTTTTCCCACAAAATTGTGTTTTATTGCATGCTCAGTAAATGCACACACAAAAATATACGAACAAAGAAATTTGTTATTAGCCATTCCCTGCTGCTTTATCAAATAAATAAATAAACTGAAAAGCTTGTTTTTATTATGGAGGTGATAACGTCACTGTTCTTGAAGCAAGTACATTTTCACTTTATTAGAGACACTGCTGCTGAACACTGTTCAGAGCCAAAACTCAGGCCATCAATCAATCAACCAATCAACAGATTAATTGAGGACAGGCCAATTAATTATTAGAACAAAATGCAAACTTGAGCTGGTAATCCAGCCACAATGGACAAATATCTTAAGGTCATTGCACACCGAGTCTGAAATTTTCGCATGCGTTTTTCCGTATTCTCCATCCTTTCCTATCAAAATGCATGCTACGGATGCGAAAATGCAGAAAATCGAACCTGACCGGAATTTTCGGAGGCAGTGTGTAAACGTGATTGACACAACGTGAGGTCGTTAGTTATTTCAAGGCAGGGATCGATTTAAAATTAGGTTTGTTGTCAGGAATAGCCATTATAGGTGGCAGTGTCTTTCCACACGCTTACACACACTATATACTGTACTCATACAGACACACACACACACACACACACACACATGTATACTGATATATATATATATACATATGAATGTAAGAAGAGTTCAGATGCAAATGCCTCTAAGTACGTCTGACGTTTTTCTTTAAAATTAGCATTTCTTTCTGGCTACTAATTATAGGTGTTAGATTTTGGCTGAAAACACTCTGTATCCTCTTTCACAACGGATGTTTGCTTAAATGTGCATTAATGTAATGGAATATGTTCTGAACTTTGGCCTGGTTGCTTGGCAAGCAAATTTAGGAGATTTATGTCTTCAAGCGTGACCCTGTGATAACTTGGGGAAGTCGCTACTTCCTTGTCTGTATATATATATCTCTTGATGCTTATTAAAAAGCTGAGTGCTGTGGTTAAACGAGACTGGTGTCTTGTCTTTGATCATTGCCTCCCGGGTACCCGAAAAGGTTTCTCTTCTTCTCGCTGCCAGACCTGCAGATCTCGGTCTTGTTAAGATTTAATTCTAACAATAGGTTTCTATGTAAGTACTGGTACTTCTGAATGTGTTGAGGCTGGGATTTAGCGCATTTGAAGTGAAAGTACCTTATGAACATATACTATGTGTGGAGAGCATTCACTCAGTATCGTTATCTCATTTTTGACCAAGATGGCTTTTAGAGGCTTTTGCATTGGAACTCTTCATATATATATATTAGTGCTGTCAATCAATTATAAATATAATCGCGTTAATCATAGTCATGGACTGTGATTAATCACTATTAATCGTAAATTTAAAATACTAGGATTTACTTGTAAATGTGTTGAAATAAAGAAATGCATGGCAAACTAGTTTAAGGAAACAGAACCTTTCACACTTCCACCAGGTATGAGACATAATCCTTATTAATCTTTTGAAAATATTATTCTCAAGAAAATCAGATACAAACTATATTCTATGTGTTTATTATCTTATATAATCTATAGTGGCTGTTGTCATGTTTATTTCTGCTGTGAAAAAGCCTTAACATGTATGCTCTGCTGAAACTCATGTTGTTTGATGTTACAACCACCTCTCTGTTCTTAAGTTGCCAGGTATACATTCCAAGTATAATAAACATTAGTAAAAGGATCTATTTAAATTTTTATTTGTCTATATACACTTTGGGCTTCATTAATGAATGTGTGTGCATAGTTGTAGTAAAGTTTAACATTACCCATTTCACGAAGACTTTTAAACATTTCACTTTTCTCCTGATTGGACTGGTCTCTTTCTTTAGCCAGGTTGTTGTTCTTGGTTAGTAATCCATATTTTTCATTTGTCAGGTTTATGTTCTTGTTTAGTAGCTGGACTCTTTCTTCTGTGAGGTTGGTGATCTTGGTCAGTAGCTGGTTTGTGTCTTCTGTGTAGTTTGTATGGATGTAGACACACAGCACTATGACTGCAGTCAGCAGAAGAACACACAGCAGAACAAAACACACTACAGCTGCTCTGTATCTTCTGATCCTCTCTGAATCACTTCCTGATGATGACAGACATGAAGAAAAGTTTTTTAATTGCTACATACAATATTGAAAGTGTAGGTGTATTTGTACCTGTGTGCTGAGTTTGTTTTCTCTTGTCTGTCCTTATCCCGTGTTCCATCAGTGTCTGTATTGCCATACACAGGTTGAGATGTTTTTGTTCGCTCAGATATGTAAATGGTGGAAGCGGTCTTTGTGTGTTTCTACTTTGGCTGTCTGCTTTTTGAGATCTCAGTAGGGAAGGCCAATGTGGGGCAAAGTATGTCAAAGTACAACAGCATATGACATCCTATTGGTTTCATACCAATTAACGTATATAATTATGTTTATGTGTTGTGGCCATTATGTGATTAAAGCTGCAGTCTGTAAGTTTTGGCTCTTTGTCGCCATCTCTGTTTGAAAACCTTGAATTGCTGCTCTGTGCGGAATTATCTTGCTTGCGCGCGATGTGCTCCGGTACGGCTCCAGTGCAGATGAATCTAATGTTTTGAGGTGAATGTGTGGCAGTCAGTAAACGCACCGGTGAGGATATTCACTGTACTTCAGAATCAGAGTTTCAAGCCTACGTCTTGGAATATATAACCCAAATAAGAATTTTCACCGTATATTGTCATCTGAACAAGTAAGTAACAAGTCTGCCATGTTTGTTCTGACCAGCTAAGGAATAAAGCATTACAATAAATCTAATGATCGGTTAGCTCATATCACATTAAACCGTGCAAATTATTATGATTGTATTGTTATACTTTATTCTCACATTGTTAATGTTAACAACATCAGCATTGCATGACTATGGGTATAGTGTGTATTAGCGTGTAGATTTCAATTTCTGTACAGTCTAATCTAATTGTCATGCCATTCGAATTTCATATTAAGAAATTCTTTTAACCCAAAAAGCAAATGATGCTCCCTTCGAACTGGTTTTCTGCAGTTTCCCAGTTTGTGCTGTTTGTGCAGTTTCCCAGTTTGTGCTGTTTGTGCAGTTTCCACAGTTTGTGCCCCAAAACACACTCAGACCCCAGAGGGTTAAAATACAAATCTTGTGTAATCCCGTGCTATCTGTAATCAGAAGCACATTTAAATCTGCAATATAAACACATAAACACATAATCCTTTCTGGATTACAATCCGCCATCAAAATGATACATTTAGTTATTCTAGCTGCTGTGAGAAAAGGCTATAAACAGTCCTCCACCTGCAGGATCCTCACATGCGATAGCCTAGTAGCTGGGACAACGTCTTTATGTTTACAGACGTGACGTAATGACGCAGTGCCATGCTCGAATTTCCTGCGAAAACCTACCAGTACCACTCAAATTAGAAAACATTATCATCAGCTAACCATTGTGAATAGGGCTAAAGTGAGGGGATAGTTTTGAACGCTAGTTATATGTTTGCTCAAATATTGATTTTGGATCAAAAAAAGTTATGGACTGCAACTTTACATGTAGCAGCCAGGTGCAAATTAGCACTCGAGGGAAAGGTCACCTGACTTAATCCAATGAACTTAAAAACATCTGTGTTCTTTATTTGAATGTTTGTTTATAATGGCTGCTTCTTTCAAATACTATTTCCAGAGTCGCTCAGAATAGTAGAGCGAAACTGTTCTGAGGTCAGTGCTGTCTGTTCTGCATCTGTGGCTCAATTTGTCGATAAATAGCAAACAATGGACTGTAGGGTTTTAACCTTTGTATCTTCAGGAACTGAATCTGATCTCTGTGAATTTTCAGAAGCCAGAGCAATGCAACTTCTCACACTCTGTGGCATTAGTTCATTGACCAACTTCCTGATTATGACAGAGAGGGTAGTAAATGAGCTTTCATTCTGTTGTTCTTTCTCATAAAGTTCTCATGCAGTTATGAGGAAAATATATATCGTGATATAGCACCTTATACCATGACTTCCATGATTTTAACACAACATTCAAAATTATATATATATATATATATATATATATATATATGTCTTACTATGCAAAAAATAAAGTGAAATGAAAGTTTATGAATATGTATTCATCTTTATACAAACCCATGCATTAACTCTACAAAGAGAAATAAACTGATTTGGTGTTTTAATAAAGCTACAAGTGAAAATGTAGTGCAGTTTTGTCTTGATTGCTATATAGTTTTTATATGTACAGGTATCACATGGTCCATGTACATATTGCAGTATGTTGAAAAATATTAGCACTAGTTTCCATTAATATGGAAATGTATGATTTAATAGATCACATTATATTTTCTAGTATATTCCCATATTTTAGTTTTGTAAGGGGCGCTTCAGATGTGTTTAAGGTTGTCAGTAGGTCTATACAGTTCAGTTATAAATATGTAATTCATTCTAGATATCAGATTTATGGCCTTACTGAGTGTGTTCATTCATGAGGAACACTGAAGTTTGTGACATACACAAACAATTAGTTATTGTCTGAAAGTTTAACTATCGTCTGCACCAAACACATAGGAGCTGCTCTGGAGCTTCTGATCTTCACACAATCACTTCCTGGACACCACAGACATGATGTTACATGACTGAACATGTGGAAACTGGAACATTCAATCAAAGAAATGAATGTGATTACCTGTACACTGAAGTGGTTGATGTATCTTTGTCTCTGTCCTGAAGTCATGATCTCTCACATGATCTACACTCTCATAGATAACCACCATCGTCTCCATTCTCTCTGTCCCGATGGCATCGTCATAAATATCATCAGACATTTTTGCTCTTTAACCATCTAACATTAAACTATTTAGTTCCTTGTTCCTGAATAGATGTGTTTAAGTAGTCAGTGATTGTGTTCTTTTAATACCAGCAGGAAACAAAGTTGTGGTCAATGTGTGAAGAAACTAAAAGATGTCATCAGACACATAAGTTTAGAACCATCCATAAAGTAAATAAACATAAAAATAACTAGTGATTTTTAGAAGTATATTCATTTTAGTCTGTAATTATTATGAAAACCATTTGTCTCACTTTACCACTATATTGTGGGTGTTTGTGTGTGTAAATTTAATATCTTATAATATCAAAACTTGTATATAGTAAAACTGAAGAATTTGAAGGACGTTCATAAGCATTTCTCTACAGGTCATCACCATCATGAATCACTGAATTGTTCTCATTTGCTAAATGTTTAGAAGAAAACACAGCAGCTTCAAACACAGTTTGTGGTGGTGCTTGAAACTATAGTGGACATTATCAAGTGCACTCATTCAATCCCACAAAGCAATGCAATAACTAGTGTACAACCAATACTGAATGAATAATTTGATAATTCACGCTTAAAGGCTGTATTCATTGTATCGACTAATTTTAAAATGCTCTTCATCTTATCACACACTGCTGCTGTTCTGAAGAGCTGTGGCATTAGTTCATTGGAACTTCCTATTCATGACAGACATTGTGAGCTTTCGTGCTGTCCCAGCAGGCACAAAACAGGCACACAACATCATAAGACGTTGATATTTGGTTACATTTCGGTTGCGACGTCGGGTGACCAAAATTTAATGTAAATTCAACGTCTAATGTCAAT
The DNA here is from genome assembly GCA_029620275.1 of Acrossocheilus wenchowensis. Lineage (NCBI taxonomy): Eukaryota > Metazoa > Chordata > Actinopteri > Cypriniformes > Cyprinidae > Acrossocheilus > Acrossocheilus wenchowensis. The sequence goes on along the minus strand of CM056135.1, from coordinate 13,526,876 downwards.
GTTAAATTGATGTCCGGCAACTATTTGAATTGTGTTAAAAGAAGAAAGGAGACAGAATCTTTTACTCTCTCTTAGTCAAGTGTAGAGAGAGACGTTTGGTTCTGATTCTCCTCCAGAGTGCTGCTACATCATCTAGTCATTGATGATAAGACTGCGTGACTTATTTAGTGACTAGATAGTGTTAACTGAAAGAACTGAATCATGAAGTAGCACTCTGGATAGACAAACAATTGTGAGACTTAAAGTCTCAAAGGGAGGAATGAAGAAGATTTTTATTGTTATAGATCTGAATTGAGTATAATCAAGGTGAATCTTGCCATTAATATATCTATTTAATCTTCCATTACGGGTGCTGGTCATGTAATTAGAATGTCATCAAAAAGTTGATTTATTTCACTAATTCCATTCAAAAACTGAAACTTGTATATTATATTCATTCATTACACACAGAGTGATATATTTCAAATGTTTATTTCTTTTAATTTTGATGATTATAACTGACAACTAAGGAAAATCCCAAATTCAGTATCTCAGAAAATTAGAATATTACTTAAGACCAATACAAAGAAAGGATTTTTAGAAATCTTGGCCAACTGAAAAGTATGAACATGAAAAGTATGAGCATGTACAGCACTCAATACTTAGTTGGGGCTCCTTTTGCCTGAATTATTGCAGCAATGCGGCGTGGCATGGAGTCGATCAGTCTGTGGCACTGCTCAGGTGTTATGAGAGCCCAGGTTGCTGTGATAGTGGCCGTCAGCTCTTCTGCATTGTTGGGTCTGGCTTATCGCATCTTCCTCTTCACAATACCCCATAGATTCTCTATGGGGTTAAGGTCAGGCGAGTTTGCTGGCCAATTAAGAACAGGGATACCATGGTCCTTAAACCAGATACTGGTTGCTTTGGCACTGTGTGCAGTTGCCAATTCCTGTTGGAAAATGAAATCTGCATCTCCATAAAGTTGGTCAGCAGCAGGAAGCATGAAGTGCTCTAAAACTTCCTGGTATATGGCTGCGTTGACCTTGGACACAGAAAACACAGTGGACCAACACCAGCAGATGACATGGCAGCCCAAATCATCACTGACTGTGGAAACTTTACACTGGACTTCAAGCAACATGGATTCTGTGCCTCTCCACTCTTCCTCCAGACTCTGGGACCTTGATTTCCAAATGAAATGTAAAATTTACTTTCATCTGAAAAGAGGACTTTGGACCACTGAGCAACAGTCCAGTTCTTTTTCTCCACAGCCCAGGTAAGACGCTTCTGACATTGTCTCTGGTTCAGAAGTGGCTTGGTAGCCCTTTTCCTGAAGACGTCTGAGCGTGGTGACTCTTGATGCACTGACTCCAGCTTCAGTTCACTCCTTGTGAAGCTGTCACAAGTGTTTGAATCAGCTTTGCTTGACAGTATTCTCAAGCTTGCAGTCATCCCTGTTGCTTGTGCACCTTTCCCTACCCAAATTATTCCTTCCAGTCAACTTTGCATTCAATATGCTTTGATACAGCACTCTGTAAACAGCCACACCTTTCAGTAATGACCCTCTGTGACTTACCCTCTTTGTGGAGGGCGTCAATGTTCATCTTCTGGATCATTGTCAAGTCAGCAGCCTTCTCCGTTATTATGGTTTCAAAGAACAAGGGATACCCGGAATTTGTACTGTAGGGATGGTCATTTATTGAAACTCAAATGTAAATATTCTAATATTTTGAGATACTGATTTTTGACTTTCATGAGCTGTAAGCTTTAATCATCAAAATTAAAAGAAATAAACATTTGAAATATATCAGTCTGTGTGTAATGAATGAATATAATATACAAGTTTAACTTTTTGAATGGAATTAGTGAAATAAATCAACTTTTTAATGATATTCTAATTAAATGACCAGCACCTGTATATTCTAAGGCCTCTGTGTGAGGAATGCCTACGAGTTGTACAGACATAGAAACATCTGGAGAAATAAGGTGGGCTTTTTCCCCTTACCATAACAAAGTCTAGGAAGTCTTCTCTCCCAAGGGAGAGATAAAATTGCCTACGTAAGTGAAATGTAGAATTGCATACATAAGAGAGATGCTTAATGTAAAAGAGCCCGATCTAAAAATAAATAAATATACACACACACACACACATATATATACATACCAGAGCTGAAAAACTTTTGAGAGACTTTTTCTGCAGAGGGGCCTCGATTTTATTCCTGTTGAATAAAGTCTTTTCTTCTGGTATCAAACTCCGAGACTGTGCTTGGTTCTTTGAGCAGGGGCGGAAGACACTAGTCAAGTCAAGGTTTATTTCTATAGCACGTTTAAAAGCAACAGAGTTGTGCCAAAGTGATGTACAACAAAAACAAATACAATACAGCAAAAAAAAAAAAAAAAAAAAAAAAACAGAAAAAAAACAAAAACAAAAAAACATCATCATATGAAAATTAAAAACATAGAGACAATCCAAGCCAAATTGACAACAGAGCCTTAAGCAGGCATTATTCAAAAGCCAGGGAGAACAAATAAGACTTGAGAGCAGACTTAAAACTAGCTAGTGAAGAAGCAAGTCTCACATTTACAGGCAGACTATTCCAGAGTTTCGGGGCAGTAGCTGAAAAAGCCCGGCCACCCTTGTTTTTACAGCGACAACGAGGGACCGTTAAGAGAAACTGATTACTGGAGAGTAAGCCATCAGAAGGTCACTGATATATTTTGGTGCAAGGCCAGCTAACGCCTGGTACACAAAAACAGCTATTTTAAAATCAATTCTGAACTTTACAGGAAGCCAGTGTAAAGATGCTAAGATAGGAGAAATGTGATCCTTCTTTCTTGTTCCAGTAAGAAGCCTCGCAGCAGCATTCTGGACGATTTGTAAACGAGAAATCGCCGTTTGAGGCAGTCCACAATAAAGGGAATTACAGTAGTCCAGGCAAGATGTTATGAAAGCATGTATTACAGTCTCCAAGTCTTTGAGGCAACGACTGTTTCAACTTAGCAATGGATCTAAGATGGAAAAAGCTGCCCTTTACCACTGTACTAATTTGTTTATCAAAGTTGAGAAACGAATCAAATGTAACCCCAAGATTTCTTACATAAGGCTGAACACTAGTGGAAAGGTGACCTAAAATCAAAATTTCACTTTTGCTTTCGTTTAACTGTAGAAATTTATCAGCCATCCAACCTTTTATCTCCTCGAGACAATCATACAGCACATCCAGAGAGCCACCGCCGTCAGTTTCTGCTGGAAGATAAAACTGAGTATTGTCAGCATAACAGTGGTAGGAGATTTTATATTTCTTAAAAATGGCACCCAAAGGAAGCATGTATATATATTTTTTTTTTATTATTATTATTATGCAAGTAAAGAATGTGACAATGTTTACAAATACATAAAAAAATAAAAAAAAGTTTATAAGGTGACCATAATGTAGAACCAATTGGACAAACAAACATACTGATGGCCAACATTACAAGTCCATTCTGATTAACTCCTGTATTTGCATTCATATGTCTGTGAGCATGTATGTGTGCCTGCGTGTGTGTCATTGTATCTAGGGTTGGGGATGGAAGCATACAACTGAGATAGCATCATAATAGATTGATAACAGATATAAGTAGAGTAATGAAAAACAAAACGAATAAATATATAAACAGAAATAAATAAAGACTAATAATAATAATAATAATTATTATTATTATTGAGACAAATGTTATTAGCAATAATAATAAATAATGTTAATCATAATAATGATAAAAATAATGATTTCATCAAAATTGGGGAGGGGTGGAGTACAACGAAGAGGGCAGGTATAAATAATAATATTGGATTATATATTAATAAATGTTTAATAATTGGGGGGTGCCTCTGATCCCACCGTGGCTACGACATATCAGAACTTAATCAGACTCACAGGTGGACAATTTAACCTTAGAAACAATACCAGTTAGCTGGACAGAGGAAATGGGGTAAAAACAGGTTAATAACTCTGTAGGTGGACAGCTCAATGGAGGATCAAATATTGATGGCTTAATAGAAGCTCTGATATCCTGTACTTTACTGTCAAAATTTTTTTAAAAGTTCTCACAGGTCTCCTGAGATGGATCAAGAGAAGGAGCAGGTACGGGATTTAGTACCAAATCAAAAGTCTTAAACAGCATCCTCGGCCGGTTAACATTTTCAGTAATAAGTTTAGAAAGAAATTCAGACTTAACTAGTAACCAAAAATCAGTTAAAGAGGCTAAGCATACTCTTAGACACTGATATGAGACTTGGAGTTTGTCCCTTTTCCATTTTCGCTCTACCTTACGACACTCCTGCCTGAGAGCACCGGTGTTAGCATTTAATCAGGGCTGAGTAATGTTGTTTCTCTTCACTTTCCTTGGTTTAAGGGGAGCAACAGAATCAATAGAAATGGAGCAGGAATTAGTGAAAACCTCCAACATCTCTTCTGTATTTAATTTGTCGAAAAAGGCGGCATCTGCAAAGTTTGCCAGTTTATTTTCAGAGCACTATCTAGCAGTTGATGGTTGAATAAAACGAGAGTAGCTTACAGACTGAGGGCAAGTAGGGGTGGTGGGAGCACTGGCAGATTCAAACACAATTGGCAAATGGTCTGAAAAGGCAGCATCAATTACTCTCAGATTTGTTATTGGGAAGCCATAAGACAACACCAGATCCAATGTGTGTCCCAAATTGTGAGTAGGGACAGACACAAATTGTGACAGATTCAAGGAACCAATAAGGTGTAAAAACTCTTTCACCAGGGGTTTGGATAGACTGTTGATTCTAGGAGATTTTAATATTCACCTCTGCTGTCAATCACAGCAAGACACGATATCAGCAAGAAAAGAATGAAGTCTTTGTTGTATTTTGGAGGCCTGTAAACCAGTGCACATAACACAGGGCCCCCTATATCAATTCTCATTAACTGTACCTCAGAGCTGGAGTACACATCAGTATGCAATTTCTTGTTTTTAAAATTGCTTTTAAAAACAGTAGCGACACCACCACCATGACCAGTATGCCTTGGAGTGCTAAAAAAAAATAATTCACAGTCAGGAGGAGCAAGTTCACCAAGAGATAAAAAAAAAAAATCGTTCTGTTGCAGCCATGTCTCAGTCATAAAAAAAAAAAAAAAAAAAAAAAAAAAAAAAAAAAAACCCCAAGCGACTTTGTGATGAAAAAGTCATTTAAAATAAATGATTTGTTTGATAAGGACCTCGCATTTAACAAGGCCATCTTCACCGTCTGTGGCACGGCATTTACAGCATTTGAGGCTGATGACTTAATTGAGCAGAAATTTAGTGGATTTACAGACCGGGAGACCACCTTTGATGATGAACGACGAGATGAAATTAGTACTGGGATATTGTTACTGGAGGTGAGTTGCGGACCTATGCAAATACTGCGACGAGATCCTCGGTGGACATAGAGGATGGCGCAGAATTTCCAAGGAAGCACAAGATTTAAAAATGTCCGCAGGAAGAGAATATGAACGATTCAAATTATGCAAATCCAAGGATGAATAGAAAAGAGTCATAACTACCCAAGTATAATAACCAAAATCCGAAGAAACAAGGTAGAGAGAACTGAAAGCAGTAGCACAGATGCACCATACCAGAGCAGTGAGTAAGAGAGACTTCATCCTTGTAATATTACCAGAGTCAGCACTGACTGGACATGAAATCCAGCCGAGAGCAGTGTCCAGGACCGCCGCGATTCAAGCCTCACCGCTCCCAGTGGCACACCAACCAGCCGAGAGCGGTAGATCCCGAGCCGTCGTGCGTCGAACCTCACGAACCCCACCACAACCAGCGGCACACCAGCCAGACAAGAGCAGTGCCCTGGGCCGTCGCAAATCGAACTTCACCGCAACCAGCGCCACAGCATCCAGCCAAGAGCAGCAGATCCCGAGCCGTCGTGCGTCGAACCTCACGAACCTCCGTTGTGAGTTCATCCACCGCAAACACCAAAACTGACATAAAGTAGTTATATACACACACACACGAGTATTTTGAGGGAAGGAAAAGCAGGTCAACACTTAGAACATGTGGGTAGATCCAAATATATTGTTAAAATAATTAATCCGGGAGCAGCGGCAGTCAGAACCGGAAGTCGGTTCTTCAGACAAATGACAAGAAATCGGTGACGGATAATATATATATCTTGCCAGGAACTCATGGAATGGAGGTAGAATCACACCTCAAGAGGAGACGAGTATATCTGCAGGAGATCGTTTGGGAGACAGGACACTGGAGACAGGAGGACACACCGTTGGAGACGAGACTGGAGGTAAGTAGAGATTCAGGTTAGTATCAGGTAATTAGTAGGATAGGCTTGGGATGAGTCCACTTCATCTGAACAAGACCAGACATTTGGCTGTAGTGAGGTGTGAGCTTATATGGTGCGTGGTGATGAGGTGCTGATTGTGTACAGGTGTGTTCCATTAATACTCTGGTGAGGGTGTGCGCCGTGATTGGCTGGCGTGGGAGCCTGACCGATCTGTGACAAAAACGATTCAGTCGCGTTTTTTTTCTTTTTTTTTTTTCTTTCTTTTTTTGAATGAGTTCGTTAGTTTTGCAATATGCTGCATTTGGGTGGTTTTCTATAATCAATATCAGCAAGTACTGTAATTTGAAGGAGATAAATCGCAAATAAGATGTACAGGTGCATCTCGAAAAATTAGAATATTGTGAAAAAGTTCCTTTTTTTGTAACTTATTTCAAAAGGTGAAACTTTCATATATTCTAGATTCATTACATGTAAAGTAAAACATTTAAAAAGTTTTTTGTTTTAATTTTGATGATACTTACAGCTCTTGAAAGTCAAAATTCCAGTATGTTAAAATTTTAGAATATTTCCTAAGACAGAAAAGTTAAAGTTCTTTAAAGTATGTTGATTTATGCACTCAATACTTGGTCAGGGCTCCTTTAGCACAAACTCCAGCATCAGTGAGGTGTGGCATGGAAGCAATCAGTCTGTGGCACTGCTGAGGCACTACTGAGCCTCCAGCTCGTCTGTATTGTTGAATCGACTGTTTCTCATGTTTCACTTGAAAATATCCCACAGATTCCATATGGGGTTCAGGTCAGTGGTTTTGGCACTGTGGGCAGGTACTAAAGTCCTGCTGGAAAAGGAAACCAGCATCTCCATAAAGCTTGTCAGCAGATGGAAGCATAAAGTGCTCCAAAATCTCCTCGTAGACAGCTGCATTGACTTTGGATTTGATAAAACACAATTGACCAACACCAGCAGACGTCATGGCACCCCAAATGCAGATGGGAGTTTTACTTACTTAAACATGTTCTCAAGGCAGAAAGGAAAATGATTGGCTCACAGATTCAATCAATAAAATTGAAGCAGAGGCCGGGTCAGGAAATTTGAACGTGTAGAGGAAATGCTTCAGGCAGATACGTTACTGAAGCTTCGTGGAAGGCATGTATAACAAGGTAAGTGAATTTACCATGTATTTTAATGAAAAAAATAAACATCTCTGACGGTTAGTGAGATAATTAGTGAACAAAGATGCACAGAACAAATAATCATCAACTAAATATCATATCAGCACCGGTCACATCACTTGCCCACCGTGGCACTGTCCCTCACTGTCATTTTAATTTTTTTAATAGTAATAAAAATTATTTTGTTCAGTTCGGGAACAGACACTACAATTAAAAGTGATAATTTTTCACATTATTTTACCTCAAGGTGTATGCAGTCCGTGCCTCCAAACTTTCTTAATCGTTTTGCTAATAAAAGTTTTTTATAATTTTTTAATTATTTGTTCCTCGGTCTTTACTGATTTTCAGTTTTGTATACCTATTTAAAATTTGTAAGTTATTTGTTATTTCATACTAGGCATATAGCATGGTGTATTTTTATTAGTTTTGTTAATAAAAGTTATATGTTCTACGTTGTATTTTGTTGTTGCTTGAATTGAATTCAAGCAATTGATGCCAAATTGCAGCTAATTTAAAAGAGCTTGTAAAAGCACCTTGCATGTTTTACTTTCAATTTAAAACCGAAGGAAAGCAAGGAAAAGAGGGAAAACTCAAACGACCCCCCACCACGGTGATACCAGTATTACCGGTGTTGTCACATGTCAATTAACCGGTGGGAAAATTTCCTCACCATCACAACTCACAACTGCTCTCATCAAAGTATTTCTGTATGCCTATACTTTGCTTGGTCATTTACTTTGATTGGTCTGCTGGTCAGTCAGGTTATGCCGCCCTGTCACACAAAGTTACATGACTTTTTTGATGTGCATAGAGGAATTTATACAGCAATTACATTTCCATCTCACATTGTTTGCATTTACTCTTAATCACACAAGCCAAAAACCACCTCAAGCGATTTTTTTTTTTTTTTTTTTTTTTTTTTTTCTTTCCTGGAGCCTCCCCAGTCAACAGCATTGTACATTTTGAATGTTTTCGTTTTTCCTGGGTTACCTTGGATTACCTTGAGAGACTCTAGGAACAATTTTAAAACCCATGGTTTAAACCAGGGTTCCTCAAATCTTACCCTGGAGGTTCAATCCACTGCAGAGTTTAGCTCCAACCCTGATCAAACTCACCTATCTGTGATTTTCTAATGATCCTGAAGACACTGATTAGCATGTTTAGGTGTGTTTGATTAGGGTTACAGCTAAACTCTGCAGGAAAGTGGATCTTGAGGTCCAGATTTGAGGAGCCCTGGTTTAAACTAATCCTGTTCCTGGAGAGCTACCTTCCTGCAAAGTTCAGCTCCAGCCTTAATCAAACAAACAATAGCCAGCTAATTAAGATCTTCAAGAGCACTTTACAGACAGGTGTGTTTGATCAGGATTGGAGCTGAACTCTGCAGGAAGGTAGATCTCCACGAACAGGACTGGGCACTCCTGGTTTAAACTGTATGTAGCTGAAAATACAGTAGTCTAAGTAAGAATTAGTATAACTGATTTGTTGAATATAACTTGCCTACTAGTAACAACAACAACAACAACAACAACAATAATAATAATAATGCTCTGTTTTCCTATGTTATGTTTTTCTTTTTTTTCTGGACAGTGAGACCAGAAAGAAAAAAAAATCATATACCATATTCCCTTTGTGTCAGCAGCTTCCTGATGAGGTAAATAAAAAAAGAAAGAAAAGAAAAATAATTGGTTTCTGTTACAATTCATATTTGTACAACTTTATTGACTTTTGCCAATGTACTTTTTCCATGTTATATGTTTTATATGAATTAGTTGTAGTATTTCTTAGTAGATGTGTAGAGAATATGTTAGTTACTACTTCAGTCTTGTTATCTTATTCAATATGCACTGGTAACTACACACATAGAAGGTATCTTAGGTAGGTTTTCTGTGTATTATTCATAATTGTGTCTGTCTGTAGTCCTGGAGAACTGACAAATGCACTGTATGCGGCATTATAGATTCAAGAAACTACTTTTTCTTTTACATTTTCACATGCTTATAATGACAACAAACCTGTCATTGACTCTTACTGTTTCATGTAGTTTTTCTTCTCTTTGCAGAATAACATTCTTGAAAAAGCAGAAGCCATCACTGGTAGAGGTCTGCATTCCCACGGCTCTTCCGCGGGAACCGACCAAATTTCTTGCGATGCGGGATTACATTCCCGAATACAACGCGGTAGCGGTCGGTAAATCTGGTGTAATTTGAAAGAGACTGGGCGGTCTAACAATATCCTGTTCCCGACGTCCTTTCAAAACAGTATATCTGCTCTTTATTCTCATTGACCACCAGTACAGCTTGCATTCAGGACTGTTATGCATGCGCTGCATGCATGAACCAGTGCTCTCTGCGTCATGTGTTTCATTTGCGGGGTCTGTGCGCGCAGCATGTGCATAAAGGCCCTTTCACACAGGACGCGGCATGCACTGCGCCTGCTGCTGGGTTCAGCGCAGCATTTCAGATACAAGGCGATTTGCGCTATGCTCGCCAGAGCGAAGTAGGCAGAGTTTTCAAAATCTTTAGTGGGAGTTCTATACGTCTAGTCATTGGATTGTTGTTCCACCTTTCGGTCAGCAGCAAAACATGTATCTGTCCTGTGCTAAGAAGCGAGCGATAGCAGTAGCCCTGCTAGTAATAAGAAGAAAGAGAACATCAAGGAAGAAGAGACTGTGGGTGCATGAAACCCTGAGGTCCAGAGAACAGTTTGGGGAATTCAGGCTTGCAAAGGAGCTCCATTTTCACAGCGACCGGTTCCAGCTGTACTTTCGGCTCAGCAGGGAGCAGTTCGACAGCTTGTTATGCAGAGTCGGACCTAGAATCTCAAGGATCCATACAAATTACAGAGAGCCAGTTTTTTCAATGGAGCATCTGGCAATTTGTCTGAGGTGGGTGATTTATAAATAAAATGTGATAAAAAAAATCAGCAAGCTATATATTGCAGGAGTCTAGTGGTCATGTCTTTACCCCACTCCTGCCCACACATCAGTTTCTTAATTGGAGGTGGTTAATAATCGGTCAGGTAAAGGGTAATGGTTTCAGTTGGGGTTCCAGGTGGTGATGACTGAGCAGCCAGAGATGATGAGGTAACCTGGGGGCTAGAGGATCTCTGTTCTAGGGACGGAGACATATTGGAGGAAGTGGCCCTCTCTCTGACATGAAGCTCCAAGAAACTCATAATGGAGAAATACCTCCATGTGGTCTTCTGTTCTGCCCCTGCACCACTCTTCTTCTCCCTCATTGTCTTTCTCTCCTTAATATATCTGTCCTTGAGATCTGTACTTGAATGGAGATGTGTCTCCATGACACAGCTTTTCTCCCGATGTCCCTATACGACCGCAAACTTGTATCATATAGCTCTGGAAATTCAGACACAGAGAATCAGCTGTTCATCCATTTTGGGTTCGGCGCTTGTTTGGATGCCCTGTTTCTATTGGCCGTACGGGGAAATGTCACAGAGCGCAGCAGCAAAAGTTGAACTATTTTGAACTTTGACCGCTCGCAAGCTCGCCGCTTTGGTCGGCGCAGCAACTGACCACCTTCGTGCAGCACAAGCCATTGAAATGAATGGGTTTCATAGCGCTGCGCATTCCGCGTCCTGTGTGAAAGGCCCTTAATGGTCCTCAGAGCAGGTTGTAGCCTACTGGTGGTGACAGAACAGGCAGATTGTCGATGAGTGACAGAGCAGAATAAGGATGGAGCAAAGTGAGGATACGCTGTCCTTGAATATCGTTCAACCCTGTTTTGTTTATATTTTGCTTAGCCTGTCATTTTAAATGACAGGTGTCCTATTTATTTATATATGTTTCTCTGCGACACTTTTCCTACTGTGTTAACAGCAAAATGTTAAACAAATTTAGTATTTTGACAAGACGAATAAAATGGCTAATAGGCTTTTGTACAATCTACTTTTTTTTTTTCTCTGCAACACTTTTTCCTTTCTTGTAAATGTTAAACGAATTGTATCCTGACAAGACAAATAAAAATACACTTTTCACCAAATTCGTTTAACATTTTGCTGTCAATAAATTCAAGACTCTTGACAAGATGAATAAAATAACAAATACAATTGTGTTCAGACTCTCTTTCTTTTAGTAGAGGAAATTTAAATGTGAGATTCTGGAAACAAGATCTAAATTTAGCGGGAACGGTCGGGTCGGGAAGAAAATTATTCTAAGCAGACAGCGGGTGAACAAAGAGTGAATATATCACGGGTGCGGAATATAACCTCGTGAAAAACCAAACTGAGACCATTTTTGAAGGTTAAGGAAACCTTTGCAGGTGTTTTGAGTTGATTAGCTGATTGACATGTCACCATATTCTAATTTGTTGAGATAGTGAATTGGTGGGTTTCTGTTAAATGTGAGCCAAAATCATCACAATTAAAAGAACCACAGACTTAAACTACAAACCCGATTCCAAAAAAGTTGGGACACTGTACAAATTGTGAATAAAAACAGAATGCAATGATGTGGAAGTTTCAAATTTCAATATTTTATTCAGAATACAACATAGATGACATATCAAATGTTTAAACTGAGAAAATTTATCATTTTAAGGGAAAAATAAGTTGATTTTAAATTTCATGGCATCAACACATCTCAAAAAAGTTGGGACAAGGCCATGTTTACCACTGTGTGGCATCCCCTCTTCTTTTTATAACAGTCTGCAAACGTCTGGGGACTGAGGAGACAAGTTGCTCAAGTTTAGGAATAGGAATGTTGTCCCATTCTTGTCTAATACAGGCTTCTAGTTGCTCAACTGTCTTAGGTCTTCTCTGTCGCATCTTCCTCTTTATGATGCACCAAATGTTTTCTATGGGTGAAAGATCTGGACTGCAGGCTGGCCATTTCAGTACCCGGATCCTTCTTCTAAGCGACCATGATGTTGTAATTGATGCAATAAGTGGTCTGGCATTGTCATGTTGGAAAATGCAAGGTCTTCCCTGAAAAAGACGATGTCTGGATGGGAGCATATGTTGTTCTAGAACTTGGATATACCTTTCAGCATTGATGGTGCCTTTCCAGATGTGTAAAGCTGCCCATGCCACACGCACTCATGCAACCCCATACCATCAGAGATGCAGGCTTCTGAACTGAGCGCTGATAACAACTTGGGTTGTCCTTGTCCTCTTTAGTCCGGATGACATGGCATCCCATTTTTCCAAAAATAACTTCAAATTTTGATTCGTCTGACCACAGAACAGTTTTTCACTTTGCCACAGTCCATTTTAAATGAGCCTTGGCCTAGAGAAAACGCCTGCGCTTCTGGATCATGTTTAGATATGGCTTCTTTTTTGACCTATAGAGTTTTAGCTGGCAACGGCGAATGGCACGGTGGATTGTGTTCACCGACAATGTTTTCTGGAAGTATTCCTGAGCCCATGTTGTGATTTCCATTACAGTAGCATTCCTGTATGTGATGCAGTGCCGTCTAAGGTCCCGAAGATCACTGGCATCCAGTATGGTTTTCTGGCCTTGACCCTTTCGCACAAAGATTGTTCCAGATTCTCTGAATCTTTAGATGATATTATGCACTGTAGATGATGATAACTTCAAACTCTTTGCAATTTTTCTCTGAGAAACTCCTTTCTGATATTGTTCCATTAATTTTCGCCGCAGCATTGGGGGAATTGGTGATCCTCTTCCCATCTTGACTTCTGAGAGACCCTGCCACTCTGAGAGGCTCTTTTTATACCCAATCATGTTGCCAATTGACCTAATAAGTTGCAAATTGGTCCTCTAGCTGTTCCTTATATGTACATTTAACTTTTCTGGCCTCTTATTGCTACCTGTCCCAACTTTTTTGGAATGTGTAGCTCTCATGAAATCCAAAATGAGCCAATATTTGGCATGACATTTCAAAATGTCTCACTTGCAATATTTGATATGTTATCTATATTCTATTGTGAATAAAATATAAGTTTATGAGATTTGTAAATTATTGCATTCCTTTTTTATTTACAATTTGTACAGTGTCCCAACTTTTTTGGAATCGGGTTTGTACTTCAGTCTGTGTGCAATTAATTTATTTAATACACGAGTTTCACAGCTTTTCCATGACATTCTAATTTATTGAGATGTAGGAATTTTATGAGATTTATTTACTGTAGGAAACACGGGTGATCTGAGAAAGCTTATTAAATAACTTCATATGCATTTTTCACAATATATTTCACCTATATCATCATGCATCTTTAAAACCTAAAAACGTAAATTCTCATTTCTTAAGGTTGTTTTGTATGTTCTGTACATTATTCTTTCTCTTTTCCGCATTTCACCTCTGCTGTAGTTTACTTCTAATAATCCTGACATTGTATATTACATATTGTTGGCTCTGTGACAGATTGTTTATGTTCCTATATTCTTCCATGCTGATGGCCATGCAGCAGAGTTAGAGGGGACCTCTTGTTGAAGAACATCTCCAAGACACTATGAACCATCTGACTAGTAAGTAAAACATCAAACATTTAAAAGTTTATCAGATATTAAAAAAATATCAAATAAATGTAAAATATTTTTTGAGTCCTGTATGTTTTACAAGGCCATCCTGTTTAACACTGCATTGAGGACACTACAACCAGAGAGGTACAACATAATTCAAAATGAGACACAGATGATAATAAAAAAGTTCTTTGAAATGAAAATTTTATATTGGTAATACAGAACAGAGTACTGTGACTGTGCCTCACTTCAAAGTGAAACAGTTTGTAATGGTCATCTGCCAGATGGGTGGTGAAGGTGGGAATTCTAAGTTTGATTTTCTAAACTTTAAATGTAGTAAAGTGTTTATTCAAGTAGACTTTTGTTTGTGGAAACCTCACACAAGCCTGAAAGGTTCTTAAAACCTAAAATCGTATATGCTCTCTTGAAAACTGTTCACCAAAGACTAAATTTCAGTCCAGCAGAATTTTCTGCACACTTCATCACCAAGATCAAAATGAGCATTGTGAATATAAAAGCTTCATGTTACATTTATAACAATCATTGTTAATATTTGAATTGTATTTCAGGGCTGTTCGTGAAGACCAATAATCAAGAGATGTTGTGACAACCTGGACAGAATTCAGCTCCAGATCCAGCCTCCACACCAGACTTCTCACTCACAAGGACTGCTGTCTACTAGCATATTATACTCTCTTCAGAGTTAGGTGCTTGCAGATATTACCTGATTTTTAGATATAATGAATACTACATAAGAGTTCATTTGCAAAAACTGATAAGATTTTATATTTTAGTTTTTCAGAAATCAAATCCAAGTAACATCAATCAAACTACAGTTGGGTTGTTTTGATTTAAGTAATAATAACTAAAACAAATACAGGTAATTTACAAAATTACAATTTGCTGAAAGTATGATTTTATTACATATTAAAAGTTTGTTTTATAGCAAAAGCAGATAACTCCACAGTTCATGTCTGACAAACGTTGTTTTTGTTGTGATCATAGATTAAGGATGTGATTACACACAATACGGAGTTTTTCCCTCACCCTTGTAACGCCCTGCTTTTGCAAGGATCCATGAAAACGTTTAAGCTTTTATTTTCCTTTTACGCCCTGAAGGAGATATCACAGGTTCGTCGAAATTGTCCATCCTCAATCACTTTTAGTCAGCTTTGACAAAACTCTTCTCAGCTAGCAAGTCTTGTCAGCTGAAAGTAGCCTTGTCACCTGACCTGAATACAGCGCGCTGATTCGCTAAAATGGATTTATCGGCTTCTGTTCAAAAACAACAATGGCGCTTGTCGGCTTCTGCAGTAAAACGTGAACTCACAATGCCTTGAAAGGTTTTTTTTTTTTTTTTTTTAAAGTGGCGTTTATCGATTTTGGCAAATGAACTCTTCATATATACTGTATTTGTAACACGGCTGACGAGACGAGAGGCGTGCGGATCCATTTACAGGCTTTATTTAAGCAGAGACGTGGTCGTACAGGCAGGGTCAAACAATGGCAAACAGGTATAGCAGGGACAAGACAAAGAGTAACCAGAGACAAGCGTGGGTCGATGATCAGCAAACAGTATCCAAAGGGGCGAGACAGGAGAGGTAGTCCAAAACGTGAGCAATAGTCCAGGCAGGGGAAAACACAATCCAACAAAGGCTAGGCAAGGCAAGGAAAACTAACGGGGCTCCGTAGGGTAGTGAAGATGCATACAATACTCGGACATTCTCTTCCTCGTCGCCAAGGCTATAAAGCGTGTGTGATTTGTGGGAGCTGTGTGATCAGGTGTGCGTGATTGATCACAGCTGTCACCAATCACTCATTGCACCAGTGTAGGATGATGGGAATTGGAGTCCATGTGATGTGTGGTGTGTAAGTCCATGTGGTGAGCGGGTGACCTCTAGTGGTGAATGAACGGGAGTGCAGACCAGATTCGTGACAGAGTCCCCCCCCCAAAGAGCGGCTTCCAGAGGCTCCACACAGTCTATAGTCAGGAGGGAGGTGGAGCGGAGGCGGAACAGGGGGAGGGATGGGGGGCCAGGTCCCCGTGGCAGCGGAGTGATCTGGGACCGAGGCAGAGCAGGAAGCCAGGACAGAGTGGACGGGACTGGAGCCCACCAGGGCGGACAGGACGGGACTGGAGCCCACCAGGGCGGACCGGACGGGACTGGAGCCCACCAGGGAGCCTAGGACCTAGGGAGGACGGAGACACAAGGAGAAGACAGAACATGCACAGACACAAGGACTGGGGTAGGGAACACAGGAAGTTCATAGACGGCCTCTATAGCCGTGACGGGACAGAACGAGAGTTCATTGACGGCCTCCATAGACGTAACAGGACAGAACGAAAGTTCATTGACGGCCTCCATAGCCGTGACAGGACAGAGTGAGAGTTCACCGACGGATACCGCTGACACCTCTGGAGGTTCTGCGGCGGTTGCCGCCACCTCTGGAGGTTCTACAGTGGTAAACACAGGACACAGGGAGAGTTCAGTAATTGTCTCTTTGACAGCAACACAACAGAATGAGAGTTCACCGACGGATACCGCTGACACCTCTGGAGGTTCTGAAGCGGGCGCCACCACCTCAGGCAGTTCTGCGGTGGTGTACGCAGCCCAAACGCAACACAAAGTGATTCCCATCAGGGGAAGTGCCTCAGACAGGGGAATATGCAGAAGAACAGGAGGGTTAGAGGGAGTTGATTTGGGGATACCAGCTGCGCGTGCAGACACCATTGGTACATCCCTCAAACTAGACATCAAAGCGGTATAATGGAAGACTGACCTTGATGATCTGGGTGTGTCAGCTGTGACGGGCTGTGGCTCTGGACGATCAGCCGTGACGGGCTGTGGCTCTGGACGGTCAGTGATGGCCTGGCAAGACTCTGGACGGACAGCGGAGACGTGACGCTGTGACTCTGGACAAGCAGCCGTGACGTGCTGCTGTGACTCTGGACGAGCAGCCGTGACGTGACTCGGTTGATGACGACCAACTGTGACTTGGCTTGACTCTCTGACATCAACCGTGACTTGACTTAGTTTGTGAAGATCAGCTGTGTCTTGGCTTGACTCACAAAGAGAAGCTGTGTCTTGGCTTGACTCACAAAGAGAAGCTGCGACTTGGCTTGACTCACAAAGAGAAGCTGCGACTTGGCTTGACTCACAAAGAGAAGCTGCGACTTGGCTTGACTCACAAAGAGAAGCTGCGACTTGGCTTGACTCACAAAGAGAAGCTGCGACTTGGCTTGACTCACAAAGAGAAGCTGCGACTTGGCTTGATTCGTGACGATCAATGGTTAGCTTGTGAAGACCAGTTTTGACTTGACTTGATTTGTGAAGATTAGCCGTGTCTTGGCTTGATTTGTGAAGATCAACGGTGACTTGACTTAGCTTGCGAAGATTAGCTGTGTCTTGGCTTGATTTGTGAAGATCAACGGTGACTTGACTTAGCTTGCGAAGATCAGCTTTGACTTGACTTGACTCTCCGGCATTAACTGTGACTTGACTTGGCTCATTACTGGCAGCAATGACATGACGAGGTGTTGTTGTGGCTGCCATTTTGTGAACGGGCTCCGGTGTCGCTGCCATTTTGTGAGAGTGCTCTAGCGTAGCTGCCATTACATGCATGAGTGCAGTGTCGCAATCCTCCGCGACACCCACAGTGAACCCTGAACCAACAGTCCATAAAGCATAGTCCATAAAATCACTCAGACACAAACGGGGACCCTCGCGAATTAGTCGCGATTTGAGCGGCTGGTTAATGCCCTCGCAAAAGAAGTCTGAGTATGCAGTCCGGCAGGTCAGAAAAGTAGGCTACATCCAAATACTCTTGTATGTAATCCTCGAGCGATCGCACTCCCTGCTCGAGGGTTAATAACAGTCTCGTGGTGTCCATACCTGGCCAATGTCCGTGTGAAAAGCCGCTGGATCCTTGCGTGGCCGAGTATTCTGTAACACGGCTGATGAGACGAGAGGCGTGCGGATCCATTTGCAGGCTTTATTTAAGCGGAGACGTGGTCGTACAGGCAGGGTCAAACAATGGCAAACAGGTATAGCAGGGACAAGACAAAGAGTAACCAGAGACAAGCGTGGGTCGATGATCAGCAAACAGTATCCAAAGGGGCGAGACAGGAGAGGTAGTCCAAAACGTGAGCAATAGTCCAGGCAGGGGAAAACACAATCCAACCAAGGCAAGGCAAACTAACAGGGCTCCGTAGGGTAGCAAAGATGCATACAATACTCGGCGACGAGGAAAAGAATGTCCAAGGCTATAAAGCGTGTGTGATTTGTGGGAGCTGTGTGATCAGGTGTGCGTGATTGGTGCAATGAGTGATTGGTGACAGCTGTGATCAGTGTAGGATGATGGGAATTGGAGTCTATGTGATGTGTGGTGTGTAAGTCCATGTGGTGAGCGGGTGACCTCTAGTGGTGAATGAACGGGAGTGCAGACCAGATTCGTGACAGTATTGTTGAGTTTCTATACCGGTATAAAGGTCTAAAACTCATAATTTACATCTTCATCATCCACAAGTAACTTACAATCAAATAATGCATAATTACCTCTCGTCTGGATAGGTGGTGTTAGAAGTTTTAGACGCTTTCCCCCGGTGACCGTCCTGGCTCAGTCAAGTTCAGACCACTTCGAGCTCGATGAGGTTGTGTTCAGGTTCAGATAACTAGTTAGTATTAATTAATCACTCAGAGATTTGTTTTAAAAAGTTAACGAATCACCAATACACTGGTTTCGTTTTATTAAAAACAATAACTTATAAGCAAATAACAAAAATAACAGCGAGTAGTCTTCACCACAAAATGTCGGCCCTGCACATTATTCTAACTAGCATTTATATAGCCTTGCTTATCATTTGCATTAATATCATTAAAACCTCCCATAATTCTTCCATCTTCTGCCAATGCTTGTCACTGCTTCCTCCCTCAAAGACAGGAAACATGACCTTTGTTTCATAGTCTGCACAAGTCAGTGTCAAAAGTTCAAAAGGAAAAATTATAATGCCTCTAGACAGCAAGCATGTCTACTTCTATTTTAAACTATAGGGAAAATTGTAACACCTTTTAAAACGTAAGCGATACATAAACATGTCTGCCTAAACCACAATATAACACCTCTAGCAGGTTTCAAGAGCATTTTATGCCACAGTTAACTAGAAGTTCCATTTTGCACTTGAGTCACAAAATGCATCCCCTTGTTTTTAACTGTTTCGTTACAAATGTAAGCAAAGCAACTATATTTGAGGAAGTTGAAAATGTGATTTTTATCTTTGCTCTTATGATTTTACTAGTAATTATGTTTGCTTGCATTGCTACATTTCAGATGCTGTGCAGTGAGCTGGTCAGTAATGTAATGTTCCTGGTATGCAAGTTTGCTCCACAAAATAAAGTGGTCCAGGAAATATAAGAAAATGAGGATGTTCATGATTCAATATCCAAAACTAAACTAAACTAAAAAAATGTTACCTTATTTTTTCATGACTATCAATGTAAACTGAAACCAGATTCTTGCAAACACATCTGGAGACTTTAAGAAGATATCTGGCAAGGCGACCTATGGCTGGGTTTAAAGGGAGCACATTCAAACTACAGCAGTTTAACGATACACCTGCTATACCTTTTCGGGTCCCACTTTATATTAGGTGGCCTTAACTACTCTGTACTTACATCAAAAAATAAGTACAATGTACTTATTGTGTTCATATTGTATTGCAAAACACTTCTGCTGCTATTGAGGTGGGATACGGGTAAGGTTAGGGACAGGTTTGGTGGTGTGGGTAGGTTTAACCCTATAAAACCGACGGGAGCGCCCGCGCTCCGGTTTTCGTGTCTCTGTTTAAAAGTCAATAGAAACCGAAACCAAAAGGGTAGCGCAATAATTCTTTTTGCATTCAAAATCAGAGACGTTACACAGTCAGATCAAGTCTACAACATGCTCCTGTTGCGTTGTTTTCACCCTCTAACAAGTCTGCACAAATTGCATAAAATGCGTATACAACAAAATACACTAAAAATAACATTGCACGTCTTTGCACACATGTTCTATAGATCTGAGGTTGCTAGATACCTGTTCCTACGTCTACTATGACGTAATCACGTTCTGTGCACTATGACCCCAAGGTGTGTTGCATGTGGTGACATCACAAGCCGCGACATTTGACTTTCATTTGCTGTACGTATATACTACAGCTGCTGCTGCGTTCTATTCATCACTCTTATTTATTTATCATTGCAATCTGTTGCTTTTTTTTCTTTTTCACACATGCACACAAATGCACCTTCACAAATGCAAGCACAATCACACACTCGCGTGCATAATGTTACGACTGCATGAAAACATAAGTACATGCACGCGGAGGTTTTGGAGCTACTAACGTTACGAGCGTGCGACGACAAGGAACTCTCCGACTGCTCATCTGCTCCAGAATCTGTTTCTAGTGGGGTTTATTTTTGTTTTATGTATTTGTTTTGTTTTGTTTTTACACAAGAATAACTGAGATGTTCTTTATGTATTTATTTTTCAATCAACATCGCTCTCAAAAGCAAAATGTATTATTTTTTTTTACCCCACAAATTCAAATGCACTCCACCTCTAAAGGCATGCCACATACCCCTCTGCTTTATTCTAGTCAGGAATTGTCACAAGTGTTAACACAGCCTTTTTGCATTTTTAGTTATGATAAATTACAGATTTTAGAGTAGTGTAACTGATTATTTTACATTATCTTTTGTAGTTCAATCAATATTGCTCTCAAAAGCAATATATTAGCGGTTTGACTTCACAATGCACGTTTATAAAAATGAGTGTATCTCACAAACGAATTTATGTAATCAGTCCAAATAAATTGTATGTAGTTTCAAAGTGTTTTATGCAAGTTTTTTACATTGACAAGTTTGAGGTTTGACATTTGTGATATTTCTGTATTTAGTAAAATATGTTGAAAAAAAAAATCGATTTTCATATTTTTGTTGGTTTATTGCACTTTTGAGCTATTTATCTAGTAATTATGGATTTTTTACATACACAGCCTTCAAATTGGAGGTGTAAGGATTGTATTGATATATGGCATTTGAAAATACTCAAAAGAATGACAGCACAGCATGTAAAAATACTAAGATATACTCTGGCGGAATTGTTCTATGGCAGGTCTTAAAGGGTTAAAGGAACACTCCACTTTTTTTGGAAATAGGCTCATTCTCCAACTCCCCCAGAGTTAATAAGTTGAGTTTTACCGTTTTTGAATCCATTCAGCCGATCTCCGGATCTGGCGAGAGCACTTTTAGCATAGCTTAGCATAGATTATTGAATCCAATTAGACCAGTAGCATCGCGTTTAAAAACGATCAAAGAGTTTCGATATTTGTCCTATTTAAAACTTAACTCTTCTGTAGTTATATCGTGTACTAAGATCGGCGGAAAATGAAAAGTTGCGATTTTCTAGGCTGATATGATTAGGAACTACTCTTATCCCGGCGTAATAATCAAGGAACTTTGCTGCCGTAACATGGCCGCAGCAGGCGCAGTGATATTACGCAGCGCCTGAAAGTAGTCCCCAGGGGACAGTTAAGTTTGAATCGATTTCTTCTCAGAGATGTGGATTCGGACAGCAATTAAATTACCACATGACCTTGTTAATTCAGCTGGGGATTTTTACAGGAATGGTGGGAGAAAAACACTGACATTCTGGATTCGGATGGCAATAAAATCACAGACTAACCCCTGTAAATGTTGAAAATCGCTTACGTCCCCATGAGAACCAATTACCATCCAAATCTGGCTATTATGTGCTTTTATCAGGTGGAACCAAACATACACCATTTTTCATACATCTCCATTTTTGCACCATTTTGGACGCCGGAATGAGAGTAGTTCCTAATCATATCAGCCTAGAAAATCGCAACTTTTCATTTTCCGCCGATCTTAGTACACGATATAACTACAGAAGAGTTAAGTTTTAAATAGGACAAATATCGAAACTCTTTGATCGTTTTTAAATGCGATGCTACTGGTCTAATAGAATGAGCTAACATTTTAAATTTAAATTTACAGTTAGCACTGTTTTTATATTGTTAACTCTACATTGCAGTGCTAAACATGTAAAGTCACTTTGCGGCTAGATGCTTTGCAATAGACACCCAATCAGAACTTGTATGATATCAGAAATATATCTACATTTGCTTAGAATTATGTATAAACATTCTTGATGCTCATAGAAATTCCACAAGTCATATGAAAAAAACACAAACCATGCATTGTCGTAATTGTAAATTTTTTTTGCTTTATGTTTCAATGCAAGAAATGTTTCCGCCTTCTGTCTCCATGCATAATGGACAGATACTGTCCGTAAGTGCACACACTCATACACTCTAAAAAATGCTGAATTAAAAAGAACCATTTCTGGGTTATTTGGCAACCCATTGCTGAGGAAATATTGGACAGAACACATGCTGGGTTATTTTGACCTAGCTTGTTGGGTTGTTTTTGACGTAGTGCTGTGTCAGTCAACCTGATACTGAAGGTGTTTTTTTTTTAATAATTAAAATGCACTCTAAAACCTCTTTATATATATATACCTCTATATATACACAAGACATGAACAGTTCATATATAATATTTTTTATTCAGTGACAAGTCAGTCTTGTACAATCATAAACTACTCAAAAACATTCAGTAGCCTAAATGTTTTAGGACATTACAAGATCAGCAACAGCAGCCAGTGGGAATCTGTGGGAAGAAAACTGGTATCAGTAAGCTGTTCCAGTTCATTTAATGGCAATCTTATATATTCATGATTGAACAGTTACATCAAAATCAGCTTCACCTCATGCCATCTCATCTGCCAGAAATGTAAGTTTCAGTTTTAACCTGTCAAACGCATAGCACAACCACAGTTGTGTCATAAATGATTACTCCATCCCAAAATGAAAATGTTGTCATTAATCACTTACCCCCATGTCGTTCCAAACCTGTAAAAGCTTCGTTTGTCTTCGGAACACAATTTAAAGGGGTCATCGGATGCCCATTTTCCACAAGTTGATATGATTCTTTAGGGTTTTAATGAAAAATCCATAACATACTTTGGTTAAAATTTCTCAATGGTAGTGTAAAAAACACCCTTTTTACCCTGTCAAAATCAGCTGTTTTCAGCACGCCGTTTTAGTCCATGTTGCTTTAAATGCTAATGAGCTCTGCTGACCCCGCCCCTCTCTTCTGTGGAGTGATGAGCAGACTGTAAACATCAGCCGCGAAACTTGCTAACTAGCACGTATTAGGACAGGCGATTTGCAAAGATTCATAAAATTTTTATTTAATTATTTTATTTTTCCTAAGAGGTGGTGGGGAGAAGTTAGCACTTTGTAATTCCAACAGAGGGCGAAATGTATAGGTGTGTTCGACTTGGAGCAGCACCGCGCAGATGATCAGCTTATGACATCAAAGTACCGCGACAGCAATTCGAAAGCACGCGGCGTGTCTGTTCTCTGTAGCTCTCGCGGTGCTTTGATGTCATACAACGATCGTTCTGCGTGTGCAGTGCCGCTGCGTTAGATGACGTCATATACGTTTCAAGCGCGAGAAAGCAAAACCATGACGGAGGAAGAGGATCAAAGCTTTTCCAGAATTCTTTCTGCACCTTCATGTTTTGAATCCCAACTGCCGGGAAAACATGACTAAACATGATTGAAACGGTATGCGAAGTAACATAGCATTTTATTTTATTTCAGAATGTATTTTTTCTGCTCATTTTGTTTGACTATTATATTCATGTGCAAGTTCAGGGTTTTGGTACTTTAAAGTTTCATGGTTCAAGGTACTTTAAATATACAATGTGTATGTGTATGCTCCTGAAATAAAAGTTTAGAAAGATGTGATGCATTGATTTTGTTAATATGACTCATCATATACAGTCTCTTTTAAGGGTATAATCAACTATTTTCCATTGTCTAGTCTTTAATAAGCAAACAAAAATCACAATAAATTGTAATATCGAATTGCAATAGTAACTGCTAAGATGTGTGCTTTTTTTTTAATTGTGACAGTCTGTATATTAAGTGTATCATTCAACTTTTTCCCATGGTCTAGAGATAAAAACAAAAACTGCAACACATCAAGTATCGTGATAGTATCGAATCGGGAGGTAGGTGTATCGTCCCATCCCTAGTAAACTAACGTAGAAGACGTATCCGTGCGATGTGGCTGGCACACTTTGTAGACAAAACAAAACAAAACAAAACAATGCCCTCACAAAAAAGAAGACAGAGAGAGAAAGAGCGAAAGGGAGGCTGCTAAGGCAGTTCAAATCATAGAATAATTAGCAGTTCACATTTTAATTCTTGTAGCCTAATTAAGTGTTTCCCATTATAATCACTTGTCTTGATACAATTAATTTATAACACATCATATGTATAATATTTTATTAAAACCACATTAATAGTAGGCCTATAAATAGTTACAAAAAATATATAAATGTTCTAAATGAGTTGTTTATTAGTATATAATATAGATTTATGCTGTAAAATATTAAATTAAACATCTAATATTTATAGGGGAGAGTGGGGTAAGATTAGCCTTTTTTTTGTTTGTTTACTTATGTGGTCCTCAAGATAAGGGAAAATGACACAGAAGTACAATGAATGAAAGTATCTAGCCTATCTTATCATAATAAAAAGTATTCCTATAATTTTAGATTATCAGAATGTATCTATGACAAAGGGTTCTAAAAAAATATGGCTTCTTATAAAAAAAGTGTTCCGATGGCTAAGTTGACCCGATTGGAGTTAGTGGGTAAGATGCATGGTAAGATGGTAAAATGACCATCTGACTGAATCTGATTCAAACCCATGTGAAATAAATAATAATTTAAAAACTAATTTATTTTATTTTACAAACAGTCATATTTATTTTCATAAAGTTAACATTAACAACATAAAACCAACCAAATGAAGTTTAAATTTCAATATATGTATATATATATATATATATAATTTTTTTTTTTTGCATTTCTGAAACAATATGTTGAACACCAAAGTTGTAACCTTCCTAAAACAGACTAAACAGAGAGTTTGTTGGCCATTAGTGACTACAGGTGGAAAGATCTGATTATAATGTGATGAAAAGCATTTTCTGGTTCTTATCAGAGAAGGATTTGGTGCACTTGTACACTGTCCCTATCAAATAAACTACAAATAATATGCATATATGATCAACTAAACTAGTAATATCACATTAAAATACCAGTTTATAATTCAGAGATTTATGGTGGGGTAACTTAAAATGCTGACTTTATTTACCCCAACGGAATTTGGCTTACCCCATAGCTGCCATTTTGAAAAAACAAAAAACAAAAACCTAGTTTACCACTTCAGGTTAACATTTACCTAAATGATTTGCATAGTTTTATATGTTGCTAAATCACCTAATATGTATCATAAATACCTGTATAAATTTGCTTTGATGTAACAACCATTACATCTGTTATACTAAAATGTACAAGCCCAAAACAGTTTTTAAAGTAAATGGGTGCCTTCCACTCCTCCCATGTGTTTATCTTTTTTCCACAGTCTGGCAGAAATGATGGGCGGTTCCAAAATACATGGTCACATGACAGTAAAAGTGCATTTGCCAAGATACAGGGGATGGGTCAACTTACCCCACTCTCCCCTACTTCCATTGAAGATGAGACACAAACAGGCTCAGAGAGTGAGGGAGAGCCCACTCTTATCAAAACATCTAAATTAAAGTCTGAAATTATTTCAGATTGTGCTCTTTTAATTGTATATTTGTAACAACTGGATAATTTGTACTAACAACCCAACCCCTTAGTGCCCCTTTTTTGGTTTGAGCCACAGCCCCTCAAAATGTCTGTGCACGGCCCTGCATCAGTGTTTATATTGCCACAAATACTCTGATATTTTCATTCACAGTGAATCAGTCGTGAAACGATAGACATTGTTTCTGCTCTGCAGTCTGCTTTTTAAGACTGTCCTTTCAGCAAATGAGTCCAAATGTGACAAAGTGTGACAAAGTACAAGAAAATGTGTGTGAAGTCTAGCTTGTTCATACCAATTCATCTGCATAGCAACCGTAAGTAAAAAAAAAAAAAAAAATTTAAGTGTTGATAAAGGGTAAAGTGGAAATCACATGATTTGGTGTCGCTCAGTTAAGCACTTTATTGTTCTGTTCCTAGAAGTTCGGAGCAGCAGAAACAGCAGCCTGATTCAAATTAACGAAGCTTGTGATCTTGCTGAATTTAGTGAATTTAAGATTGCTCAGAAACTTATCTCAGTTGCATCTAATCTGTGGTACTGCACCAGTCATTGTTTTTGACCGACTTCTTAACATACGTAAGCCGTTAATGTGTTTCTGCAGTGGTTAAAGTGAATGTATTCAAAACAAAACCACTGCTGACTAGCTGCTTGCAGGTTTGAAACTCTTGACACTTAAAACACCAGGTTACGGTGACCAGGGGCACTGGGCAGGGGTAATGGTGAAACAGTTTCAGAGGGGCCTGAAGCAATAACCTGTACAAGGGGCCCAGAATCCCTAGCAAAGCTCCTGATGGTGAGGCACTTGCAGTTGCAAAGGTGAATGGGGCCAACTATTTGAGGATCTAAGAGTATTGATTTGAAGCTATTTCTAATGGTGATTTTGTGTTCTTTTTTTAGGCTTGAAATCTCCACTTTCCAACTTTTAAATCTTGAAAACATCTTCTGTTCCACAGAAGCTGTTGATTGTAACTACTAACAGCATATGCTGGTAAAGTTGAGATTGAAAGTACTGTGGTTTCTCTGTCCCTCAGTGCCACTTCCATGTTTAGGTCATGAAGAAGACAAGTACTTTAACGTCATTTCACAAAACCCAGCAGAATTCTCAAACATTTACAGAAGGTTCTTCTTGAGACAGTCATGGCTAACTAATACTGGATGTATCTCTATGTAGGTCTTTCTGATTTGAATAGTTTTCATCAGTACCTACACTTCAGGAACAGAGCACCATTTGAGGTTCAGGATAGACTGCAGGGTCTAGAAATTTGTGTCTTTAAACTCTCCATGGAAATTGTACAAAAGCTTATTTATCGCATATTTGTGCCTTAAAGTTACATATTAACTGAATTGTACATATTACTATATATATAATGCTATATATTAGTACCTTTTAAAAGGGTACCAGCCCAGTGGCGGTTTTTGTACCTTTTATTTTGAGAGTCCAGGACAGAAGAGACACTGTTGGTCTGAGTTGAAGCTGCTGTTGTTTAGACAGCATGAACTCCTCATTTGGACTCATCATTGTTTTATTAATTGTAATAAGACATCATCTTTTAAATGCCATTATTTACAACTATGGTGAAGGTAAGCAGCAGCTTGAATCAGTTACAGAGTTAAAATGAGATGTTGACTTAAAATATAGCTCTTTAATTTACTCATTTTTTAAAGTTTTTCTCACAGATCCATTTAAAAGCATCGCTACATGGATAATCATACCACCCTGTTGGATAAGAGGCAACACAGTTCTCTCCTCTTCCCCCATTTGGCTCTCCAGTCCCCCAAAAGCTGAAACTACAGATCAGCATTAGATGTTCAGTGCTGCTTTTGTGTGATATGACAGTGATTGTGAGAATCCTTTATTGGATAATAATCAGTTCAATTAATTGTTTTCTCACCCAGAGGTCAGTGTGTCATCAACCCATTTCCATGTGTCCTCTTCATCACTGTCCGTCAGACCAATCCAAACTCCAGCACCACCAGAAATCTTCTTAATGAACTCCTAGTAGAATCAATCAGAGAGCAGTGTTTAACATCTGCAGTGCTGAGTAGACGTAAATAAGGGCGTAATACAAACTTGTGTGCCCCACTCTATTATTCACTCACTTGTTCCTCTCTGTTGTTTATGATGGTCAGATCTGCTCCTCTCTCTGTACAGAATCTTCTGCTCTCAGTCCAGCTCTTCTTCTCCGAGGAAACAAAGTAAAAGCTGGACTGATAGATCTGTCCATCTGTAAACACAATCAACGTTATTTGCACCTGTACGTATTTGTGAAACACATTAGTTACATATCACTTTTGCTGAAGTCCTTACAGTCTACAACAGCACAAGAACCAAAATCCACAAAAACACTGAGCAAGCAAATAAATATAACAAACAAAAGAATAAAAATGACTAATTGTTTCCATGTTTTTCCCACAAAATTGTGTTTTATTATCTATAAAGGCATGTTCTCTCTCTTGCATGCTCATTAAATGCACACACAGAAATATACTAACACAGAAATTTGTTATTAGCCATTCCCTGCTGCTTTATCAAATAAATAAATAAACTGAAGAGCTTGTTTTTATTATGGAGGTGATAACGTCACTGTTCTTGAAGCAAGTACATTTTCACTTTATTAGAGACACTGCTGCTGAACACTGTTCAGAGCCATCAGTCAATCAATCAATCAATCAATCAATAAAATCAGTCAACATAATAATTGAGGACAGGCCAATTAATTATTAGAACAAAATGCAAACCTGAGCTGGTAATCCAGCCACAATGGACAAATATCTTGAGCAACATCCCAAGCATCCATTGTTGTCAGTTATTTCAAGGCAGGGGTCGATTTAAAGGTTTGTTGTCAGGAATAGCCATTATAGGTGGCAGTGTCTTTCCACATGCTTACACACACTATATACTGTACTCATACACACACACACACACACACACACACATATATATATACATACACACACATATATATATACATATATATATGTATGTATTAGTGAATGTGTGTGCATAGTTGTAGTAAAGTTTAACATTACCCATTTCACGAAGACTTTTAAACATTTCACTTTTTTCCTGATTGGACTGGTCTCTTTCATTTGTCAGTTTTATGTTCTTATTTAGTAGCTGCTCTCTCTCTTCTGCCAGGCTAGTAATCATGGTTAGTAGCTGGACTCTTTCTTCTGTGAGGTTGGTGACGTTGGTTAGTAGCTGGTTTCCTTCTTCTGTGATGTTGTTAATCTTGGTTAGTAGCTGGTTTGTCTCTTGTGTGTAGTTTGTGTAGTTTGTATGGATGTGGACACACAGCACTATGACTGCAGTCAGCAGAAGAACACACAGCAGAACCAAACACACTACAGCTGCTCTGTATCTTCTGATCCTCTCTGAATCACTTCCTGATGATGACAGATATAAAGATAAAAGTTTTCTTGGTCACACTTTATTAACTACGACTTCTTCCTCAATAAACTACTAATTTGCTGCCTGTTAATAATTAGCAAGGTAGTTACTAATAGTAAGGTATTGTAACAGCTAATATACTAGTAATAGATATGCCAATAAGCACTTAGTTAAAATTGTGGGTAACACTTTATTTCGATAGTCCACTTTAGACACTCTACTAACAGTAAGTAACTTTGCAACTACATGTCAACTAGGAGTCATTAGAGTATTAGTAGACTGTCTCCTTAATATCTTCTAACATTTAATTTTTATGGGTCCACAACATACAACATACTGACTATCAGAAACTTTGCAAGTATGTCAACTTATTCTACTAACCCTAAACCTACCCCACTTAGAGTTAGTAGACATGTAGTTACAAATTAATGAGAATTAGTTGACATGTAGTTGACCCATAGTTACAAAGTTACTTATAGTTAGTAGAATGTCTAAAGTGGACTATCAAAATAAAGTGTAACCAAATTGTGAATTGATCTCTAAACTAAAGTTTTACCGTTTTCTCAAAATCCTAATGTTGCTTGTATTAGTACCTGTGTGTTGATTTTGTTTTCTCTTGTTGCGTCTGTCCATATCAAATGTTCCATCAGTGTTTATATTGCCATAAACAGGCTGAGAGATTTTTCTTCCCATGATCTCCATCATGTAAATGGCAGATGCTCTCTGTGTGTTTTTGTAGTCCTCTGCTTTTCTAGACTCTAATTTCAGTAGTGAGGCCAGTGGATGGAAAAGTATCACATTGTATTTGAGCATGTGATATCCTTTCAAAAATGAAAAAAAAAGGTTGTGGTCACCTTGTGGTTTCAATATAGCAGCCAAGTTCAAATTAGCAGTTTAATTATATATGAGAAAGAAGTCACTTTACTTAATCCAATGAATTTAAACTCGGTCAGAAAATGTAACTTAATTTTGCTTAAACATCTGTTTTTATGTTGTACAATTGTTCATTGTCTTGTCTGATTATAGTAGGTTCTATTTTAGGACAAGTTATTGAGAACAGCAGAACTGAACTGATAAGAGGACAGCATGCGACTTCCTGATTAGAAAAGACATAGTGCTAAATGAGTTTTCACCCAATTCTTCCTCATATTCAATCAGCATAGACAGAGCAAATGTAAGAGTATGGAAGCATATGTGTAGCAAAATTCAATTTGCAATGTAATATGCAAAATGGCAATGCAATATTCAAACTGCCAATGCAATATTCAAAATGGCAATGCAATATTCAAAATGGCAATGTATTTCTGTATTTAAATTTACATTTTCCATTACCCCACATGTGCAAAGTTTGGTGCAGAAGGAAAATGAAAATGAAATTATAGTATTTACATTTGCCATTTCCAACAGTAGTCTGAATATGTAAAGTGCATACCATTTTAACACTTTATAAGTAGCGAAATTAAAATTAAAATATATAACCCGAATTGATTTGATATGTGTAACATGTCCAAGCAGAAATGGTAGCAAAATGATCATTTAAATGTTATTTGTCCTAAATGCATTTAGACTAACAGTTAGGACACTCACGATTGCATTTTCATCATACGTCGTGGGATATTTGTAGCAAAATTCAATGCTGCTTTGAAAATGCATTCCGAGTTAACCACGCCCACCCTCTGTCAATCATTGCGTCAAGGTGGGGATTGGCGGAAGCGTGCTACGTGTAGATCGCTCAAAACATGGCGGCTGGAGATCTGATAAGATTCACTGGCAGATGAAGTGGAGCGTGAACAGAGAAATAGTGGTGTTTCAGAAGATTTTTACGCGTATGTAGGTGACAGAACTAGATCAATATTGGAGCGTCCTGGTTCAGGTCTCCGCTCCAGATGTGATGGAACGACCGCAGCAGATTCGCCGATTCTGCAAGCTCAAACTGCCGTGATATTAAACTGTCTAATAAACGCACACTTGCTCATTACACGATTTTGGTATTCTTGTAATGATTACAAATTAATGATATGATCGCCCATAGCGGCTGAATGGAGAAAAAATGAAAAAAAAAAAAAAAAAGTCTGTTCGGCACGGGTTTCGAACACACGCTAAAAACAGTTGTACTATGGGACGCCAGTAATGAACGCACTGAGCTATTGAGCTGCACTGAAACAATTGCGGATTTTTGGATTTAAATAGGATTTTACTCTCGGTGTGACATTATGCAGCATAGCTGAATCAAGGAAATGTGCCCGTGTTAACTTGTGACCTCTGTTTACTTATGAAAATGAATATTATAGTAAAAGTAGATTACATTTTATGGTTTGTGATGTTAAAGTACATTTCATTGAGTCTCAGACAACTAGCCTAAATTTGGGGCTACTGTGGTTTAATTACAAACGATATAGTTAAACTATATTTACTATAGTAAAAACATGGTACATTTTCCGGGCGATCATAGCATTAATTTGTAATCATTACAAGAATACCAAAATCGTGTAATGAGCAAGTGTGCGTTTATTAGACAGTTTAATATCACGGCAGTTTGAGCTTGCAGAATCGGCGAATCTGCTGCGGTCGTTCCATCACATCTGGAGCGGAGACCTGAACCAGGACGCTCCAATATTGATCTAGTTCTGTCACCTACATACGCGTAAAAATCTTCTGAAACACCACTATTTCTCTGTTCACGCTCCACTTCATCTGCCAGTGAATCTTATCAGATCTCCAGCCGCCATGTTTTGAGCGATCTACACGTAGCACGCTTCCGCCAATCCCCACCTTGACGCAATGATTGACAGAGGGTGGGCGTGGTTAACTCGGAATGCATTTTCAAAGCAGCATTGAATTTTGCTACAAATATCCCACGACGTATGATGAAAATGCAATCGTGAGTGTCCTAACTGTTAGTCTAAATGCATTTAGGACAAATAACATTTAAATGATCATTTTGCTACCATTTCTGCTTGGACTTGTTACACATATCAAATCAATTCGGGTTATATATTTTCATTTTAATTTCGCTACTTATAAAGCGTTAAAATGGTATGCACTTTACATATTCAGACTACTGTTGGAAATGGCAAATGTAAATACTATAATTTCATTTTCCTTCTGCACCAAACTTTGCACATGTGGGGTAATGGAAAATGTAAATTTAAATACAGAAATACATTGCCATTTTGAATATTGCATTGCCAGTTTGAATATTGCATTGCCATTTTGCATATTACATTGCAAATTGAATTTTGCTACACATATGCTTCCATATAAGAGGACATATCAGGTTAGTGATTCTCCAGAAAACATTTCTGGTTTTTGTCTTATCTTAAAGTCCTATAATAGCATGAGAAGAGCACAACAAACTGACTGTGGCTGCTCTGGAGCTTAACTTCCTCATTTACTCTGTGTATTTAATCATGTCAAACCTCTCTAAAGCAGGTCACAGTGTGTTTTAATCATGGGTGCTACTCAGTTGTGCTGTTTAAAAGTACGTAGTTTTTAAAAGCACTTAAATTAATTCTTCTGTTGAAACTTGTGGACTGTATTACTAGTCGAAAGGTTTTATTTTTTTTACAGTCACAACCCATTCACATTCATTGCAAGTGCCACACATTCATTCATTTGCAGGAACAAGTGTAAATTACAATATTATGCCACTAAACCCTGCTGCTATTTTTTTTTTTCTTTTGTGCATCCAGTCAAATATATGGAAGCCCGTTTCCGCCACTGAATAAAAAATAAAACAAGGTAATTGCGACTTTTTATCTCAGAATTCTGAGATATAAACTCGCAATTCTGAGATATAAACTCGCAATTGCGACTTTTTATCTCGCAATTCTGACTTTTTTTCTCGCAATTGCGAGTTTATATCTCACAACTCTGACTTTCTCGCACAATAGGAAACTCCGTGTAAGGCTTTGCAGTGCTTTGTTCAATTTGCACTATCAAAATGAACTAGATGAATGCTGCGTCCGAATATGATTTTTGAACAAACATACAAATGACTAATTATTCTCCATTTCCGTGTTGCGCTCGCGGTTGGACAGTACCATTGCCGCCGGGCAGGGTGCGGGAGGGGGGACGGCGCGCACAGCTTTCAGACACAATATTCTTCATTTCTTTATATTTCTGAGTTTGAGGCAGCTTCTATCGCGTTATTTTAACAACAGCTGTCAAGTAAAGAGCGTATTATTGTAACATGAGAGTGAATATATGAATGCACGCAGGTGGATTTCCTTCACTCTCGCATAAAACGCGCTTTCATCTCTATGTTCTTGCTCTACCATTATCTTATCTCCTGTATTTAATGTTGTAAGATATCGACCAAGCAAGGCTTCTCCGATGAAAATTGTAAATAAATTAAGGATTCATTATTTATTAGTTAGTAGCCTATTAATTATTATTGTAAGTATTTTATTATTTTTATTTAGTCAATTATATATGAAGGGTTCAGATGCAAAAGCCTCTAAGTGCTATCTGAAATTTTCTTCTAAAATGAGAGCATTTTTCTCAGGTACAGCTTCTTTTCATTGTCATTAAAGTGAAATAACTGAACATAAACACAGGAGCCTGAGAAAAATGCTCATTTTAGAAGAAAAATTGAACAAAGCACTGCAAAGCCTTACACGGAGTTTCCTATTGTGCGAGAAAGTCAGAGTTGTGAGATATAAACTCGCAATTGCGAGAAAAAAAGTCAGAATTGCGAGATAAAAAGTCGCAATTGCGAGTTTATATCTCAGAATTGTGAGTTTATATCTCAGAATTCTGAGAAAAAAAAGTCAGAATTGCGAGTTTATATCTCAGAATTCTGAGAAAAAAAGTCAGAATTCTGAGAAAAAAAGTCAGAATTCTGAGATAAAAAGTCGCAATAACCTTTTTCATTTTTTTATTCAGCGGGCTTTCATACAAATATTATTGCAAAATAAGTTGATCAAGACACAACGCAAAATATTGATTTGAGTTTAAATATTTTATGTCAGAACACAAAGTTTCTGTGAAATAAAAGAGTGGCTACAAATGAACAATATACACATTTGCACATTGCAGATGCACATTTCAGTTACCCAGATTAGCGGTCTGTTATAAAGACATGCTATTGATGTGAAATAAACCCATATAATAACGCTTCAGAATAACACCTGGGTGAGAAAATAATGCCCAAAATGTCATTTTTAGGTGAACTTCTCCTTTAATTATGTATCATGTGTTTATACAGTACAGGCCTAAACACGCATTTGTTTTAGGGGTGTCCAGCCCTGCTCTTACACGGTCACCATCCTGAAGACTTTAGCTCCAACACACCTGCCTGGTATTGTCACGAATCCGGTTCATGGACTTCCGTCCAATTACCACCAGAGATCACCCTTCCATCATATTGACTCACACCACACAGACTGTTACACGTCACCCTGGACTGCATTTCCCATCATACATTGCACTGATTACACACAGCTGTAACCAATCACATTGTAACGTGGCTGATGAGACGTGCGGATCCAAGTGCAAGCTTTATTCAGAAACAAGGTCAAAATACAAGCAGAGTCGAACAACTGGCAAACAGGTATATAGAGGGCTAGACAAGAGAGGTAATCCGAAACGTGAGCAAAATAGTCCAGGTAGGGCATAAACAGAGTCAGCACGGTGAGGCGGGTAAATACAGGGAACACAGACTTGAAAACAAGAAAACAGGTTCCATATCACAGCTAACACTGGGGGAGTGATAAAAGCTAGACAATACGGAAACTAAATAAACACAGAATGGCTCGGTAAAGCAGCAATCGCTAGGAGAGGGATATATGCAGAACTAAACAGAAACACAGAATGGTTTGGTAAGGCAGCTAGCGCTTGAGGAGTGCTAAACGCAGATCAATACTCGGCAAACTAGATCAGGATCTGAGTGTGTTTATATGGTGTGTGTGCAATAGCTCTCAGGTGAGCGTGTGATTGGTGACAGCTGTGTAATGATGACGGTTGTGTGTTCAGTGCAATGGATGATGGGAAATGCAGTCCAGTGTAATGGGCAACAGTCTGTGTGGTGCGAGAGTCAATAGGCTTGTTTGAGATGCACCTCGCCTCGCCTGAAATGTAGGCGCGAGTAGGCGGTTGCAGTGAGGGGAGGAGTGAAATAAACGCAGTCAAGACGGACAGTTCTGTCCTCTTGAAGTGGAACAGATACCAATGAGATCAAGGGCAGATATCGCGTTATTCTCACTCATGTGCTGTGCTGCTGATAAACATGATATAATTTCAGATATGTTGCTTTTATATGAATATAAATATGATGAACAAGACACTCAAAGTGCTTGCTATTTAATTCCATACGAATGGCGTATTTATCATACATTTTTATTTTAATTCAAACATGTATTTTAGATTTTTATAGAAAATATGACAACAATCACATATCTCACACAGAGATCGCACTGTCATAGTGTTTGGGAATATTCATGCACAATTTAAATACATAATAGCATGCAATCAGATTAAAAAAATAAAACATTTAGGAGAGAACACAGCATCACAGTTGTCTGAACCAATGAGCATTAAGCTGTCGTCAGTCAGTTGTTTCCCATCATGCTTTCGATCAGCGCAGTCAGTGGAGAGCAACTGCGCGCGACTGCTCAATCCGACACAGCCGCCTCGCCGTCGTGACAGTTTTTTGGCACATGTCAGCATGACATCATAGCAAGGCGGACGTAACTCAGACACTTTTCTAACCGGCATGCATCTCGCGGCGATCACCAGTGATCAGTTCTGCGCAGATTTTGCTCATCTCAAACAAGCCTATTATGAAGGAAGGGCGACCTCTGATGGTGAGTGGATGGAAAACCATGAACCGGATTCGTGACACACATACACACTTTATAACACCCACTCAGATCCTTCTCAGATCGTCGAGTATTGTTTAATGTTTATCGCTCTCCTAGTGATAGCTACATTACGGAGCCTTTCCGAGTTTTCCGAGTCTTATTATCATTAACTAAAAAAAAAGCATTTAAAATAAACATGAACTAAACTAAACATTATGTAAACTTTTTTATTTCAGCTAGTTGCCAAGGCAACATCTCTCATTTTGTTTCGTTTGTGTTAAAGTACTAAGATAAAAACACAAAAGAAAATTAAAAATCTAAAACTTTAAACAAAATTAAAATGAATAAAAACTCATTCAAAATATTAATAAAAACTATAATAGCATATCAATGATAATAAAATAGTAGATGTACACTCTGCTTCAAAAGTGACACTTCAGAAGCATAAATGGACCGCCCTATTTTAGATCATTAGATCAATCATTAGTTACTGTGTACTGTAGATGTTATTGTTACGGGGCTGACGAGACATGAGACTTTTATTGAGAAGAGACGTGGTCATAACAGGCAGGGTCGAACAGTGGCAAACAGGTATAACATGGGCGAGACAAAGAGTAAAC
Organism: Acrossocheilus wenchowensis; assembly: GCA_029620275.1. Classification (NCBI taxonomy): domain Eukaryota; kingdom Metazoa; phylum Chordata; class Actinopteri; order Cypriniformes; family Cyprinidae; genus Acrossocheilus; species Acrossocheilus wenchowensis. The sequence goes on along the minus strand of CM056135.1, from coordinate 13,490,407 downwards.
AAAGACAAGCTTGGGTCAACGATCGGCGAACAGTATCCAAAGGGCTAGACAGGTAATCCAAAACGTAAGCGATAGTCCAGGCAGGGGAAAACACAATCCAACAAAGGCAAGGCAAAACTAGGGAAACTAACAGGGCTCTGTAGGGCAGCGATAAATGCATACAATACTCGGCCACGAGGGAGAGATAGTCCAAGGCTTATAAAGAGTGTCTGATTGGGTACAGCTGTGTGTGTGTGATTAGTGAGATGGCTGATGGGAAATGCAGTCCATTGTGATGTATGGTGTGAAAGTCAATATGATGGCAGGGCGACCTCTTGTGGCAGTCGGACAGAAGAGCAGACCCAGGATTCGTAACTGTTATTGTGTTCTGGAAATGATAATCATTGTGTACTATTGTTGTGTACTATTAAACTTGGGTCATCAAAACAAAACAAAACAAAAGTGAGATATTCCTAGGACCATGTTCTCTTCTCACAGATCTACTGAAAAGCATCATTGCATTCAACATCAAGCCACCCTAATAATTCAGGCCACTTTGTTAAATAAGTCACAGCACAATTCTCTACTCTTCCTCCATTTGGCTCTGTTATGTGTCCACTGGATGCCCAGAACCTGAAAGTACAGATCAGCATTAGATGTTCAGTCCTGCTTTCTGTGTGATATGATGTGAGATTCATTTATTAAATAATAATCCGTTCAGTTCAGTGATTTCTCACCCAGAGGTCAGTGTGCTTCATCAGCATCAGTCACACCAATCCAGAATTCTCTTTTATCAGCAATTTCCACAAAAAAATCCTAAGCAGATGAAATAATAGGTTGTTTGCAATCACGTGATTCTGATGACGCGTGAAATGCAGCTGGAGGGCAGGAATTGATTTTTCTCCATAGGAATCAGTAGCAGAAACTCAAAATTCCTGTGTTTTGCGTTGTTTAAGGATGCTCAAATTGGCCAAACCGAGAAACCACAAGGAGCTTTTATTGTGTATGACAATTTGTTGTTCATAAGAGGGGAAAAGTCAAGAATCTGACTGAAAAACGCAGGAAAAGTGGCTTATAAACCTGCGTCTGTGGTCGGGAGGTGCGAGTCGGATAATGCTGGTGAATGTGTCAGCATTCAGTGTTTATAGAAATAAATGAAATTAAGAAAATTTCGACTTGAGAGCGTTTGTGTCACGGATCCGCCCACAACGTCATCCACACCAACCACCTGCACCCGCTCACAATCACCGGAGTACTAATTACCACCTGTCATCACTTACCTGCTACTATATCAGTCACTCACCACAATCCTTTGTTGGTTGGTCTCAAGGTCGCAAGCTACCCACTTCTCTACTCACCTCTTCGACTTCCAGGATCCTCCGTGCCGTAAGCTTTAATGACCGACCTGTTACGAAGAGAAAGAAAGCCTGGGTGTTGGACGTTTCCTCTGAGTTAAACGAACTCCTTGATTGATGTTTATGTTTTGTTTGAAATCCTTCGGGATCCCTTTAAGTTTGTGGAAAGGAAATAAAAGAAGAAAAGTGTTTCCGCTAACCTTGTGTCTGCCTCTCCGTCCACACCTGACAGAAGACCAACCCCGCAAAGAAAGTCTTGAGACGGGGAATAATCGAGATGGAAGACCAAGCTCTCCCAACGCCAGACCCATTCACCGAACTAGTGCACACTCTCCGCGAAGCCCTCTAACCACCTCCGAGCCTTCCACCTCCTTCCGGATGCCCAATGGCCAAGCCTACCCTCTACTCCGGCGATGCTGCCACCTGTCGTGGCTTCTTGCTTCAGTGTTCACTGTACTTTGAATTTCAACCTCACCAATTCCTGAACGATCGGGCAAAGGTAGCTTTCATCATGTCTCTGCTGTCCGGAAGAGCCCTGCAGTGGGCTCAGGCGCTCTGGAACTCACACAGCCCCATCGTGCGGTCCCTGGATGCTTTCATCGACCATTTCCGTGAAGTGTTCAGCCATACCGCCTCCTCCATCTCTGTACATGAAAAAAGCTCTTTCAATTACGACAAGCCAACATGTCCATTCATGATTACACTGTAAGATTCCGCACTCTAGCCGCCAGCAGTGGGTGGAATGAGACCGCGCTTCTCGCCGCCTATCGACGGGGTCTCGAACCCTCCATAAAACAGCAGATGTCGGTAATCGAAGATTCAGTGGGCTTGGAGGGCTTTCTCCAAAAATCATTGCACATCTCCCAACAGTTAAATGCTTGTCATTCGGAGACTACCCCAGTACCCACCTTACCAAGACCGGTTCCGTCTGTCCCAGAACCCATGCAAGTGGACCGGTACCACCTATCTCCGGAGGAACGGGCCCGCCGGAGAAACCACAATCTGTGTATGTACTGCGGCTCGGGAAGTCACACCCTAGTCTCCTGCCCCGTTCGCCCCGCGAACTCAACGGTGAGTACGGTCCATCTTCACTCTGACGTTTCCCAGATTCCGCATAATCATGCTCTAATCCTTTACCTGAACCGATCTTTTCCAGTGAAAATCCTCATTGATTCTGGAGCCGCAGGAAATTTCATCTCGTCAACCAGCCTTCTTCAACTTCAACTACCCCGGATCCGGAGTACCACCTCTTACAGAATTTCCACCATTCAGGGCAAACCGTTGAGTAAAGGGCTGGTACGCCACCACACTCCAGAGGTTACACTCCGCGTGGGACACTTTCATGAAGAACAGATCTTCTTTCTCGTCTTGGAGGGAGCCGATGTGGTACTGGGTCGTTCCTGGCTCGCTAAACACCATCCAGACTTACATTGGAGTTCGGGGGAAATCCTCCGTTGGAGTTCGTCCTGCTTCAAGAAGTGTCTCACCAGTCTTCCGGTACCTCGCCCATCAATACCATCTCTCCTACTCCATTCCACCACCGTTGAGAGCCCTACCACACTTACCGCAGTCAAGATTCCCCGGGTCTACCTCCCATACCAAGACGTGTTCAGCAAAATGGCCGCTACTCATCTTCCTCCACACAGACCCTGGGACTGTACCATTGACCTGTTACCCGGGGCCAAACTGCCTAAAGGTCACGTTTACCCCCTCTCAATCCCGGAACGTGCCGCTATGGAGGAATACATGAGAGAGGCGCTACAGCAAGGATTCATCCGTCCCTCCACATCTCCCGCAGCATCCAGTTTCTTCTTTGTCACCAAGAAAGACGGGGGTCTCCGCCCGTGTATCGATTACAGAGCACTCAACGCACAAACGGTCAAGTTCGCCTATCCCTTACCTCTGGTACCGGCTGCCTTGGAAGAACTTCGTGGGGCCCGAGTATTCACCAAACTCGATCTTCGCAGCGCCTACAATTTAATCCGCATACGGAAAGGAGATGAGTGGAAAACGGCCTTTATTACACCCACCGGGCACTACGAATATCAGGTTATGCCGTATGGCCTTTCAAACTCACCATCTATATTCCAAAACTTCATGAACGAGATCTTCCGGGACATGCTCAATCGATTCACACTCATTTATATTGACGATATCCTGATTTACTCAACCACCCTCGAGGAGCACCAAGACCATGTCATCCAAGTCCTCCAACGTCTCCGCCAGTATCAATTATATCTCAATCGAACCAAGATCCATTTCCTGGTATATATCATCGACGCGGATGGTGTGCAAACGGATCCTGCCAAGGTGGAGGCCGTAAGGAATTGGCCACAACCATCCTCCATCAGTCGGCTCCTTTAACCTCACTCCTCCAAGGAAAACCGAAATCCCTGCCCTGGACACCTCAAGCGGAACAAGCCTTCCTAAGGTTAAAATCCTCCTTCTGTACCGCTCCAACACTCACCCATCCAGACCCCAATCGCAGCTTCGTGGTGGAAGTGGATGCTTCAACGGTGGGAATTGGTGCCGTCTTGTCCCAGCGAAAGGGCGAACCTCCAGTGCTTCACCCATGTGCCTACTTCTCGAAGATGTCACCTGCAGAACAAAACTATGACATCGGGAACCGCGAGTTGCTGGCAATCAAACTAGCGCTAGAGGAATGGCGGCACTGGCTCGAGGGAGCACAACAGCCATTCGAAGTGATTACTGACCACAAGAACCTCCAGTACCTTCGCGAAGCCAAACGCCTTAACCCCCGACAAGCCTGCTGGGCCCTTTTCTTCACTCGGTTCAGATTCACCATAACCTATCGTCCCGGCCACAAGAACTTCAAAGCCGATGCTCTGTCCCATCTTTACCAGCCCGACCCATCACCCGAAAGCCCAGAACCAATCCTGCCTCCCAAAATATTCGCTTGCCACATCATCTGGAAAGTGGATGACCAGATCCGAACCGCCACCCAATCTGAGCCTGCTCCGCCGGGAATTCCAGAAGGGAAACTCTACGTACCGGCCACCTTCCGTCTCCCCCTTCTGGACTCTCTTCACACGTCTCCGGGATCCGGTCACCCGGGCCACAAACGCACACTCTCGCTACTCCGAACCAAGTACTGGTGGCCCAACATGAACCAGGAAGTAGCCCGTTACGTCAAAGGCTGTGCTGACTGTGCCGTTGTCTCTACCCCCCCCCGTCACTTACCCGAAGGAAAACTCGTTCCCCTGCCTATCCCACGCCGGCCCTGGTCCCATATCGGGGTCGACTTTGCCACAGACCTACCACCCTCAAACGGGTCTACTACCATTCTCGTTGTCGTCGACCGGTTTTCTAAAGCCTGCAAGTTGATCCCTTTACGAGGCTTACCCACTGCCCTTGAAACTGCAGAAACTCTCTTCCAACATGTCTTCCGAAACTTTGGCCTGCCCGAGGATATTGTTTCCGACCGAGGACCTCAGTTTATCTCCAGGGTCTGGCGTAGTTTCTTCCGACTGCTAGGGGTCTCAGTCAGTCTGTCCTCCGGGTATCACCCACAAACCAACGGCCAAACAGAGCGTAAAATACAAGAGATTGGACGCTACCTGCGCGCCTATTGCCACCGCCACCAGGACCACTGGAGCAGGTACCTACCCTGGGCTGAGTACGCCCAAAATTCACTGCGGCAAGAAACAACTGGACTCACCCCATTTCAATGCATGCTCGGATTTCAGCCACCGCTCTTCCCCTGGACCGGGGAGCCCTCCGAAGTCCCGGCGGTGGATTCCTGGTTTCGAGAGATCGAAAGAGTGTGGGACACGGCACACGTACATCTCCAGCGGGCAGTACGGAGGCACAAAGAACACGCAGACATCCGTCGCGCCGCCACTTATATGTAATGCTTATATGTATTTTTTTTAAATAATTGCGACAAAGTTACAGGTTTCCGGTACTTGGACGAACCCTTGACAGAGCGTTACTCAATCAGTCCTATGCATTGTCTTTTAATAAAATATTCCATTGAATGTCACTAAGACAAATTCTGTAACAGCATTCATAAATGTATATAAACGCACAATAAGAACAATACGGTCTAACATCACAAACACAAATGCTTGTTCTAACTCTTTCACACACCAGACTGGTCCCTGGTAAGTACCCCTAAAACTGAGAGATATCTTGACTTTGCACATTCTTTCTGTTTGAATTTGTTTACCGCTCTTGTTGTATTTTCCCCATCTAATGGTAATTGTTAGGCCTTGCACTTTTCCCCCTAGTTTTTTTTGCTGTCTCTTTGTCTATATTTCTGCTAATTTGCTTGATTTAATAAAACACGGCTTCAACCCACCCGTCATCTTCACCTCGAGACATTTACGTTATATTATTAATACTATCCTAGTTTAGATATCGGATACTAGACCCATTTCTTTATAATTATTTCCGTTTACGCTCGCACATTCTATTCAGCTACTCTTTTTTTTTTTTTTTTTTTTTTTAATTGCTCATTTGTAAATCGCTTCGGAAAAAGGCATTTTGGCACGTGTCAGGATCCGCCCACAACGTCATCCACACCAACCACCTGCACCCGCTCACAATCACCGGAGTACTAATTACCACCTGTCATCACTTACCTGCTACTATATCAGTCACTCACCACAATCCTTCGTTGGTTGGTCTCAAGGTCGCAAGCTACCCACTTCTCTACTCACCTCTTCGACTTCCAGGATCCTCCATGCCGTAAGCTTTAATGACCGACCTGTTACGAAGAGAAAGAAAGCCTGGGTGTTGGACGTTTCCTCTGAGTTAAACGAACTCCTTGATTGATGTTTATGTTTTGTTTGAAATCCTTCGGGATCCCTTTAAGTTTGTGGAAAGGAAATAAAAGAAGAAAAGTGTTTCCTCTAACCTTGTGTCTGCCTCTCCGTCCACATCTGACAGTTTGACTAAGTCCGTATTACTTTTTAGGACAATTATCCATATCCATATCCGTAGGATGATAAGTCTTGTTGATTTACACATACAACTGAAGCATATCTAGCCATCGCTCTGAAAGCCACACATTCAGTAAAGTTGATGTTGTATGCCTTCTGGAAAAGGTTACAGACACAAAATATCGAGGAATTTTGTGAGAACAAAAACCCTACGTATCTCAAGAGACACAGTTTCTAAGAAAATCGGCGTATGAATACAGACAATTACGCTCGTGGGCATTTGTGTATATTTTTCCTTTACGTCACTAGATTTAGACCTCTTGTTCAAGATGACGATATTCACATTTTATTTGTCATACCAACGACTCATTTCTTTCAAAGTTTTCCGTTTGCTATTAAATATTAGGCCTATGCGTACTACCCTTATAAGCATAAGCATCTGCCTCTTGCTAAAATTTTTCTGTTTTGTCCACTTTTGGCAGATTTGGTAGAGGGACTATGTCGACTTGTAACGTGACCGCAATTAAGAACCATAACGTTAAACTACATGCCCATGAAAAGGTCACAGACGTAGTCTTTTATACAGGAAATATGTTTGCACAACAGAAATATGTAGCGGTATAACAAATACCTAATACTGAAATACTCTCTTTTAAATATATTTAATGTTTTTAGTTTTAGTGTTGATTTGATGGCCCACCCCAATAGCTGATACCGCGATATACTTTTTTCATTGTTTTTGTACAGTTTTTTTAGTTGAAGACCATCCTCAGAGTTTGGTCAATCATGCGGCGAGTGAAAACGAGAACAAATACAGTATAAGATAATTAAAGGAAAGTCAAGAGAGTGTTTAAACGGACATTGTGGTGTACATATTACTGGTCTGTCTACAAAGAGGCCACGCGACACAAGGCCTTGATCTTACTGTTTTCTCTGTTACATGTACATCTATTTCATTTAGAGCTCATACAGTTACGCATTACAATTTGAAGATGGTGTGAAAATATTTTCTTTGTACGCGTCTCTAAACGTGACTTTAATAAGTAAATCACAGATGTCATGTAGTTGATTCATTGAAAGGTGTATGTTATTGACCGTTTTAGACGGTCTGCACCAACACACAGACACAAGATTTAGGTATTCATCTGACCAAAAGTTTTGATCTTGGGGAAACACGCACAACACCAACTGAGAGTTGTCATGATTGCCTGCTCTTCTTTAAGAAAACATGCGGTCAGCAGTTTTTAACACGTCTTAATTCTCTTAATTTTTCACAATCGCAAATGTTTGTTTAGCTTAAATATTAGTTTTTTTTTGTTTTGTTTTGTTTTTTTTAGTCAGTTACAAAAGTGGCAGGCGTGATGCTTATATGTATTTTTTAAATAATTACGACAAAGTTACAGGTTTCCGGTACTTGGACGAACCCTTGACAGAGTGTTACTCAATCAGTCCTCTGCGTTGTCTTTTAATAAAATATTCCATTGAATGTCACTAAGACAAATTCTGTAACAGCATTCATAAATGTATATAAACGCACAAATCTTTAATAAGAACAATACGGTCTAACATCACAGACACAAATGCTTGTTCTAACTCTTTCACACACCAGACTGGTCCCTGGTAAGTACCCCTAAAACTGAGAGATATCTTGACTTTGCACATTCTTTCTGTTTGAATTTGTTTACCGCTCTTGTTGTATTTTCCCCATCTAATGGTAATTGTTAGGCCTTGCACTTTGCCCCCTAGTTTTTTTTTGCTGTCTCTTTGTCTATATTTCTGCTAATTTGCTTGATTTAATAAAACACGGCTTCAACCCACCCGTCATCTTCACCTCGAGACATTTACGTTATATTATTAATACTATCCTAGTTTAGATATCGGATACCAGACCCATTTCTTTATAATTATTTCCGTTTACGCTCGCACATTCTATTCAGCTACTGGTTTTTTTTTTTTTAAATTGCTCATTTGTAAATCGCTTCGGAAAAAGGCATTTTGGCACGTGTCAGTATTGGCAGCAAAGAGCCAATTTGCACAACCACCAGAAAAATTCTGACTGTGATGTCTAAATGTAGCGACGAGTTTGGAGTTACTGAAGTCCTGGGTATGTGTACGTACAAAATCCCCAGAAAACATAAAAACCAACGTGAGCACGCTCGTTCGTGCGTGTGCGTGTGTGTGTGTGTGTGTGTGTGTGTGTGTGTGTGTGTGAGAAAGAGAGAGACAAAGAGGGTGAGGGTGAGAAAGGGGACAGAGGAGCTTTTCCGACTTCAACCTCTCATTCGGACAATGGTCATCATCGCTCCCAGAATAATGTAAAACTAAATGGTTATTTTTATACAGTATGTTATTTATAATCACATTTATTTATTTTTTACCACCTTCTTTAAAAGAAGAGAATTATGTGTTTTATAAGTTCAGTGAACTTAATTAATTGTTGAATACTTTAAAATGTATGATAAATGATTTGCTTCAGTAACAAGTTTGTTACTATGACATATATAATTTATTACCATATTGTTTAAAATAGAGATAAGTCTCTTTAGCTTGAAATGTTTAAGTACATGCTTGTTTATATGACTTATCATGATACAAAATTGTATAATGACATGGGTATTACACTGATATGTCAATGTGGTTTATGATGAAACTTCTTGAGTCCTCATAATTCAGATCGCTTAAAAATATATATTTTATTAAAAATGGTTGTATGCAGAATTTTGGTAGGCGTACAGTAAAAAATAATTTTGTCTATGGAGTGTAGTAATACTCCAAATTATTGCACCCATAAGCACTTTTATAAATTAAATTAAAACATTTTAATAAATTAGCTTTTAAAAAAAATAATAATAATTATTATTTTTTTATTAAATTATACTAAATGTTGTTTATGAAAATATTTTTAAAAAATGAAGAAAGTTTACTGTGCTGGGTAGGTTTAGGGGATGATACAGTATAAATACTAAAGGTTCTAAATATAATGTAGAAACTTACATTTTCTGTGATACAAGTACAAATATACAAATAAATGCGAATAAAACATAGAAATTTGTCATGTCTGGATGTGTCGGGTCCACAATGGCCCTTATCGTTTGACCTGTTAAAAATATATATATTGTGTTCCCTTTTCTTATTTCGACGTCGCCGGTTCCTCATTACAAAATGTTTGGTTACCTAAAACTAGTGTAAATGTTTTATATTGCGTGTAATTGCATAATTTATTTATTTATTTTAATTTAATAGAAGAAAATAAGTCTCGGGACGATTGAATGCGCACACGTGCGTGTGTGTGTGTGTGAGAGAGAGAGAGAGAGAGAGAGAGAGAGAGAGAGAGAGAGAGAGGACTTTTCCAACTTAAACTAAACAATTTTTTTTTTGTAAACCTCTCGTTTGAAGAATGGGGTTCCTTGCGAGAGGAGGAAATATTTTTTCTCTTGAAGAAAAATGTAAGAGGGTTTTAATTTTTTTCCAATTCATTATTAGGAGTGTTATTTAATTTCATTTTATACAGTCATTAGAATATATTTGTGTCTTAAAACTGACCTGTTAAAATTGTTTATTCTGTTCATCCTTTTTTATACAACCATACGGAGAGAGAGTCCATAATACACCAGGCCTCAGAATGCAACCGCCACGTGGTCCACAGATGGGCAAACCCCCACCGGATGAGCATAAAATCTTCAAAACATTACTTGAAAACTCATTTATGGTTTTACACTTGTACAAACAACATATCTCATCCCCGGATGACGTCAGAATTTCACGCTTCTCCGATTTCCACACATCTGGAACGCATTAACGGGGTCAAGGGGTCAACACGACCTGGGTGGTCGCTATGTGGGTGGCCGTGTGGGGGAGGGGGAAAGGTCACAAAAGGTCAAAGCCATTAATCATCTTGGCACTATGTACTCCCTAATGACTACTAACCTATTACACATTTATGTCATGAACTGACATTAGACACATTTCATCTGACCATCTCTCACTCAGCAGCTATACACCACAAACACACAAAATATCTCTCACTCACTTGTTTTTTTTGATGATCAGATCTGCTCCTCTCTTCAGTCTTGTCTGCCATCGTCCCAGCTCTTCCTCTCAGTGGACATGTAGTAAAAACTGGACTGATAGTAAATCCATTCTTCTGTAAACAACAACGTCAGCTATTAGCACTTTACTCTCACCCGCCTGAAAACTGTAGCAGATAGTTTACTCTGTGGCTGAAATGATTAGTCGACATTATTGACAATGTCGACAACGGAAAAAAATAAATAAAATGTTGACAAATATTTTTTGCTACAATCACCAGCTGGAGTGCCCATGAGCTCCTCCAGAGGGCACTTCACCCCAGACTGTGGCTGTTTCTCTATATGCGTTTTTCAGCGATCTTGCGTCCTTGTGTTCTCGCTCCACGTCATCATCAACCATCTAAGTTCAGTTCCAATTCTCAAGAATGCAAGTACAGAGGACGCATGAAATGCTGTCATGAGTAAACACCCTGATATACTCACGGTAATTTCTTTTTTCATTCTTTGAATAGAAAGAAAAGAAGTTCGATATAAGCAAGCAGCAAATTACTATTAGAAGACATCCCGACCCTGCTGAGAGTGGTGCTTGGATAAATGTGTAAATACTGTATATCAGTGGTGAACGGTGACTTTTTTAACCGGGTATGTGGAGTGCTAAGATTAAGCATTTTTCAGGTTTATCCATAGTTATTCGAATGCTAGAAAACAGCTGATTTTCCAAGTAAAAACCACGAAATAACATTTACACGTAGTTAAGTTATGATACGTAATATTCAGAGTGTAATTTTTTTTAATTTATTCCTAGTAAATACCAGTGAATAGGAGTTAAAACTCCCACCCGGATGACAATAATAGACCATGCAAAATACCCAAAAAATAAAAATAAATAAATAAATAAATAAAAAGTAATAATAATAATAATAATAATAATAATATCTTTAAAATATTGCCAAATAACGTTGCAAACAACAATAAAATCACAGAAGGACTTTAACTGTAAGCGACACAAGTATACGGAAAACAAAGGTATTGTTTCCTATTTTTTCCTGATGTTTTTTATTATTTCTAATTTTATATACATTTTTATAAACTTTTTTTTATTTTTTATTTGCTACTTAGGCATGTTTACAATAACGTCTTCAACATTGTCTATGACCAGATATGTTTTTAAGTGGACTTTCAAAATTTGCTTTGCTTGAGAAAGCAAGAAAATACAGTTATGATGTTTTTTTGTTTTTTTTTTTCATATAATTTCATCGGGTTAGTTTTGCATCAAACACAATGTAATTTTCGGCAATAGAGATCTGGCAGCAACAGAGCATTTTTCCGCTTGGGCGAGTGCTTTGCGGACAGCTTACCTCGCGCATGAAATCAGCCATATACTAGCAAAACACTGAGAACGCGCTACAATCCTGACAATAGCAACAGAGTGGAGGCGCCAAAGTTTACCCGGAAGCTTCTGTCACTGACGTAGATTTACAGAAAATGGACGTTGTTTTTCATAAATAATTTTACGTACTTATACCCAACACTTTATTAAGCTTTAAGTCACATCTCAAATGATATGGTATCAACTTATAATCATGTTTATATTAATTAACCCGTGAACTCATTCTCTCAGATGACCTGGGTATGCGGCGCATTCGCAGTTTATACGGACGGAACGCCACAGCTGTATATGCTGTGTGCTTTCTTCTCAATAATAAAATGAACACACAACAAACATGACAGCATTGGAAAACACCAGTTAATCATTATAATAATCGTTAGATTGTTAATCGTTGACAGTTTGTAGCAGGCAGCCCAAGTTCATTCAAAGAATATATAGCATACACTTCAGTTTACTGAGACCACAACCAAACTACATATAATGAAGAAACTTACATTTTACAAAGAATTGGAGGTTGAATTATTAGCTCCTCTATCTTGTTCAACAAATTTCCATTCTTTATTATTAGCTCATCTCTTTTTTTCTGTGAGGTTGGTAATGTTAGTTAGTAGCTGGTCTCTCTCTTCTGTCAGCTTGGTTTTCTTGGTTAGAAGTTGATTTTTCTCTGCTGTGAGGTTGTTAATTTTGGTCAGTAGCTGGTTTGTCTCTTCTGTGTAGTTTGTATGGATGTGGACACACAGCACTACGACTGCAGTCAGCAGAAGAACACACTGCAGCTGCTCTGGAGCTTCTGATTTTCACTGAATCACTTCCTGAAGATGACAGACATGAAGACAAATATTTCTTAACCCCAATACAATGAATGTGTTTTTGTGTTTTGTGTTAGTTGGCTATCTGTGTGTTGAGGGGTTCAGTTTCTCTTGTTACGTCTGTCCTTATCCTGTGTTCCATCAGTGATCGTATTGGTATAAACATCTTCATAGACTTGACCCACGTCATGTAAATGGTGGAAGCTGTCTGTGTGTTTCTACTCTGCTTTTGAGACTCTAATTTTAGTTGGTGAGGCCAATGTGGGGCAAAATCTTTCAGAGTACAAGAGCATGTGACATCCTGTTGGTTCATACCAATTAATGAGCATCAGGGAAAAAAAATAAAAAATTCTTGCTAAATGGCAATATTGTTGTCCCCCTAAAAATATGATTAAAAACCACACTATGTATTGTAAATAACAATGTTTTTTAACTTAAAATAATCGTGTAAGTCGTAAAACAACACAGATGGGGCAAAAATGAGTTTTAAGTTTAAAAACATTTTGAGTCTCCCCCTCCCTTGCCTCACAGTGCTTTGGTCCAAATGCCTACCTTGCTTTCCTCTTATACATCACCTACACACACAAGGGCTGTGTTCGAAATGCCAAACTATCATACTACTCTTACTATTTCTGCAGCATCGAGTATGTGCGCATAGTATGCAAATTTTCTGTATGCATGGACTACCCGGATGATCAACTATATTTGCCAAAATCTGCTAAATCTAACTCAAGTACACTGAAATCAGTACAGAAGCTGTGCTCCGAATGGCATACTATCACACAACTCCTGCTTTACTGCAGTATGCTGTGTGTATACTGTGATTAGTATGTGAATTTTCTGTATGCATGGAATGCCTGGATTACCTGCTACATTTACTGAAATTTGATGTGTGCATCTGAAGATGCTGCATGGGATACTGTTTCCCAGAACGCGCTCCATGTGACGTTTCATCTTCAAATGCGTGAGTGAACTGGAGGCGGGGAATAGTAATTATAAATGTAAGACTTGTATGTACGTATATACACATGTAAACTACAAACTATCGCTGTGCATCTAAAAACAATATCATTAGTAGGACATAAATTGTACTTTAATCTCTACGGCACTTTTTTCCGATCAAGTCAAATGATGTCACCTTTATCTCTATAGCGCTTTAGCCTATATAGTAGTCAACATTTGAAGTGGATCAAAAAAGTTCATCAAAGTTTGATGAAAGGTTTTGATCCACTTCAAATGTTGACTACTGTACATTGTTTCAAATATAGTAAATAATAATATTAATATTGCAGTAATATAATATATAAATAAAATGAATATTTCAATTATGCAAACAGAATTATGAGTGTATTCACTCTAAGGACAAATAGACCAATTTATTAGCAGAGGCTATTTACATTAACTCCGCCCACCAATGCCTGGCTGCGATAAACAGCACTGCAAAAGACACGCGTATTTCTATGGAGTAAAAGAAGCGAGATGTTTGCTTTTGATATGAGCGATCCGAGTTCGATCCCACTTTTTGTCAAACTCCTGCAACTCCTTTTCCCATAACATACCAGATCAGAAGTAAATATTTGAAAAGTGGAAATTAAACGCCTCATTGATAATACAGTGTGCTTAGCTGTAGGTAGGTTTTGTCCCAATAACATGGCGTTCATCAAATAAAATGTATGATAATTTACACTCAATATGTTATTGCATACTGTTTTATAAAGTACTACAGCACTGAAGTATAGGCTAAATATCTGCCACCTAACTACTATTTACACACCTGTTGCTAAAGAAAATGCTGCTATTTTAGTGTAAACATAATTTATTATTATTTGCACTTAGTGTAACTAGAATATAGCCTATCGCTATTTCCAATCAGTGTAACTGCCAAAAATATCATTGTTCAGTTAAAGGAACACTCCACTTTTTTTGGAAATACGCTCATCAAGGAACTTTGCTGCCGTAACATGGCCGCAGCAGGCGCAGTGATATTACGCAGCGCCTGAAAGTAGTCCCCAGCTAGGTAACTACTAGTTATAATATAGCTGGGGACTACTTTCAGGCGCTGCGTAATATCACTGCGCCTGCTGCGGCCATGTTACGGCAGCAAAGTTCCTTGATTATTACGCCGGAATGAGAGTAGTTCCTAATCATATCAGCCTAGAAAATCGCAACTTTTCATTTTCTGCCGGTCTTAGTACACGATATAACTACAGAAGAGTCAAGTTTTAAATAGGACAAATATCGAAACTCTTTGGTCATTTTTGAACGCGATGCTACTGGTCTAATCGGATTCAATGATCTATGCTAAGCTATGCTAAAAGTGCTATCGCCAGACCCGGAGATCGGCTGAATGGATTCAAAAACGGTAAAACTCAACTTATTAACTCTGGGGGAGTTGGAGAATGAGCCTATTTCCAAAAAAAGTGGAATGTTCCTTTAAAGACAACTCAGTGTTAATTCAGTTCTGTTCAATAGCCTATGTAAAGTTTATCAATAATGAAATGAGTTCAAATGGGCAATATTGCATTATTTACTAATATGAAGCCTTATTAACAAGCCTTTGTAAGAAGAATGGTTAGCACATTTGTTTGTAAGGTAACAACCTTGACAGCTGTGCTGAATTAATGTTGGTGTTTGTCATGTGACAATTAAGCATACTACTCTGAAACATTTGTTGCTTATTGTGTACTGTTTCACACACTGGCTGCGTCCGAAACTGCCTACTCAATGATTAGGTACTTAATTTCAGTAAGTACTTACTTAACGAGCATTAAAAGAGTACATACTCTACAGCCAAATCTCGTTGAGTATGAATGCGATCCGGATCTCATCCACCATGTTGACATTATCATGTGACCTACGACGTTATCACAAGCACCAACAATTTAAAAGATATGACCGACAGGTGCACAAACACCTGATTTCATCAGTTCGACAACCATACCTTGTACGGTTTTCTACAACATCAGCAAAAATGTTTGCAAAATCTGGACAGTTTGCACAAAGGAGACGTCGGGCAGCTGCTCGAAGGTCTCACCTTTGGAGAAGACTGATTTTATACTCTAAAAGTGTAAGTACGAATTCTTAAAAATTAACATTAGCCTAGAATGATTGCACTATAATATTGATAAATGCTGGCGAATACTTAAATATCATTTTCACTAAGAAAATATGTAATATAATTGAGTAAAATAAGCAAAATGTAATTTAATTGTATTGTCATGAAAATTGAGCCAAATTGAATGCATCAATTTTCAGTCAACCAATGAATTAATGCATGAATTAATAAAATAATTATATTTAACTGATAACAACAGGATGAACAAACATGAACAAAAATGAGTAAACAAATGAATAAAGCATCACAAATAAGTACAAGTCAACAACACATGAAAAAAATCTTTATTCAAATTTATCATTCTAACAAGCTATAACATATTTACAGGCAGTCAACCCCACATCCTACTGCCATCTCAACAGAGCTGTGCCAATTCTGCAGCTTTATTTTGATGAAGCAGCTGACCACCGTGTCCACCTTCGCCTGTCTCTGCCATCCATCAGGTACATCATTGGTGCACTCAGACTGGAATCTGACCATGGATGGGAGAGGGACATCGAGGTGCTTGTCTTCCTCTACTGGCTAGCCAATGCAGCATTCTACAGGGTGGTGTCACAGACCTTCATAACATTCTGCACAGAGTGAGCCAGGCAATCATGGGAATTTTGAGGAGGGTGATTTGCTTTCCAACCGGCGATGACCTGGAGGCAGTGGGTGCAGGATTTGCACAGCTGGGTGGGTCACCAGCTTTCAGCAGGGTAGCTGGTGCAATAGACGGCTGTCATATCCGGATTAAACCTCTAGCAAATAACTCCCACTGTTACTACAACAGGAAGCTGTTTCATTCAATCCAACTCCAGGCCATCTCTGATCACCAGGGGAAATTCCTTGATGTCTTCGTGGGATATCCTGGGTCTGTGCACGATGCCAGGGTGCTGAGGAACAGCCCTGTCTACACTGGCAGCCTATATCCACCACCAGGCAAGTGCATCCTCGGGGATGGTGGCTATCCTTGTCTGAGTGCACCTATCTGCCTCATCACGCCATACAGAAAGCCTGTACAGAACCCTGTGCAGGCTCGTTTCAACAACAAGCACTCCCGTGCCTGGAACGTCATTGAGAGAGCTTTTGGGATGCTGAAGACACGCTGGCGCTCTATTTTCTTCAATGCCTTAGAGAATGCCTGCCTTCGTGCCTGAGGTGGTTGCGTGCTGTGCTGTGCTTCACAATCTTGCTCTTCTCAATGGCGACATCGTTGAGGCAGAGGATGAGGAAGACTATGATGAAGGCCCCCCTGAACCCCAAAACCCTCAGGCAAGAGTGGGAGAAGATGTGCGGGACAATCTGACTGCTGCGGTGTCTGCTCCAAACATCTGTGCCTGCTCTCCATGAGCATGATTACCTATAAAAGATTAAAAATATTTTACAATTCATGTCAGCATTGTGTTTGTTTACAGCTTCATTTCGCATGTTTACAATTACATGCAAATTTTTGTTATAGCTTTATTACTTATATGGTGTAGTGGGCTCAACTACTGAACTGGTAAGCAGAAAGTTGCTGGTCGATCTCTGCAGCCATCACCACCAGTGTGTCTTTATGCAAGCCACTTTACTCCAGGTTGCTCCAGGGTCATTGTCCCTGTAATAAATGCACTGCAAGTCATTTTAGATAAAAGCATCTGCCAAATGCATAAATGTAATTCATTTTTGTAAAGCCTTTTTTTAAATTGTTTCTGGCATGAATGCTTAAAGCTGCTTATTTCTTTATTTCTACAAGATACTACTATAATACAAAATGCATACATTTACTACAATTTCTATTTGCTGGGTTAAAAAAAAAAGGGATCAAACAACATGAAGGCAAGTAAATACTGACAATTTATATGTTTGGGTGCACTAACCCTTCGGTCACTATTTTACTGTGTAGTTTGCATTAACAGTGTCAAGTTCAACTTCGGTCATGAAGGGCCATTATCCTGCAGATGTAATAGCCTCAAAAATCTTTTTTTTTTCCTCCGTGTGAAAATAGTTATTGTAGTTAATTTACAGCAATATATTCACAGTTAGGGGCGCTGTGGGGGGAGAGATTAGGGGGACGAAAAAGAGGAAGAGGGGTTACGAGTGTGTGTTGTCATTGTTGAAGTTCGGCCCCGAATCTGTCACAGAAAATTTTTTTAAAAAGCTGGGGCAAATAAATCTACAGAAACCTCAAGTGGTAGTCCTGATCCTTGTCCAAGGGGGCAACACAGAGCTTTTCCTACCCTAATTATACACACCTGAACAATCTATTTGAACCAATTAATAACTAATAGAAAATGACAGGTGTGTTGGAACTGAACCCTGCAGGGCAGTAGCTCTCCATGACCTGCTTTGAATATCCCTGCATGTGCTCTGTATGCATTCATAAGTCACATAATACACAACAATAAAACTATTGATTGAAAGTGTTTTTGTACATTACACCACACATATTCACAAAATATTCATCACTTCATAAATATTTAATTTATGAATGTTATCACTATGTCAAAGCTATAGCTAAATATCTACAAGTCTATAATATACTGTGAATGCCTAGAGATTGTTTTTTTATATACATAGTATTAAAACCTTAGACCACCATTTGATATTGTTGTAGCAATGGTATAATGACTATATATGGCAAGAATTTAGTGTGACCCCCTTTCTTAAACTCGGTTTTCTTAAACTCAAATGGAAAAGGACTGGAAGCCCAAGAAAACTTCTGATTAGAAGTAATGTGATAAGCCTCACATAGTTTCTTGTTTGACATTTTCTTACTGATGTTTGCCTAAAGAAGCCATTTTGTACAGAATTTTTATTTATTTATTTGTGTTAATATTTACTTGATTTTCTGTTTTTCTCTTAATAAAGAGAGCGAAATATGGATGGTCATTAAAGCATTGCTAAAACCACAAAGCTAGTCGTGCCTTATGATTTTTGCACAGTACTGTATGCATTATATTATATATTATATATATATATATATATATACAATTTAATTCTATTTGAAAATACAGTGGGTACGGAAAGTATTCAGACCCCCTTAAATTTTTCACTCTTTGTTATATTGCAGCCATTTGCTAAAATCATTTAAGTTCATTTTTTTCCTCATTAATGTACACACAGCACCCCATATTGACAGAAAAACACAGAATTGTTGACATTTTTGCAGATTTATTAAAAAAGAAAAACTGAAATATCACATGGTCCTAAGTATTCAGACCCTTTGCTCAGTATTTAGTAGAAGCACCCTTTTGATCTAATACAGCCATGAGTATTTTTGGGAAAGATGCAACAAGTTTTTCCCACCTGGATTTGGGGATCCTCTGCCATTCCTCCTTGCAGATCCTCTCCAGTTCTGTCAGGTTGGATGGTAAACGTGGGTGGACAACCATTTTTAGGTCTCTCCAGAGATGCTCAATTGGGTTTAAGTCAGGGCTCTGGCTGGGCCATTCAAGAACAGTCATGGAGTTGTTGTGAAGCCACTCCTTCATTATTTTAGCTGTGTGCTTAGGGTCATTGTCTTGTTGGAAGGTAAACCTTCGGCCCAGTCTGAGGTCCTGAGCACTCTGGAGAAGGTTTTCGTCCAGGATATCCCTGTACTTGGCCCCATTCATCTTTCCCTCGATTGCAACCAGTCGTTCTGTCCCTGCAGCTGAAAAACACCCCCACAGCATGATGCTGCCACCACCATGCTTCACTGTTGGGACTGTATTGGACAGGTGATGAGCAGTGCCTGGTTTTCTCCACACATACCGCTTAGAATTAAGGCCAAAACGTTCTATCTTGGTCTCATCAGACCAGAGAATCTTATTTCTTACCATCTTGGAGTCCTCCATGCGGGCTTTCATGTGTCTTGCACTGAGGAGAGGCTTCCGTCGGGCCATTCTGCCATAAAGCCCCGACTGGTGGAGGGCTGCAGTGATGGTTGACTTTCTACAACTTTGTCCCATCTCCCGACTGCATCTCTGGAGCTCAGCCACAGTGATCTTTGGGTTCTTCTTTACCTCTCTCACCAAGGCTCTTCTCCCCCGATAGCTCAGTTTGGCTGGACGGCCAGCTCTAGGAAGGGTTTTGGTCATCCCAAACGTCTTCCATTTAAGGATTATGGAGGCCACTGTGCTCTTAGGAACCTTAAGTGCAGCAGAAATTTTTTTTGTAACCTTGGCCAGATCTGTGCCTTGCCACAATTCTGTCTCTGAGCTCTTCAGGCAGTTCCTTTGACCTCATGATTCTCATTTGCTCTGACATGCACTGTGAGCTGTAAGGATGATCAGAAGAAATGGACAGCACCTGAGTTAAATATATGAGTGTCACAGCAAAAGGTCTGAATACTTAGGACCATGTGATATTTCAGTTTTTCTTTTTTAATAAATCTGCAGAAATGTCAACAATTCTGTGTTTTTCTGTCAATATGGGGTGCTGTGTGTACATTAATGAGGAACAAAAATGAACTTAAATGATTTTAGCAAATGGCTGTAATATAACAAAGAGTGAAAAATTTAAGTGGGTCTGAATACTTTCCGTACCCACTGTATGTTTCTTCTTAAGACAAAAGCATCTTCTGATCATTTGCACATTTGGGTTTGTATAATATTTATTTTTTTTGCAAGAATTTCAAGGAGGGAAAATAATCTTTCATCCCTTTCCTTTGTCTCCCTCTGTCTCCCACTTCCCGTTGCCATCTCTTCTCTTTCTCTTGCTTCTCTTTCTTGTCTTTCCTCCCTCATTGGTCTCTCTCGTTCTGTTCAGTCCTCCTTCTCCTCCATTTCTTTCCATCATCTCTCCTCCCTCTCAGCAGCTTCCTGCTCTCTCGCCGCTTCCCTCTCCTCCATCTCTCTGATTATGTCCTCCAGGTGTTTTGGCCTTTTCTGTGTAGCCCTCGCTGACTCTGAGCTCACTGAGGATGAAGAACTCACAGCAACATCTGGGCCAGATGAGGCAATAAGGGCAGGTGGAGTGATGGAGGGTCTTCCCCAATTGCCTCAGCCATGGCACTGTACCATTTCCAGGATGCTGCTGTGGGCTCTCCATCCTCAGTGCTAACTCTAAGTCTGTGAACATTTCAGATCCTACAAAAATGCACAAACATAATACAAAAGCACTCATTTTAACAGCACAATGTCATTTGATTTCTGTATTAGAAGTAACAAAATGATTATTTTATATTTTTGTTTGAGGTTTTCCCTTTTTTTATTTATTTATTTATTTATTTTTTACAAACGCTGCTGTCACTCTGCCTTGCAGGCCCTGCTCCACCACAAAAGCTCTGCAGCAAATGAACAGAAATCAAGAATCAGAAAATTGCTGTAATAACTCTGTTTGAAATTACAATAATTGAAATAAACTACAATTTAAGATTTAAACAGATATTTTATTCATTTCTGTAGTATACTCACTCAAAGCCTTTGATGGCAGCATTCCCCCCGTTAGCTATACATAATAAAACGTGTTTTTAGAGCAAAATCACAACTATACTATACCATTTAGCATCTTTACACTTTCAACAATTTTCTCTACAGTAGTTCCACAAATGCAAATTTAAAATATGTTCGATTATGACGCATCCTCCTCTTCTTCTTCTTCTTCTTCTTCTTTATGATGTATCCTCTCGCGTGGCTTCCTGGGATAGAAAAGTATCCATCGGATGAGCACTCAAAAAGCTGGGCAGAAGCAGTAGGACATCCGGGAACTTCTCGACCACTCTTTTATGAATACTGAGGTTTCGGACATACCTATTTGCTTGCCTACTGATTTTCCCCTACTATATAGTAGAGAAGTAGGCATATTCGGACGCACTTTAAGTAGACGCACGTCCGAATCTCGCGAGAATTAGTATGTCTCCCAGGTAATTCTCGCCTACTCTTTTATGAATACTGAGGTTTCGGACATACTTATTCGCTCGCCTACTGCTTTTCGCCTACTAGAGAAGTAGGCGATTTCGGATGCAGCCACTATTCTTTAAAAAATAGTAGGCAGCATGCACTGTGTACTGGGCAGTAAGCAGGTATGCCATTTCGAACACAGCCAAGCAGTGTTGCCAGATTGGGCGAATTGCCACCCAATTGGGCTTCTTTTGATCGGATTGGACCGGAGAATAACACATTGGGTGTGTAGACAAAATTTAATTTTAAAAAATTAAAAGCCGCCCAATCAGCTGCTTTTTTCTTCGCTTTTATCTTTAGTCATGTTATTTTAATATGTTTGAGCTCAAAGTGTCACAGTAAAATAATGTGTTGTGCAGTCATCAATTCATTTTTCCTTAACACAACCCTTATTGGTTCAGTTTAACAGAGATTTGTCAATAAATTTACCATCTTTTATGTGGGTGAGATGTGATGACTCGTGAGTGATGGGGTTTGGCGCTATAAAAGGCAAGATTTAAATGCGTAGCTATATATTCATTCATTTGTTTTATTTAAGGGATTGCGGTGGCAAAGTGGCCTAAATATAAGTTTCACGATAAAGAGTCTTAAGAGTGACTCAAATCTCACAACGTGGATTACACATGGTGAGAGATGAATAGAAGACTTCTAAATGTAATTGTAACTGAAATAAGAGAACAGTTGAATGATTTAATAAAAATCTAAACTGAATATGGAGGACTATACGATGCTGTTCTGCATCAGCACATCCTTTAATCCATCCAGACTCTACTCTGGTATACTTGGCATTGACCGCTGCTGGACTTGAACAGTTTTGACTGTGCAAAGTTCTGCATTATGTTCTAAAATATGTACTTCGTGAAATACGTGCTGTAGTTCTGTCTGAAGATAAAGCACAAGGTAAGCGCATTATTTTTGTTAATTGTTATTATTATTATTTTATTTTTGCTGTCAGATTATCATACAGTATGTATCAATGAATAACACATTTTTGGCTGTCGTGGTTGTGTACATGAATGAGAGTAAATGCCAGCTAATTTACATTGCTTTCTGATAGATCACTTTATTGTGCACTTTTTGCACAAAAATGAGCTTACTGTGGACATTGGAAATGATGCATGTGTTTTTCCAAGGGTTAAAGTCATCGGTTAATTTCTTGATTGCCACTTTGAAAAGATTTCTGGACATTTTAAGCATATTTTCTGTCTCCCTTTAACGCATTTGCCCTGTTTTGTTCCATATTCCTGTGAAATTTATTTATCTTTATTTTATTTTGTCATCATTTTATTTTAACGAGATAAAAATGGTCCTTTATCAACCTTGATTGACATGGCAAGAAAATTCTATCACATCATTTTGGCAGTTAAAATCTTGGGCTGGTTTTGGTGAGCTTTTGGGCTGGAAATCGTCAACCCGATCTGGCAACACTGCACACAAGTCCGGTGAGAGAGAACAAAGTCAGTAGTTGTGGAACTCCAGTAAGTAAGGCTGTCAAGGCTATTTTATTCACTTAAACATTTTATTATTAATTAATTAATTAATATTATTTTATTATCAATATTAATATTTTCTCTTTAATACAGATGGTGCCAGTGTATTTTTCGATGTCTCCGCTATGTTAGCAATAATAACGTTACCTGCTTGACTGAAAGGGTTTCCAGGTTTTCACAACAAAACCCACCCAATTGCTACTCAAAACTAGCACAAACCAGCAAAGTAACCGCTTTTCGAGTGGGTCCCCCAGTAAAAATCGCGTTCCGGAGGATAAAATCCACGTTACTGGGGTCGCTTCAACCGGCGGACAACCCACAGCAACAGTGATAAAGTAGCCCAATTCCACGGGAAAACCGCGGACTTGGCAACACTGTTACAACGGATACAACCGCTGTCGCGGTGTGACCACAACAGCTTGATGTTGTCTAATTTGTCACGGGTCTCCCTGCTGCACTAGTAGTGGCTTTCCTCTGTGTGTACATATCCTTACAAGTACAAATTTAGCTGTAAAAAAAATTGTGTCCCCTTCAAAATTTGCTCTTGAGAAATTTTTGTTTATTGTCCCTCCCCAAATGTTAGACAAAATTTACGCCCCTGCAACTGACTTCCTTAAATACATAGTGGTAAATGTGTTTCTACGGTGGTTAAACAGAATGTATTGAGCCCATCTCTCAAAGTAAAACCACTTTTGACTAGCTTTTTGAGCGTCTTGTCTTTGTACCTGAACTCTATTTTTTTTGTAAATACATAAGTGCTATGAATACTTTCATATATCTCAGGATATTTCTTAAACTTCAGGTCTGCCTTAAAATGATCCAATCCAGTTTTAGTGACGCCATGCCATTTTCTCAGACAAGCTTTTGCTTATTTCCTACTGATAAACAAGATACACATTAGCGCACTGCAGATGCACATTTAATAGATAATGTCATACAACTTCTTCAACAGCTTTTCACTCAATTAATAATGAGTTGGAATTGTTTTAAAATCATATCTGTTTATTATCTTATAAATCCATTCCAGTTTACAAAACAATCATCCTGGCAACAAGATAACACTCTATAACAATTTTACAGCGGCCATTTTCAATACAGTCGATAAGATGCAAGATGGCAATAAATATTTTTCTTCAAACAGGACTGTTCAAGTCCTGCTCCTGCAGAATTACCATCCTAAAGACTTCAGCTCCAACACACCTGCCTGGAATCTAGTAATAAAAATTTAATATCATAAATCAAATATCAAAGACACAATGTGATGATTCAGAAGCAAAAATGGACACCCCTGCTTTAAATGATAATCATTAGTTATGAAAGATTTGCATTATTAAACCTGGGTCGTCCCAAAAAAAAATAGATACATTTTAAAAAATGCTAGGACTGTATGAGAGGTAAAATACTCTTCTCACAGATCCATTGATAAGCATCATCACATTTAACATCATGCCACCCTAAAACATCAGGGTTCTTTTTTAAATAAGTCACAGCACAGTTCTCTACTCTTCCTCCTTTTGGCTCTTTTATTGCTCCACTGGATGCCCAGAACCTGCAACAACAGATCAGCATTAGATGTTCAGTGCTGCTTTCTGTGTGATATGATGCTGACTGTAAAAATCATTCATTACATAATAATCAGTTCAGTTCAGTGATTTCTCACCCAGAGGTCATGTTGTTGCCATCAACCCATTTCCATCTTCCCTCCACATCACTGTCAGTCAGACCAATCCAGAATTCTCTTTTATCAGTAATTTTCATAACAAAATCCTAAACAGTTAAACCAATTACATGTTTATATCATAAATCGACAATACACATTTCATCTGAACATCTCTGACTTAGCAAATAAACACCACAAACACAGAGAGTATGTTTCACTCACTTGTTCCTCTCTGTTGTTTATGATGATCAGATCTGCTCTTCTCTCTGTACAGTATCTTCTGCTCTCATTCCAGTTCTTTGTCTCATTGGACATGTGGTAAATACTGAATTGATGGTAAATCCATTGATCTGTAAACAACAAGGTCAAGTATTTATTGCCATTTACTCTTACCCACCTGTATCTTCTAGTAGATAGTTTACTCAATGACTGTACTGTATAGTGTACACCAGGCCTGGATTGGCTAATCGGGAGCACCGAGAGAATTCCCGGTGGGCTGGTCTGTTTTTTTTTTTGGCCGCGAGGGCCTGTGTTATCATGCCACTGGGTTGAGCTATGCTGTTCCTAGGCTGAAGCCCCACTCTTTTATTTATTATTTTCTCACAGCCTATATTATTATTTTCACCAGACCATATCAGTAACAAATTCTCAATTGATAACCAATCATTCTTTTTGTGCAAATCATTGTTTTATTTTTGAAAGTAGGAGTTTGAGGAAGGCTTTAACACCAAGCAGAATCCTCTGCCGGCTGCTCACGCTTCACAGTGAGTAGGACTTGTGCTAACTGCACCCTTATTGGTAGGGTTTCAAGGTACTGTTTTAAAATGGTTTAAGCCCTATTTAAGAAATAGAAATTTTTCAGTTGCCTTGGGTGAATTTACATCATCTTCGGCTCCTCTTACATGTGGGATTCCCCAAGGATCCATTTTGGGCCCTATTTTGTTCTCATTATATATCCTTCCAATTGAGTCTATTTAAAAAAAAACACGGCATATCATTTTACTGTTATGCTGATGACACACATATATATGCCAGTAAAGAAGGAAAGTAGCTCACAAGGGCCTCTTCTTGCTTGTTTGAATGATCTGAAAACTTGGTTAGATGAGATTTTTTTGCATATGAATGAATCTAAAACAGAGATTATTGTGTTTGCACCCCCAAATACATATGGGTCCCTTAAGTTTGATTTAGGCCCTCTATCTATTCATGATAAATCCATGGTAAAAAATTTAGGGGTACTTTTTTATAAGTCATTGAAATTTGACAAACAGATCAATGCTGTTGTCAGATCAGGCTTTTTTCAATTAAGAACACTGACAAAGGTCAAGCCATTTTTGTCGTTTTATGATTTCGAGAGAGTGATGCGTGCATTTGTGTCTTCACATCTGGATTATTGCAATTCCCTGTATGTGGGGATTAATCAGTCCACTTTGTCTCGATTGCAAATTGTCCAGAATGCTGCTGCAAGATTGCTGACAGGCTCTCGGAAACGGGACCATATTACCCCTATTCTTTCTTCTCTACATTGGCTGCCAGTCCGTTATAGGATTGATTTTTAAGATTTTGTTGTTTGTTTTTAAATCTTTAAATGGTCTTGCACCACCATATCTTTCAGATTTATTACAATCATACTCACCATCCAGATCACTTTTTATACCGAACACAAAGGAAGATATTCTGAAGAATGTGGGAAACAGAGTAGTTCTGGGGAACCATTGACTTCCATAGTATGTTTTATTCCTACTATGGAAATCAATGGTGCCCCAAAACAGCCTGGTTACAAACTTTCTTCAAAATATATTCCTTTGTGTTAGGCTGAACAAAGAAATTCATACAGGTTTGGAACTACTTGAGGGTGAGTAAATGATGACAGAATTGTCATTTTTGGGTGAACTATCCCTTTAAGGTCATTGTACATTGAGTCCGAAATGTTCGCATGCGTTTTGTCCATTTTTTCATATTCGTTATACTTTCCTATCAAAGTGCATGCTACGGATGCAAAAACGCAGAAAATCGAACCTGATCCGAATTTATTTTTATAACGGATGAAAGTTTCGGAGGCAGTGTGTAAACGTGATTGACACAATGTGTCAATGTGTCGTCCACTTTTTTATTTTACAAAATAAGTTTGAGCGAATGCAAACAACTTATTGATCATGAGCCCAACACCCAGCACGGCAGGAAAACATTTTATCTACCTGAGGGAAGATGTATTTAATTGTAATTTAATTTAATTGAAAAAATGCATTACAAAAAAAAAAAAATACTTCTAGCGTAGGCTATTCTCGAACTTGGACCTCATTATTGAAGTACAAATCCAAGCACTTTTTGGTCAGCCTGTCAGTGCTCAGGCGTATCGCACACTGCATCAAATTGGTCTGCATGGCTGTCGTCCCAGAAGGAAGCCTCTTCTAAAGATGATGCACAAGAAAGCCCGCAAAGAGTTTGCTGAAGACAAGCAGACTAAGGACATGGATTACTGGAACCATGTCCTGTGGTCTGATGAGACCAAGATTAACTTAATTATTTCAGATGGTGTCAAGAGTGTGTGGCGGCAACCAGGTGAGGAGTACAAAGACAAGTGTGTCTTGCCTACTGTCAAGCATGGTGGTGTGAGTGTCATAATCTGGGGCTGCATGAGTGCTGCCGGCACTGGGGAGCCACAGTTCATTGAGGGAACCATGAATGCCAACATGTACTTTTGAGGGGACAGTAAATTTACACTGTTATACAAGCTGTACACTCACTACTTTACATTGTAGCAAAGTGTCATTTCTTCAGTGTTGTCACATGAAAAGATATAATAAAATATTTACAAAAATGAGAGGGGTGTACTCACTTCTGTGAGATACTGTAAATAGGTTAAGCAAAACAATTGTGATTTCTGAGAACATTTTAACTGCAGGCAGACTTAGGCCTACATTATGGTACAGTACAAATATTTGGAACGTCCCTTATTCTGTCCCTTATTTTCTTAAATAATAAACACTTATTTTCTACAAGAATAAACACTATTTTTTTTAAAGAATAAGAAAAAGAACTAAAAGTTACTGAGACCACAACCCAAGTATATAGAATGAATAAACTTACCGTCTTTACCAAGAATTGAAAGCTGATTAATTAGCTGGTCTCTCTTGTTCAACAGATTTGCATGCTTATCTCTTTCTTCTGTAAGGTTGGTGATGTTGGTTAGTAGTTGGTCTCTTTCTTCTGTGAGGTTGGTGATGTTGGTTAGTAGTTGGTCTCTTTCTTCTGTGAGGTTGGTGATGTTGGTTCGTAGATGATCTCTTTCTTCTGTGAGGTTGGTGATGTTGGTTAGTAGCTGGTTTGTCTCTTGTGTGTAGTTTGTGTTGTTTGTATGGATGTAGACACACAGCATTATGACTGCAGTCAGCAGAAGAACACACAGCAGAACAAAACACACTACAGCTGCTCTGTATCTTCTGATCCTCTCTGAATCACTTCCTGATGATGACAGACATGAAGAAAAGTTTTTTTAATTTCTACATACAATATTGAAAGTGTAGTTGTATTTGTACCTGTGTGTTGAGTTTGTTTTCTCTTGTCTGTCCTTATCCCGTGTTCCATCAGAGTTTGTATTGCCATACACAGGTTGAGATGTTTTTGTTCGCTCAGCTATGTAAATTGGGGAAGCTGTCTTTGTGTGTTTGTACTTTGGCTCTCTGCTTTCTGAGATCTCAGTAGGGAAGGCCAATGTGGGGAAAAGTATGTCAAAGTACAAGAGCATATGACATCCTTTTGGTTTCATACCAATTAACGTACATAATTATGTTTATGTGTCGTGGCCATTATATGATTAAATATAGCAGCCAGGTTCAAATTAGCACTTGAGAGAAAAGTCACCTGACTTATCCCAATGAACTTAAAAATGTAACTTAATAGGTGCTCAACATCTATGTTCTTTATTTGAATGTTTGTTTATAATGGCTGTGTCACGAATCCTGTCCATGCACTTCCGTTCATTCACCACCAGAGGTCACTCACTCACCACATTGACTTTCACACCACACATCATAATGCACTACGTTTCCCATCAGCCATCTCACCAATCACACGCTCACCTGATCACACGCACACAGCTGTAACCTATCACACACTCTATTTAAACCCTGGACTTTCTCTCCCTCGTCGCCGAGTATTGTATGCATTATCGCTGCCCTACAGAGCCCCGTTAGCTTGCCTTGCCTTGCCTTGCCTTGCCTTGCCTTGCCTTGCCTTGCCTTGCCTTGCCTTGCCTTGCCTTGCCTTGCCTTGCCTTGCCTTGCCTTGCCTTGCCTTGCCTTTGTCGGATTGTGTTTTCCCCTGCCTGGGCCATCGCTGACGTTTTTGGATTACCTCGCCTGTCTCGCCCCTTTGGATACTGTTCGCCGATCGTCGACCCACGCTTGTCTCTGTTAACTCTTTGCATTACCTCTGATATACCTGTCTGCCATTGTTTGACCCTGCCTGTTTGACCACGTCTCTGCTCAATAAAGCTTGCACATGGATCCGCATGTCTCACGTCTCGTCAGCCCCGTAACAGAATACTCGGCCGCACAAGGATCCAGCGGCTTTTCAGATGGACACTGGCCAGGTATGGACGCAGCAAAACTGCTGTTAGCTCTCAAGCAGGACACTCGATCCCTCGAGAGCTACATTCTAGAGTACTTGGCGATCGCTAATGATTCGGATTTACCTGACTGTTTGCTCATAGACTTTTTTTTGTGAGGGCATTAACCAGCCGCTCAAATCACGATTAACCCTTGAAGGTCCCCGTTCGTGTCTGAGTGATTTTATGGACTATGCTTTATGGACTGTTGGTTCAGTGTTCACTGTGGGTGACACGAAGGATTGCTACACTGCACTCACTCATGTAATGCCAGCTATGCTAGAGCACGCTCACAAAATGGCGGCCACTACAACACCCCGTCATGTTCTAGCTGATCTTCAGGAGTCAAGCCAAGTCACAGCTGATCCTCATGAGCTAAGTCAAGTCACAGTTAATGTCAGAGAGTCAAGTCAAGCCACAGTTGATCTTCATGAATCAAGCAAGTCAAAGCTGATCTTCACAAGGTAAGACAAGTCACCGTTGATCGTCACGAATCAAACCAAGTCAAAGCTGATCTTTACAAGCTAAGTCAAGTCACAGCTTCTCTTCGTGAGTTAACTCTTCGGAGTCTTGGGCTATTTTGGCCGTTTTTGAGTACTTTTTTATTTTTTTATTTTGCAACATAAACAAATTTATACCATACCAATGTTTGGTATCATTTTTTCAGCACAACATCACCTATATGAGCAATTAGTTTTTCACTTTGATGTACTGTATCAAGATACTGGACCCAAAATCACATAAAAAATACAAAATCCGAATAGAAAAATTATAGTTTTTTTACTACAAAAAACACAAACATGCTCAATGAAGCATTTTAAAAGGTTTAAAATGTAAACACAAGTTGTAAGTGTCAACATATACAGGTACAATTCAGATATAATCAAGCTACATACAAAAAAAATATGATTTAAAAAAAACACAGGTGTAGCCATAGGCTTTTTTTTTTCTTTTTAGCTTTGCCACTTTTTAAAACAGTTCATGCACAAAATTATACAGAGAGCTATATTTAAGGCCTTGCATTCCCAGAATATTAGGGTTCCCAAATAGTGCAAATACAACATAAAAAGGTAAAATTGAGAGAAAATCTAACTATATACAGCAAAAAACAGGTGTGGCAATAGGCGTTTTTTCTTTTCTTTTTTGCTTATAAACTCTACAAAACACTTCATGTACAATTACACAGACAGCTACATTACAGGGCTTTCACTCCTTGAGTAATAGGGGTTCCTAAAAAGTGCAAATATACCATACATAACTATTCTCAAAATCTACTCAAACTCTTCCAAAAACTAGCAATAATATCTCTCTCTCTAATATGTGTGTGTCTCTCCGTCTACTCCATCAATCTCCAGCCGGCGCCTTTCAATTTCGCTTCTTTGCTCAGTTGGCTCCTCCTCCACTCCCTGAAATGTGCAGTCTGAAGAGCACAGTCAGCAGATTCACACATTTTTCTCCGTTTCGTTTTATGACAAAAACCGACAAAGTTATTAGAATAAATGCAACGCCTGTCGCATCCCATCTTGCGTTCTTTTATGAACGCGTCAATATTTTCAATATTTTTTTATATAAAGTTTAAATGATCATATCTCCGTTTTTACTTGGTCTATCAACACAAAACAAAAAGTAGTATAGAGTTTCAAGCCAGCACTTTCGATAGAAGTGGACGGCAGCGCTCAACATGACTTTGTTTTTATGCTTCAACGTCTTAAACTGGTCATGTGTCTTGATCACGCCGGCGTGATCGGCGACTCGGAAGAGTTAAGCCAAGTCACAGCTTCTCTTCGTGAGTCAAGCCAAGACACAGCTGATCTTCACGAATCAAGCCAAGACACAGCTGATCTTCACAAGCTAAGTCAAGTCACTGTTGATCATCATGAATCAAGTCAAGTCAAAGCTGATTTTCACGAGTCAAGACAAGTCACAGCTGGTCTTCACAAACTAAGTCAAGTCATCGTTGGTCGTCATCAACCGAGTCACGTCTCAGCTGATCATCCAGAGTCACAGCAGCACGTCTCAGCTGATCTCCTAAAGTCAAGTCACGTCACGGCTGTACGTCCAGAGTCACAGCAACATGTCTCAGCTGATCTCCTAAAGTCAAGTCACGTCACAGCTGTACGTCCAGAGTCACAGCAGCACGTCACGGCTGTTCGTCCAGTCACAGCATCACGTCTCCGCTGACCTTCCAGAGTCACACCGTCACATCTCCGCTGCCCGTCCAGAGTCACAGCACGTCACGGCTACCCGCCCAGAGTCACAGCACGTCACGGCTGCCCGTCCAGAGTCACAGCACCACATCTCCGCTGACCGTCCAGAGTCACGTCACGTTTCCGCTGACACACCCAGATCATCAAGGTCAGTCTTCCACTATCCCAGTTTGATGTCTAGTTTGAGGGATGTACCGCTGGTGTCTGCACGCACGGCTGGTATCCCCAAACCAACTCATTCTAACTCTCCTGTTCTTCTGCATATTCCCCTGTCTGAGGCACTTCCCCTGATGGGAATCGCTTTGTGTTGCGTTTGGGCTGCGTACACCACCGCAGAACTGCCCAAGGTGGTGGCGCCCGCTGCAGCTTCTCCAGAGGTGGCGGTCCACGCTGCAGAACCTCCAGAAGCAGCGAGGCTCGCGTCGACCCCTTGTATGGTGGTGGCACCCAGCAATGAGCTCTCCCTGTGTCCTGAGTTTACCACTGTAGAACCTCCAGAGGTGGCGGCAACCGCCGCAGAACCTCCAGAGGTGTCAGCGGTATCTGTCAATGAACTCTCATTCTGTTGTGTTGCGGTCGAAGAGACCATTACTGAACTCTCCCTGTGTCCTGTGTTTACCACTGTAGAACCTCCAAAGGTGGCGACAACCGCCGCAGAACCTCCAGAGGTGTCAGCGGTATCCGTCGGTGAACTCTCACTCTGTCCTGTCACGGCTATGGAGGCCGTCAATGAACTCTCGCCCTGTCCTGTCACGGCTGTGGAGGCCGTCAATGAACTCTCGTTCTGTCCTGTCACGGCTATGGAGGCCGTCTATGAACTTTCTGTGTTCCCTGCCTTGGTCCTTGGGTCCGTGCATGTTCTCTCTCCGTTCTCCCTAGGTCCCAGGCTCTGCTGTGGGTTCCTGATCCACCCTGGTGGACTCCTGCTCTATCTGTGCCGCCGTGGTGGTCTGCTGTCTGGCTCTGGTGGTCTTCGGCTCCGACCTGGTGGGCTCCAGTCCCATCGGCTCCGCCCTGGTGGGTTCCAGTCCCGTCTGCTCCGCCCTGGTGGGCTCAAGGTCTGTTTGCTCCACCCTGGTGGGCTCCGGTCTCGTCTGCTCCGCCCTGGTGGACTCCAGTTCCGCCGGCTCCGCCCAGGTTTCCTGCTGTGCTGGCTCTACCCCGATCCCAGACCACTCCGCTTCCACATGGACCTGGCCCTCCATCCCTCCCTCCCCCTGTTCCGCCTCCGCTCCACCTCCCTCCTAGATTATAGACTGTTTGGAGCGTCTGGAAGCCGCTCTTTGGGGGGGGGGCTCTGTCACGAATCCTGTCCATGCACTTCCATTCATTCACCACCAGAGGTCACTCACTCACCACATTGACTTTCACACCACACATCACAATGGACTACGTTTCCCATCAGCAATCTCACCAATCACACGCTCACCTGATCACACGCACACAGCTGTAACCTATCACACACTCTATTTAAACCCCGGACTTTCTCTCCCTCGTCGCCGAGTATTGTATGCATTATCGCTGCCCTACAGAGCCCCGTTGCCTAGCCTAGCTTTGCCTTTGTCGGATTGTGTTTTCCCCTGCCTGGGCCATCGGTGACGTTTTTGGATTACCTCTCCTGTCTCGCCCCTTTGGATACTGTTCGCCGATCGTCAACCCACGCTTGTCTGTGTTAATTCTTTGCATTACCTCTGATATACCTGTCTGCCATTGTTTGACCCTGCCTGTTTGACCACGTCTCTGCTCAAAGCTTGGATCCGCACGTCTCATGTCTCGTCAGCCCCGTAACAGGCTGCTTCTTTCAAATGCTATTTCCAGAGTCGCTGAGAATAGTAGACTGAAACCGTTCTGAGGTCAGTGCTCTCTGTTCTGCATCTGTGGCTCAATGTGTCGATAAATAGCAAACAATGGACTGTAGGGTTTTAACCTTTGTATCTTCAGGAACTGAATCTGATCTCTGTGAATTTTCAGAAGCCAGAGCAATGCAACTTCTCACACTCTGTGGCATTAGTTCATTGACCAACTTCCTGATTATGACATAGAGGGTAGTAAATGAGCTTTCATTCTGTTGTTCTTTCTCATACAGTTCTCACGCAATTATCAGGAAAATATATATTGTGATATAGCACCTTATACCATGACTTCCATGATTTTAACACAACATTCAAAATTTTAATATTTGTTTTTAGTAAACAATTTTCCTTATATACCATCACATTATTTTCATAGATGAAATGTCTAAAGGTCATTGCTTACTGAATTTTGTGTGAAATTTTTGTCCGTCATAAAAAAATTCGGATTGGGTTCGTTTTTTTTTTGCGTTTTCCACATCCGTGGAAAGCATTTTGAGAGGTGTTTTGACAGTTCAGAGCCACCGTACAAGCAAACGGCAAAATCCAAAATGGCGATTTTGGCAACAAAATCATCTTCAATGCTTGAATACTTGAACCGATCGTCTGCTAGCCGCCTCACGTCACAGAAGTCAGTTAACTCTCAGCACATAGAAACTTTTTCACCTAGATATCACTCTATAGAGACTGTGTCTGTTCCCCGAACTAGAAAAAGAACTAGAAAATACAGAAAACATCCAAACCAATGTAATAGTAACAATTTAATTGATGTTCAACAAATAAAAAAACAATATAATACAGATAAAGACTTGATAAAGCTTGGCTTATTGAATATTAGATCCCTTTCTTCAAAAGCACTTTTTGTAAATATGTTCACTGACCATAAACTAGATGTGCTTTGTCTGACAGAAACCTGGCTAAAACAAGATGATTACATTACTTTAAACGAGTCTACACCCCAAGATTACTGTTACAAACATGAACCGCGTCCAAAAGGTAAAGGGGGAGGTGTTGCTACAATTTATAGAAATATTTTCAGTATCTCTCAAAGGTCGGGCTTCAAGTATAATTCGTTTGAAGTAATGGTGCTCCATATAACGTTATCCAAAGAAACAAGCGTTAATGATAAATCCTCTGTGGTGTTTGTACTGGCTACTGTATACAGGCCACCAGGGCACCATACAGACTTTATTAAAGAATTTTCTGATTTTCTGTCGGAGTTAGTGCTGACTGCAGATAAAGTCCTAATCGTTGGTGATTTTAATATCCATGTTGATAATGAAAAAGATTCGTTGGGATCAGCATTTATAGACATTTTAAACTCTATTGGTGTTAAACAACATGTGTTAGGACCTACTCATTGTCGAAATCATACTCTAGATTTAATACTGTCACATGGAATTGATGTTAGTGGGGTTGAAATTTTGCAGCAGAGCGATGATATCTCAGATCATTATCTAGTCTCCTGTATATTCCATATAGCTAAAGCTGTAAAGCCAACTTCTTGTTACAAATATGGTAGAACCATTACCTCCACCACAAAAGATTGCTTTATAAATAATCTTCCTGACTTATCTCAGTTCCTCAGTTTATCCAATAGCTCAGAACAACTAGATGATGTAACAGGAACTATGGACTCTCTCTTTTCTAGCACTTTAGATGCAGTTGCTCCTTTACGCTTAAGGAAGATTAAGGATAAGAGTCCAACACCGTGGTATAATGAGCACACTCGCGCCCTAAAGAGAGCAGCCCGGAAAATGGAGCGCAGCTGGAGGAAAACTAAATTAGAGGTATTTCGTTTAGCTTGGCGGGAAAGTACCCTATCCTACAGAAAAGCATTAAAAACTGCTAGATCTGATTTCTTTTCGTCTCTTCTAGAAGTAAACAAACATAACCCTCGGTATTTATTCAATACAGTGACTAAATTAACGAAAAATAAAGCATCAACAGGTGTTGGCATTTCCCAAGAGCATAGCAGTAATGACTTTATGAACTATTTTACTTCCAAGATCGATACTATCAGAGATAAAATTGTATCCTTGCAGCCGTCAGCTACAGTATCGCATCAGATAGCACACTATAGATCCCCTGAGGAACAATTCCATTCATTCTCTACTGTAGGAGAGGAAGAATTGTATAAACTTGTTAAATCATCTAAACCAACAACATGTATGTTAGACCCGATTCCATCGAAACTACTAAAAGAGCTGCTTCCAGAAGTCATAGATCCTCTTTTGGCTATTATTAATTCATCATTGTCATTAGGATATGTCCCCAAAACCTTCAAATTGGCTGTTATTAAGCCTCTCATTAAAAAACCACAACTTGACCCCAAAGACCTAGTTAATTATAGACCGATCTCAAATCTCCCTTTTCTGTCAAAGATACTAGAAAAGGTAGTATCCTCACAATTATATTCCTTCCTAGAGAAAAATGATATCTGTGAGGAATTCCAGTCAGGATTTAGATCATATTATAGTACTGAGACTGCTCTCATTAGAGTTACAAATGACCTGCTTCTATCATCTGATCGTGGTTGTATCTCTTTATTAGTTCTACTGGATCTTAGCGCTGCGTTCGACACTATCGACCACAACATTCTTTTAAATAGACTACAAAACTCTGTTGGCATTAGTGGAAGCGCCTTAGCATGGTTCAAATCATACTTATCTGACCGCCATCAGTTCGTAGCGGTGAATGAAGAGGTATCATATCGATCACAAGTACAGTATGGAGTACCTCAAGGCTCAGTACTAGGGCCGTTACTTTTCACGCTTTACATGTTACCCTTGGGAGATATTATCAGGGGACATGGTGTTAGCTTTCACTGTTATGCTGATGATACTCAGCTCTATATTTCTTCGCGGCCCGGTGAAACATACCAAATTGAGAAACTAACGGAATGCATAGTCGATATAAAAAACTGGATGACGAGTAATTTTTTACTGCTAAATTCTGAAAAAACAGAGGTGTTAGTTATCGGACCTAAAAACCCCACATGTAACAACCTAGAACATTATCTAACACTTGATGGCTGCTCTGTAAATTCTTCTTCATCAGTGAGGAACCTAGGTGTGCTGTTCGATAGCAATCTTTCATTTGAAAGCCATGTTTCTAGCATCTGTAAAACTGCGTTTTTTCATCTCAAAACCATATCTAAATTACGACCTATGCTCTCAACGTCAAATGCAGAAATGTTAGTTCATGCGTTTATGACCTCAAGGCTAGACTATTGTAATGCTTTATTGGGTGGTTGTTCTGCACGCTTGATCAACAAACTACAGTTAGTCCAAAATGCAGCAGCTAGAGTCCTTACTAGAACCAGGAAATATGATCATATTAGCCCGGTTCTGTCAACACTGCACTGGCTCCCTATCAAACATCGGATAGATTTTAAAATCTTGTTAATTACTTATAAAGCCCTGAATGGTTTAGCTCCTCAGTACTTGAGCGAGCTCTTATCGCATTATAGTCCTCCACGTCCGCTGCGTTCTCAAAACTCTGGCCGTTTGATAATACCTAGAATATCAAAATCGACTGCGGGCGGCAGATCCTTTTCCTATTTAGCACCCAAACTCTGGAACAATCTACCTAACACTGTTCGGGAGGCAGACACACTCTGTCAGTTTAAATCTAGATTAAAGACCCATCTCTTTAGCCTGGCGTACACATAACACACTAATACGCTTCTATTATTCAAATCCGTTAAAGGATTGTTAGGCTGCATTAATTAGATCAACCGGAACCGGGAACACTTCCCACAACACACGGTGTACTCGTTACATCGTAAGTAGAATGGCATCTACGCTAATATTTGTCTGTTTCTTTCCTATGATCAGATGGCGGATCAGCACCAAGAGATGATGTCTGCAGCCCTGATCATCAGCGGAGACCAGGACACCCAGATGACCCCCGGAGACCTCGATTAAAATACATTAAAACTAAAAAATATAACTAAAAATATAATAAAATACCTAACTACATAATACTACTATTGTTAGAACCTGAAACTTTTGAACTGTGGGTGTCGTCTGGTCAGAGGAGAACTGGCCCCCCGACTGAGCCTGGTTTCTCCCAAGGTTTTTTTCTCCATTCTGTCTCAGAGGGAGTTTTGGTTCCTTGCCGCTGTCGCCTCTGGCTTGCTCAGTTGGGGACACCTAATTTCTAGCGATTATCGCCGATTTGATTGCTCATATACTATTTAAACTAAACTGAGCTAGACAATGGCATCTCTGAATTCAATAATGAAATGCCTTTGACTGAAAATTGAATGTTTAATCTTATTATATATTACTGACACTCTGTCCTCCAATTTGATACTGTTAAGTGCTTTGACACAATCTGTATTGGTAAAAGCGCTATATAAATAAAGGTGACTTGACTTGACTTGACTTGAAGACTCCATTTAGTAGGCTACTGTTTTGTGAATTTTTTCGCAACGGATTAATTGATATGCATCGGACTCAGTGTGCAAGGTTTCTGTGCGTGACAAATTTTTAGGATTACAAATATGAAAAAACACATATGAAAATTTCGGACTCCGTGTGCAATGACCTTAACTATGCAAAAAATAAAGTGAAATAAAAGTTTATGACTATGTGTTCAGCTTTACACAAACCCATGCATTAACTCTACAAAGAGAAATAAACTGATTTGGTATATAAAGCTACTACATGTGAAAATGTTGTACAGTTTTGTCTTGATTTCTATATAGTTTTTATGTGTACAGGTATCACCCGTACATGGTATCACCCGTACATATTGCAGCATATTGAAAAATATTAGCACTAGTTTCCAGTAATATGGAAATGTATGGTGCCCGGGAGGGGCCGTCTTCGGTTCACTTAATTTTGTCGTGGCCACGACAAATTAATTTGTGGGAATGTCATATTATTGCCAGTT
This sequence comes from Acrossocheilus wenchowensis, assembly GCA_029620275.1. Lineage (NCBI taxonomy): Eukaryota > Metazoa > Chordata > Actinopteri > Cypriniformes > Cyprinidae > Acrossocheilus > Acrossocheilus wenchowensis. The sequence continues at coordinate 13,452,263 of CM056135.1, read as the reverse complement.
GTAAAAATAAAAAATATTTTAGTGTACAGTTGAAGCACCCTGTTTTTAAAAAATAAATAATATCAGATTTTAAAATTGTATGACAAAATATAAATTTTTAATTCTATTTAATTCTTTGTACACTGAATGTGTAATTAGAAATCCCAAAGTTTTTGCAAAAAAACTTGAATTATTTCTTTCAGCAGATTGATGCTTCTGTAATACCCTTCATGCCAGAGACAGAGCTAGCCAAGTATATTCCTTGTTATGGAGACAGAATGGAAACTGTGACCTTTTGTCGAAGTAAACAGTGTTCCATTGAAAATACTGACAGGAAAAGTAACTTGTTTGAGATTAAGGAAACGAGTATGTACCCCAAGTGGCAAAGAAGAACATCGACAAGAGATTTTAAAAAAATATGCTGGAAACACAAATGCCAAGAAGAAGTCTAAGCGTGTGGAACTGGACTGGATGAACTTCAATGCAAGAGACAATGACTTCAAACAAGTTCGGTCTGCAAAAGGTGGTGGAACAGACATGTCTCCATAGATGTGAATTCAATCATGAAAGATGTGCAGGAAATAGCAGAGGGTCACTTTTTTCCAAATGGTAAATCCAAACATCTAGATCTGAAAAGTTTAGACTTTGAGATTCGAGATTTCTCCCACAGAAGGATTGAATCAGAATGTACCGTTGGAGATTTGTATGAAGCAACTAAAGTTAAAATTCTCAGACTTTATCTGTTTACAATGTGCATCAGTACACAGAAGTCTACAGAAAACTCTGTCACAAATCCTGAAGCAGATGTCATGTTGAATGAAAGTGCCCAAGATGACAACCAAGCTTCTAGCAGCTCTAGCATCAACAAATGAGAAACAGTTGACCTCACATTTTCAGAAGACTCTGAAGAGACCAGTTTCATGTTACATGATCCACTTTATGTCATGCGGACTGATAATCTAATGGAGGTAGAGAACGGGGAGGACCGTTTATACGGAGTCAGGAAAGTGATTTAACTGCAGAAAATGTGAGCACATTGCAAGTACGGAGCCCAGAGGCATTCAACACCAATTCCACTTCACAAAATGTAGAAGAACAACTGATCACAGTTGGAAGAGACACCATTTGAGGCATCATTTGATAATGAGGTCACAATTGGAGGAGGTTCACGTGAGTTTGGAAGCTTGGATGTTCCGAAGATGATTATTTTGGTGCGAAGAGGACAAGTTCTGTGTGATCTGATGCAAGCTTTCAATGACCCAGCAATAATGGACAAAGAGATCAGTATTCGAATTAAACTCCCTAATGGGCAGATTGTACAAGGCATTGGATCAGGTGTTTTTCGTGACTGCTTGACAGAATTCTGGGATGAATTCTATTCCAGATGTGCTGTGGGTGCACAAATGTCGAGAGAATGTCGATGTGTCGAGAGAGCTTACAAATGCCTAGGCCACTGTCCCAGTTTCTTGCATAAAGTAGCCCGTCACAGGTGGAAGGTGGAAGGTGCAGCCACTTCTTCACTGTCCTCCTGATTATCCCTTCTAGGTTTCGGAGTACACTATTGCTAACCTTGCAGAGGTCAGCTTGGTAGAAAAGCTGTGGAATGGCGTACTGATTTAGAAGGGTTACCCTTTGGGAGGGTTTGAGTGGAGCTTTACTGATATTCCGGCACCATCTGTCCAGAGACACCGCCAAGTCAGGCCTGACAATCCCTCCCCAGGGATTGATCTTGACGCCCAGATATTTAATCGTGTCTTCAATACTTGTGAGCTGCAGGGCCTTGCCCCCCAGAACCCATGGGGCGCAGTCATTGACCGAAAATGAACCGCTGCAGGGCCTGACATAGAAGCTGTGACACTTCTTTGGTTGGACTCGGAGGCCGGTGTTCTGGCAAAACTCCTCAAGGAGCACCAGGTTATGGGCCATATCCCTCCACGACCCCTCAACCAGCAACAGGTCATCCGCAAAAGCCAGGGACGTCACTTGATGACCTGCCACGGTGTACCCCTTACCGAAGCGTTCGAGACTATGGATGAGGGGATCCAAGGCCAGGTTCAAAAGCAGGGGAGACATTGGGTCTCCCTGCTTAACACCTACCCTCACTTTTATATCGGGGGTACACTGACCTCGTGCACCTGAGGTCAGAAGACAGCGTTCACATCATCCAAACGAACCGAACTCTGACGTCAATCGAACCCGGGTGCACACCAAAAGTGCTAGTATGAAAGCACCCTTGGACTGAAAATGAATTTCCATTGTTGGAACAGGTTTGAACATCTTACTATGTTTAGGGTGATTAAATGTGCTTCTCATCATTATATACAGTGGGTACGGAAAGTATTCAGACCCCCTTAAATTTTTCACTATTTGTTATATTGCAGCCATTTGCTAAAATCATTTAAGTTCATTTTTTTCATTAATTTACACACAGCACCCCATATTGACAGAAAAACACAGAATTGTTGACATTTTTGCAGATTTATTAAAAAAGAAAAACTGAAATATCACATGGTCCTAAGTATTCAGACCCTTTGCTCAGTATTTAGTAGAAGCACCCTTTTGATCTAATACAGCCATGAGTCTTTTTGGGAAAGATGCAACAAGTTTCACACCTGGATTTGGGGATCCTCTGCCATTCCTCCTTGCAGATCCTCTCCAGTTCTGTCAGGCTGGATGGTAAACGTTGGTGGACAGCCATTTTTAGGTCTCTCCAGAGATGCTCAGTTGGGTTTAAGTCAGGGCTCTGGCTGGGCCATTCAAGAACAGTCATGGAGTTGTTGTGAAGCCACTCCTTCATTATTTTAGCTGTGTGCTTAGGGTCATTGTCTTGTTGGAAGGTAAACCTTTGGCCCAGCCTGAGGTCCTGAGCACTCTGGAGAAGGTTTTCGTCCAAGATATCCCTGTACTTGGTCGCATTCATCTTTCCCTCGATTGCAACCAGTCGTCCTGTCCCTGCAGCTGAAAAACACCCCCACAGCATGATGCTGCCACCACCATGCTTCACTGTTGGGACAATATTGGACAGGTGATGAGCAGTGCCTGGTTTTCTCCACACATACCGCTTAGAATTAAGGCCAAAAAGTTCTATCTTGGTCTCATCAGACCAGAGAATCTTATTTCTTACCATCTTGGAGTCCTCCATGCGGGCTTTCATGTGTCTTGCACTGAGGAGAGGCTTCCGTCGGGCCATTCTGCCATAAAGCCCCGACTGGTGGAGGGCTGCAGTGATGGTTGACTTTCTACAACTTTGTCCCATCTCCCGACTGCATCTCTGGAGCTCAGCCACAGTGATCTTTGGGTTCTTCTTTACCTCTCTCACCAAGGCTCTTCTCCCCTGATAGCTCAGTTTGGCCGGATGGCCAGCTCTAGGAAGGGTTCTGGTCGTCCCAAACGTCTTCCATTTAAGGATTTTGGAGGCCACTGTGCTCTTAGAAACCTTAAGTGCAGCAGAATTTTTTTTTTTGTAACCTTGGCCAGATCTGTGCCTTGCCACAATTCTGTCTCTGAGCTCTTCAGGCAGTTCCTTTGACCTCATGATTCTCATTTGCTCTGACATGCACTATGAGCTGTAAGGTCTTATATAGACAGGTGTGTGGCTTTCCTAATCAAGTCCAATCAGTATAATCAAACACAGCTGGACTCAAATGAAGGTGTAGAACCACCTCAAGGATGATCAGAAGAAATGGACAGCACCTGAGTTAAATATATGAGTGTCACAGCAAAGGGTCTGAATACTTAGGACCATGTGATATTTCAGTTTTTCTTTTTTAATAAATCTGCAAAAATGTCAACAATTCTGTGTTTTTCTGTCAATATGGGGTGCTGTGTGTACATTAATGAGGAAAAAAATGAACTTAAATGATTTTAGCAAATGGCTGCAATATAACAAAGAGTGAAAAATTTAAGTGGGTCTGAGTACTTTCCGTACCCACTGTATATATATATATATATATATATATATATATAATTCAAATTAAATGTAATCTTGAAAAATTATTTTCTTTTCTGGAAGTTTAAGGTTTTGAGTGATTACTGAAACTTGTGAAGTTACACAGCAGATATGGGACATTTGAAAAAAGAGATTTGTTCATTAAATGTAATGTACTCTTAGGATTGCTAGACAACACATTATTACATTTAAAACAAATAGGTGTGATAGTGCCTCTACTAAAATATCCTGTGAAAAAATAAAAACATTTCAGGACCAAATGATACTGCTCTTAGGTAACAACTCATAGGAGTTGCAAAAAGTATTTTGTAGTGCTAATGCCATACAGAACAATACAGTTTAATCAGGGCATTCAATTTAAGAAGAATGTAATGTAAACAAAATACCTTTAACACAGTCTTTATACAAATTCCCTAAGTTATTGTGAGATTTCATTTCTGAAAGTTCTTTATTTATTTATTTGTCCCCCGCACCCCACCCCCGAGAGCTTTGATTTAAGTTTGCTACTGATTGCTGCTAAAATAGCATAAACTTGTCTTTACACAATGAAACAAAAAAATCTCAGGATAAGTAGAAAGCCATGTTAACTATGGCTAAGAAATGTTTAAAGTGTTTATGTATGCATTCAAGAAGTTTGCTAAAACTTGTTTTTATCTCAGGACAACTAGAAAGTGATGTTCATTATGTTAAAAAATGTTTATGTATGCATTCAGAGTTTATTAACTTTTTTACTAAAGTATAAAGCATTTGGACATTCTCTTATTGATTCCTTTATTTGATTCAGTCACAATCAACTTTAAAGAAAATGAATGAGAACATGTAGAATAACATGTATGTAGAAATATTTAAGACTATTTAGACAAAGAAAGATTAAAGGGATAGTTCACCCAAAAATGAAAATACTGTCATCAGTTTACTCACCCTCCACTTGTTCTAAACCTGTATGAGATTCTTTCTTCAGTCCCTATAGACTTATATAGTATTTCTTTTTCTGTAAGGAAATCTAAGAGACCATGAACTCTTTGCTTACCAACATTTTTCAAAATATCTTATTTTGTGTTCAACAGAAGAAAAAAAACTCATACGTGTTTCGAACAAGTGGAGGGTGAGTAAATGATGAATGAATGTTTTCATTTATAACTATTACATGAGCGATTACAGTTTGCATAAGCAATTACATTTATTTTATGATAAAGAGGAAAATGGAAGATAATGAATCATTTTAAAACTGCTAGACACTTGCAAATTTCAATACCGTGATTGTCCAATCAATTTAAAGCTGTTGTTCTGTTATTTGGGAACAGATTGCATCCCTGAGCTCAAGATATAATGCTTTGAGTCTATCTTTGGTGAAGCTTAACTGCTGCTCCTTTGTACACAGATCGAACACTTCTTCACCACAAGGCACTGCAGTCAGGAACAAGCTTGATATTACACATCAGATAGAGGTATGAAACTCTAAAAGTGCTGAACCTCTTGGCTGGTAAACCATCTGTGTGTTGAATCACCCAATAATAAAATGTGACATTCTGTAGTTTTGTCTCATATCCATCTTTTAATCATATTTGTAAATGTCTTGACTCCACAGCCAACAGAGCAATTGTGTCTTTACTGTTCCAATACTTTTGGAGGGCACTGTATTTGTCATTTTTGTGATAACTCATTGACAGTGATCGAATTGTAAAAAAAAAAAAAAAAAAGGGGGATCGTGGGAAGGGGGGTCGTGTGATTACAAATGATCACAAAATTTGTCTAGTTATTTAACAAAGAAATTGTTTATCAGCTGTTTTTCCCACAATGTCAAAAGTTTTAAGGTTTTTTTGTATGCAAGCACAAACACACAAATGCATGTACACAATCTCTGTGTGTTTGTGTGCCAAATGACCTAAATGATGCCCCTTATTGATAGGTGTGCGATTATAGGCTTGTCATGGATAAATAAATATGACACTAAAACCGCCAGTAGGTAGCGGCAAGTGTTTGTTTTAAGGAATGATTCATTGAAGCCTTCAGTCAAACGATTCTTTCAAATGGTTGATTCAATTAGAATCAAAGCAAGTTGGCTGTCTTTTTAATGGATCATTGAATAATTGGCTCACTGGATTCATCCAAAAACAGATTCAATCAGGAAAGAAACATAGTAGTGTTGCTCTAAAATACACAACAGCTCTGCTCCAGCTTTAACTATTTTATTTGCAAAACAGGAAAAAAGACCAAATGTGTTAATAACTTGAGGGTTGCTGTTTGTGTGTGCTACCTTAAACCAGATGATTCGACAAGAAAATCCATCTATGCACCCGTTCATGCAGATTCCATATGGTGTCAGTTTATCATACGAATCTACATGCCAAATGTAATTGGGACCTTAGTTGGCGTCGAAGACGAAGTAATACACTTTCTGGATCCAGCTCTTTCAAAATTATTCGAACATCCTCTTTTCGTAAACGTATACCATTTTCCAGGGATTTTTGATGCATCCAGCGGTATCCGTGGAGACGTCCGGGACCGTTCAACTGGTCAATGATGAATTCGAGGACTTCATTCAAGCAAATTTCCGACGGCAAAGTCTGTTAAACTTAAGAATGCGCTTTAGGTGCTTTTCACTTTTCACAACGTACCCATGTTTTAATGCAAGAGACTATGTCTTTATATGACATTCCTAATTCAAAGTAAAACGTTATTATATCAATCATCTCCATCTTTACATCTCATCTCTGCCGTTGTTACCATACGTATGGTTATGATCAGTGTGTTCATTAAATTAAAAAAGTTGTTCCTTCAACATAAAATTTGTGGCCACGAGAACTGACTTCACATCTCGTGGCCACGACATATGATGTTCCCACGAGTTAATTTGCCGTGGCCACGACAAAATTAAGTGAACCGAAGACGTCCCCTCCCGGGCACCGTAGAAATTTATTATTTCAGTATAATCCAGTATAATCCCATATATTTTAGTTTTGTAAGGGGCGCTTCAGATGTGTTTAAGGTTGTCAGTAAGCCTATACATTTCAGTTATAAATATGTAATTCATTCTAGATATCAGATTTATGGCCTTACTGAGTGTGTTCATTCATGAGGAACATAGAACAGGTTCATGACATAAGTAAACAATTAGTTATTGTCTGTAACTTTAATTTTGAAGTCCTATAATAGCATCAGAAGAACACACAGCAGCACCAAACACATAGGAGCTGCTCTGGAGCTTCTGATCTTCACACAATCACTTCCTGGACACCACAGACATGATGTTAAATGACTGAACATGTGCAAACGGGAACATTCAATCAAAGAAATGAATGAATGTGATTACCTGTATGCTGAAGTGGTTGATGTATCTTTGTCTCTGTCCTGAAGTCATGATCTCTCACATGATCTACACTCTCATAGATATCCACCGTCATCTCCATTCTCTCAGTCTCTGTCCCGAAGACATCGTCATAAATATCATCAGACACACTGTTTGTCGTGGTGCCTGAAACTATAGTGGACATTTATCAAATGCACTCATTCAATCCCACAAAGCAATACAATAACTACTGTACAACCAATACTGAATGAATGATTTGATGATTCACTCTTAAATACTGTATTCATTGTATCGACTAATTTTAAAAAGCTTATCTTATCACACACTGCTGCTGTTCTGAAGAACTGTGGCATTAGTTCATTGGAACTTCCTGTTGATGACAGACATGGTGGTAAATGAGCTTTCATGCTGTTGTTGTTCCTCATATATAAATGTAAAAATAGTAAAGCAGTCTGGAGTTAAGCGTAGTATATATGTAAACAATAAGGTACGAGAGGCCGTGCTGTGTCGTGAATAAATCACGGCTGAAGGGCGTTGTTAGGCACAACGCGAAGCAACCCCTTCAGCCGTGATTTATTCACGATACAGGCCTCGAGTACCTTATTGCTTTTATAAAACGGTTACCACACAATAAAAAATATTAAAACCCAAAATGTATGTATTGAAGTGATGTTTTGAAGCAAGTTTGTTAAATGCTGTCCTTCCGCTAAAAAATAGTTCCTGACAGCAACAGTAAACAGCAAGAGAACGTTCCGAACCTGCCTCTCATCTAATGGAGCTTAAATAAAAACAGAGCTCTTATCATCCGCTGTCATTTATTTTTTAAACACCATATATGATATTTTAAAACAGACCGATTCGCGGCACAGCGCGAGTTTGCAAGTGTCATTACAGTGTAAACTGATGGACACACAGAATCATACCTGAAACAGAAAACTAATAAATTCAGTAATATTCCCTCCTCACTTCGGAAACTGCAGTCTTTCTCTCAGACGCGTGCCGCACACACATCAACAACACATCTCCGCATGAAAATCGCTTATTTAGACGGGCCGGTTCTCAAAATTAAAGATGAAAGATGCAACATAACGCCAGCAGGCACTCATGCTTCATTAAATAAATAACAGACAGTTAATTCTGCCGAAATGCACAATACATTAAACAGTTTTGATGCTATTGATTGTTTATGTTGCTAAGGGTGTTGCTCAGTGATACACAGAATGGTTTGATGAAGCGGTCATAGCCGTGCTGTATTGTGAATAAAACACAGCTGCCGAGCAATCAGAATCGAGGAATGGAACTAACCGTTTTATAAATATATTTATACCATGCTCTGTCTGAATACTTGATTCTGATTGGCTGGCAGGTATGCACCGTTTAATGCACAGGTAGTTGCAAGTCAGTTTAATCACCGTTCTATATTAGTGTGCTGCTTTAATTGATGCACACACACACACACACACACACACAGGTTGAAGGTTGGAGATTCCAGATTGCGCTGCACACACACAGAAACTTGTTGTCAGCGCTGCACTGCGACTTTTATTAATAAAATAGCCTATATACTAGATCACTACATTATATTCCTCAGCAACGAGGTGGTGTTTTGAAGTGACTAAACACAGCTTCATTGTTTGTAGAGAGATGCGCAGACACAGGTAACACACAATTAATTCAAATAATAATTCAGTAGATAATTTAATAAGTAAGTCAAATAAATGCTACAATTCATTCAAATAAATGTGATCTTACCACACTATTTAATCTCTGTGTCTGATCTGAAGTGGGCAGAATGTTAGCGCTAACAAGCTGTAACTGACAAAAAATTCACATCCTTTTTACCCTTCTGGTCAAATATTGCACTGCAAATATCATTACCAGCTTTAACGTGTCAATTCTGGCAAATGACCATGGTATACGCGGGATAATGCATAGCTAGCTGTGCATTAAACAATTTTAATCCACAACGTGGAGGTCAAGAAGCACCTGACACAAAGTTCCTGGACACCACAGACATGATGTTACATGACTGAACATGTGGAAACTGGAACATTTAATCAAAGAAATGAATGTGATTACCTGTACACTGAAGTGGTTGCTGTATCTTTGTCTCTGTCCTGAAGTCATGATCTCTCACATGATCTGCACTCTCATAGATATCCACCGTCATCTCCATTTCCTCAGTCTCTGTCCCGAAGACATTGTCATAAATATCATCAGACATTTTTGCTCTATAACCGTCTTACATTAAACTGTTTGGTTCCTTGTTTCTGTATAGATGTGTTTAAGTAGTCAGTGCTTATCTTCTTTTAACACCAGCAGGAAACAAAGTTGTGGTCAATGTGTGAAAAAAACTAAAAGGTGTCATCAGACACTTAAGTTTAGAACCATCCATAAAGTAAATCCATAAACATGTATAAAAATGACTAGTGATTTTTAGAAATATATTCATTTTAATCTATAATTATAAAAAAAAAACATTTGTCTCACTTTACCACAATATTGTAGTATAATTATAGTTTAATCTTACATAATTATTCAATCCCACAAAGCAATGCAATAACTAGTGTACAACCAATGCTGAATGAATGATTTGATGATTCACTCTTAAAGGCTGTATTCATTGTATCGACTAATTTTAAAATGCTCTTCATCTTATCACACACTGCTGCTGTTCTGAAGAGATGTGGCATTAGTTCATTGGAACGTCCTATTCATTACAGACATTGTGGTAAATGAGCTTTCATGCTGTTATTCTTCCTCGTACTGTATATAAATGTAAAAATAGTAAGGCAGTCTGGGGTTTTGTTACAGGGAGCCATCCCCTGAATATTAACCATTTCCATTCGGACTCCAATTCCCATCATCCTCATACCTGGGACTGATTGATCATCCACACCTGCACCTCATTTACACACACACATATAAGCCACTCACACACAGACTCTTTGCGAAGTGTTGATTTGCTTTGGCTGTCATTTCTGAGTGGTATACCCATGTTTGATTTCTGTGTACTTGACCTTGACCTTGACCTTGACCTTGGACTGTTTCCTGTTTTTCTGATTGTTCTCTGCCTGCACCGACCTCGGATTGTTTCATCTGGACTCTGTTTGCTAGGCGCATGCCCTGATCTTCCACCTGGTATTTGACTCTGTCTCTGTCTAGCCCCTACTGTTCTGCCTTGCCGGCATTTCACCCTGTATTGTCTGACTATTCTAAATAAAAGCTGCAAATGGATCCAAATGCTTCTGACTCGTCACAACAGGTTAAGCGTAGTGTGTGTGTGTGTGTGTGTGTATATATATATATATATATATATATATAATTTTTATATTTATACCATGCTCTGTCTGAATACTTGATTCTGATTGGCTAGCAGGTATGCATCGTTTAATGCACAGGTAGTTCCAAGTCAGTTTAATCACCGTTCTATATTAGTGTGCTGCTTTAATTGATGCACACAAACACACACACAGGTTGGAGATTCCAGATTGCGCTGCACACACACAGAAACTTATCAGCGCTGCCCCGCAACTTTTATTAATAAAATAGCTAGATACTAAATCGCTACATTATATTCCTCAGCAATGAGGTGGTGTTTTGAAGCGACTAAACACAGCTTCATTGTTTGTAGAGAGATGCGCAGACACAGGTAACACACAATTAATTCAAATAATAAACCCCTGCTGTTGGGGCTAAAGGCACACTGTAATTAACATGATAATTAATATCAGATTTATGGTCTTACTGAGTGTGTTCATTCATGAGGAACACTGAAGTTTGTGACATACGCAAACAATTATTTATTGTCTGAAACTTTAACTTTAAAGTCCTATAATAGCATCAGAAGAACACACAGCAGCACCAAACACATAGGAGTTGCTCTGGAGCTTCTGATCTTCACACAATCACTTCCTGGACACCACAGACATGATGTTACATGACTGAACATGTGGAAACTGGAACATTTAATCAAAGAAATGAATGTGATTACCTGTACACTGAAGTGGTTGCTGTATCTTTGTCTCTGTCCTGAAGTCATGATCTCTCACATGATCTGCACTCTCATAGATATCCATCGTCATCTCCATTCTCTCAGTCTCTGTTCCGTAGACATCGCCATAAATATCACAGACATTTTTGCTCTTTAACATTAAACTTGTCTAACATTAAACTATTTAGTTCCTTGTTCCTGTATAGATGTGTTTAAGTAGTCAGTGCTTTTGAAGGACGTTCATAAGCATTTCTCTACAGGTCATTACCATCATGAACCACCAAACTGTTCTCATTTGCTAAATGTTTAGAAGAAAATACAGCAGCTTCAAACACACTATTTGTAGTTTTGCCTGAAACTATAGTGGACATTATCAAGTGCACTCATTCAATCCCACAAAGCAATGCAATAACTAGTGTACAACCAAGTAGCAACCTCCCGCTCTCTCTCGTGAAGCCAACACGGAAGTGACTAAAACTGCAATTCATCAACTGGCCGCTGGAGGCTGGCTGCAAAAGGGAGTCAATCCCATAGACTCCCCATGTTAAAATGCCCAACTTTACAGCAGAAAAAAACGTTTACAGTCTGGTACAAAAAAATTATTTTGGTCTATATAGCTAATTTTGCTCTTCATGACAACTGTGAGGGGGTGAATTTTTTTTATAACTCATCCGTTTAAATTACATTAAGCCTTAAACTTCTGCATAATTAAGGGGGCGTGGACACTTGAGTGACAGGTGGATTGCCGCTCTGCTCCAGAGTGTGAAACTCGCTAGTGCGAAACTTAGAAAAATGGCTTTAAAGATTTTTATTTGTACAGAAAAATTAATTATAAGTAGGATACTGAAAATCTGGCAATTAGATGTTTTAATGAAAATGATCTCAATTTTTACCTATATTGATATTGCACTGTCTGCAAAAAGTGAGATGTCACGCCAAGGCAAAAGGCAGTAACTTCCACATTATAAACAATATTTGGGTGCTGATCACCATTTATAGAACCATTATAGTAACATTTGTATAAAATCTAGTGATCATTGGCTAGGCTATAACATCTAGTAATGTGATTCAGTATTTTTTTCTGAAAGTAACAACCAGACAAAAAGTTAAACGTGAGTGGATACCGTTTTACAACCAATTTATTTGCAATGTTCGCTAACATTAAAGGATGCAAGACATAGCCTATTGTTTTTATATCGAACTGAATTAAAATAGCTTAACCTATAAGAACGACTTAAGCGACTTACTAGTTACAAGAAAAGATAAGCAAAGGATTTAATTGCAAACAGTTATTGATTTTATTTGTGATTCACTGTCACGGCATTTGACTTTTCTCCATGATACTTACATACACATGGAGGTCATAATGTCCCAAAATTATCAATAACTCATTTTAGACCAAAAACAAAGTTATGGTATTTTGTCTTTGCACGGCAGCACTGCTGGTGTCACTATAGACGGGCATGGTTTCAGCAACCAAGATGGCAGCGGTCGGCTCCGCCCACTTTAGGCTTCAAAAATGCTCTTCAGAAACCTACGAGTGACGTCACGGACACTACGTCCATGTTTTTTTACAGTCTATGTGTTCAACCAATATTGAATGAATGATTTGATGATTCACTCTTAAAGACTGTATTCATTGTATCGACTAATTTTAAAAAGCTCTTCATCTTATCACACACTGCTGCTGTTCTGAAGAACTGTGGCATTAGTTCATTGGAACTTCCTGTTGATGACAGACATGGTGGTAAATGAGCTTTCGTGCTGTTGTTCTTCCTCATATATAAATGTAAAAATAGTAAAGCATTCTGGGGTTAAGCGTAGTATATATATATTTATACTATGCTCTGTCTGAATACTTGATTCTGATTGGCTGGCAGGTATGCACCGTGTAATGCACAGGTAGTTGCAAGTCAGTTTAATCACCGTTCCATATTAAATGGGCTGCTTTAATTGATGCACAAATACACACACACACACATACACAGGTTGAAGGTTGGAGATTCCAGATTGCGCCGCATACACACAGAAACTTGTTATCAGCGCTGCACTGCGACTTTTATTAATAAAATAGCCTATATACTAGATCACTACATTATATTCCTCAGCAACGAGGTGGTGTTTTGAAGTGATTAAACAGCTTCATTGTTTGTAGAGACAATTAATTCAAATAATAATATTTTAATTAATAATTAAGTCAAATAAATGCTACAATTCATTCAAATAAATGTGATCTTACCACACTATTTAATCTCTGTGTCTGATCTGAAGTAGGCAGAATGTTAGCGCTAACGAGCTGTAACTGACGAAAAATTCACATAATTTTTACCCTTCCGGTCAAATATTGCATAGCTAGCTGTGCAGTAAAAATTTTTAATCCACAACATGGAGGCCAAGAAGCCCCTGACGTGAAGTGCATTAAAATCGTTTAATGCACAGCTAGCCGTTCATCATCCCTTAAATATGTACAGGGTACAACGGGGCTAAAGGCGCCTTTGATATTATTTCCATCTAAACCACTAGATGGCACAAAAACGTGGCGTAGCACTTTCCAAAACATTCACTTTTCAAGATGCACATGTATATTTGTCTGAACTTTGACATGATTGCACGCAGCAGCGCGAAGTTGATTCTGTGCTTACTTGATCTGCTTTTGGGGCATAAAGGCACACAGTAATTAACATGATAATTAATAGATCGCTGACTTTTCCATTTGTTGACATGACATGGTTAGATTCAGATGGTAAATATCATATATTATGTTGGGTGTTTCAGTCATGTTTAGATTGAAACCATCATATTTAAAAACATGATCATATCATAAAATATCATTTGTTGTTACTACTGTAAATATATATTCAATTATTATAGGATCTCCTTCAATGCTTTCAGAATCTTTACATATGAATTATTTTGTTTCTGTATTTTGAAATACATATTTTAATGACAGTATATTTATTGAACAAAAATTAATTATTTTATTTTTCAAAATAAGCAGAAAATAGTACAAGCCTTGATAAAGTGATTGTTTTGAACAAGTATTTACTTAGACATGATTTTTAAAAAAACATTATTTTAGCTGAAGTATTTGTATCAATACCGTGTGTGGGGTAAAAGGCCTCCCTTGCCACCTCATACATTTATAAGATTTAAAAACAAAATAAACAACTTGAAAGATTTATTTTCACACAAAATCTGTTGCTCTATTAATGTTCAAAACAAAGTATATATATTTTTTCTGCAATTATACATTTTAGGCGCAGTGAATAGCACATTTTTTCTTAAGGTGGGCCTTTAGCCCCACTGCTCTCGGCGGATACATGAGCACTGAGCGCCCAGTGATCGCGTGGAGCTCACGTCTCCAAAATCAGTGAAACAAATTTTCAAATAGGTGCTATCTTCATAAATAAACCGCAGATTTGTGTTTTAAACGACTACATTCTCGCCTGAAATACTCTTAGAATGGCATTTCATGACACAATAACAGTAATATTTTGAAATTTTGCAGTTTTCCCCTCCGCCATTAACGCTCGCTGATTGGTGCAAAATGCATTCTGGGATACCTGGCTGCCTCAAGTTCGCACAAGTCACCTCTGGATGCATCCTTGATAAAGGGGGGGAGCAAGAACACATCCAGGAATTTGAACTGTACTTGGCTCGAACTTTGAATTGGAACAGTACTTGGGCGACGACTGATGACGTTTCACAAGTCCACAAGAACACAAGTACAGACAAGAACACATATTGAGAAACGGCCTTAGTGTCAACAGAATGTTCAAAAGGGACCATCAAAATAAAGTGTTACCAAAATTATCACTGACTTCGGAAACTTTACACTGGACTTCAAGCAGCTTGGATTCTGTGCCTCTCCAGTCTTTCTCCAGACCTTGATTTACAAATGAAATCCAAAATTTACATCTATTTGAACAGAGGACTTTGGACCACTGAGCAACAGTCCAGTTCTTTTTCTCCACAGCCCAGGTAAGATGCTTCTGGTGTTGTTTCTGTTTCAGAAGTGGCTTGGTAGCCCTATTCCTGAATATGTCTGAGCGTGGTGACTCTTGATGCACTGACTCCAGCTTCAGTTCTCTCCTTGTGAAGCTTTCACAAGGGTTTGAATCAGCTTTGCTTGACAGTATTCTCAAGCTTGTGGTCATCCCTGTTGCTTGTGCACCTTTCCCTACTCAATTTCTTCCTTTCAGTCAACTTTGCATCTAATATGCTTTGATACAGCACTCTGTGAACAGATACCCCTTTCAGTAATGACCCTCTGTGACTTACCCTCTTTGTGGAGGGCGTCAATGATCGTCTTCTGGATCATTGTCAAGTCAGCAGTCTTCCCCATTATTGTGGTTTCAAAGAATAAGAGATACCCATAATTTATTGTGTAGGGATCATCATTTAATGAAACTCAACTGTAAATATTCTAATATTTTGAGATACTGGATTTTTTACTTTCATGAGTTGTAAGCTCTAATCATCAAAATTAAATGTTTTACTTTACATGAAATGAGTCTAGAATATATGAAAGTTTCACTTTTTTTACATAATTTACAAAAATAAAACTTTTTCACTATATTCAATTTTTTTAGATGCACCTGTATGATCCACCTTAAATTACAAGGACATTTTTGTTAATTTTAATAATGATATCCCTGCATTCATTCTCTTGAATGGCTTAGGTCTCTCTCTTTCTCTTTGAAGGGCCTTTTTATTTTAAAAATGTGCTTTATGTGCCTTTTTCTGTTTGCTTAGAGGCATTTGTAAACTGCAGTTATAAAAATAACTTGAAATTTTCAACATCGTTTTACATTTATTTTTGCAACTAATTATAGAGAGTAGTATGGATAACTGTATCGATAAGCAGTATCGTATCAGTATAAATAAAATGTAAACAATGCCCATCCCTACCCTGGAATTGATCGCAAAATCCACTGAGGGGGGCCCCCAAAACACTAAACACGCCCCTGAGAACAGAACTGATTTAAGGTCAGTGTGTGAGTTACAATGATCACAGATGCTACAATAAAAGTTTTGAACTTTATTAACATGAGGTTGACAGAATGAGTCTTTCAATGAATATGTACAATCAGTCCTTTCAATTAAAATGAGTAATGCACCAAAGTTTGGAAGAAAATTAAATATTAAAATGAAATGAAAACAAATAAAAAGAAAGTTATTTTATTATTTTAAAATAAATAAAAAATAAATTATTGTATTTTTTTTCTTCACACAAAGCTGTTGTATGACTACAGAGGATTTGGAATAAAATCCCTAATTTTTATCACACAGCACAATGCCACAGATGTTGCAAGTTTTGAGGGAGTGGCCCATGTTGGTGGTGGGGTTATGGTATGGGCAGGCGTATGTTATGGACAATGAACACAGGTCATTTTATTGATGGCATTTTGAATGCACAGAGATACCGCGACGAGATCCTGAGGCCCATTGTTGTGCCATTCATCCACGACCATCACCTCATGTTGCAGCATGATAATGCACGGCCCCATGTTGCAAGGATCTGTACGCAATTCCTGGAAGCTGAAAACATCCCAGTTCTTGCATGGCCAGCATACTCACCGGACATGTCACCCATTGAGCATGTTTGGGATGCTCTGGATCGGCGTATACAAGAGCATATTCCAGTACATAGAAAAAGTATTAGATCTTTGCGCTCAGCTCATGAAAAATGGGGGCAAAAACAAAAGTGTTGCGTTTATAATTTTGTTCAGTATATATGGTAAAATTGTATTATATTATTAATAATGCTAATGTGTCGTTTCTCTAATTTGAAATCTCAATTTCCTGTGTTTTGAAATCTTCAAAATATTATTATCTGTGTGCCACAGAAGCTGATGATTGTAACTAACATCACTATGCTGGTAAATTTAAGGTTGAACATTTTTTTTACATTTATTTTTATTTTTTTGCTTTTGCACATAGCATTGTTACTACAGAGGTTAAAAGTTTTGTAGCACATACCATACTGCATTTATTTTATCATCAGTTAATTTCTAGATCAATGACCACATAGGAGAGTTTATGTGGTTTCAACAACCAGATGTATTTACACTTGTCCAGTTTTGTCTGGAATGCGTCTTAGACCACCTCCTGAAGTGGTTTGAGTGATCTGTCTCGAAAGCATTTACACCTGGTATTTTCACGATCGGACAGCTATACGATCAGAGAAAACCAAACATGATCTCATGATAATTTGTATGTATTTTACGTAAAATGTGGTTCTATAAAATGTACATTTACTTACGTTTTTACAGGCAATAAAACGTACAATACTGACATATTTTCAGCATCTAAACGTACAAAACTGACTTATTGATGACACCTAAAAATGAATCCTTATGAATATTGAAATCGCGGCATTAATTTGATCATTATTGTTGTTTTTAGTTGTCATATCAATGACCTTGTTTTCAGTTCCATTATTAAATTGTTGACTCGTTTACTTAATATGAAATGATAACATTTCATTCTGTTCTGTGTGATTTCTGCTGCCAGCTCGTTTCCAAGAATAGCCAACATAATGTTAAACAAGACTTCACTTTAAACCCTTAAAATAAATAACATTTCTGCAATCGTTCAACCTTTGTCATGTAATGTTTACATTGTCTATCATGGGCCACAAATGGTGTTTTCTACGAAATGCTGTGACTGAAAATAGAACTATAAAATACACCAAAAACAAAACATTATTACGAAATGAAACCATTTATTTTGTGCACTGTAATCCAAATCTTCTCAATCCATACGACTGCAAGGATCAGACCCAAATCCAAACTTTTATTCGGCGATCTTAATTTTAACTTAAGATCCTATAATAGCATCAGAAGAAGATAGCAGCACAAAACACACTGGGGCTTCTGATCTTCACACAGTCACTTCCTGAACACCACAGACATGATGTTAAATGACTGAACATGTGCAAACTGTGACATTTAATCAAAGAAATGTATGTGATTACCTGTACACTGAAATGGTTGTTGTTTGTTTGTCTCTATCCTGAAATCTTGATCTCGCACACAGTCTGCATTATTATAGATCACCACCGTCATCTCTGCTCTGTTTGTCTTTATTCTCTCAGACTCAGTCCTGATCACATCATCATAAATATCAGACATTTCTGCTCATTAATCGTCAAACATTAAACAATTTAGTTCTTTGTTCCTGTTTAGGTGTGATATCCTGTGATATCAGTTCCTTAAAATTTCTTTTTCTCAAAGAAGTTCTTCTCAAACAAGAGAAAAAAAAAAGGATGATGAGTCTTGATTTTGTTCATCAGAAATTGATTGGATGGCTGGATGTGATTGACAGGTTGTTCTACCCTCATACCAGTATACAGGAAGGGTAGAAGAAAGAGCAAGAGGGAGGGCAAGTTATTTTAAATTATGTGCAATTTAAATGATAAATCATTTGAGAATGAGAATGTCACGAATCCGGTCTGTGGCCTTCCGACCGATAGCCACCAGAGGTTGCCCTTCCATCGAATTGACTCTTGCACTACACTACTGATGCACGTCACCCACGGACTACAATACCCATCGTCCATTGCACTGACGACACACACTCACACACACACACACACACACACAGCTTACATAAACCATGGACTTTCTTGCACAGATCACTGAGTATTGTCTAGTGTTTAGCACTCTCCTAGTGTTAGCTATGTACCAAGCCTTTCCGTGTTTGTTTTGTGTTCATCACTCACCTAGTGATAGCTGCCTTACGGAGCCTAGTTTCCTATCTTAGTTCCAGTCTTAGTTTTGTGGCGCTTTTCCACTGCGTGGTACGACTCGGCTCGGCACGGTTCAGAACGGCACGGCTCAGTTTGCGTTTCCACTGCAGTTTAGTACCACTTTAGAGTGGGCGGGATTATTTACATGTCGTTATAGTTGTGCCGCCTCTACTGCCGTGACTCCTGAAAAACTTTTTAATTCCATGCCGCTCCATCACGCTCTTGCTGGAGCCGCTCTTCTGCTATCAGCGAGAGGACAGTCTGTACTTCCTCAACTGACAACGAAACAGCCATTTTTTGGTTGTTAAAAGAAAGGTGCGCTAATTCAAAACTGCTGCTTTAGATCCTTTGCTGGCTGTGCTGATTTAAATCTAGCGGGTCTGTTGTGTCTCGTGTTGCAAGTTCAATGACGCAGGCAGTGATGATTTTCTCCAGCCAATTAGTGATCAGCAGAGTTTACACGTTACATTTTGGTAAAGGTATGGTTCGCTTGGAACCTCAGCCGAGGTGGTACTAAAAAAAGTACCAGGTACTGTACCCAGTGGAAAACCCCTCAAAAGTGAGTCGTACCGTGCCATACCATGCAGTAGAAAAGCGCTATTAGTCTAGTTTTTTCGTATTGCCTTGTTATCTGTCTCTTGATTTTCTGCCTTAGTATCTTGGATTAACCCTTTGCCTGCTGTTTCGGACTCTGTTGTTTCGGACTCTGTTTGCACCTCGCCTGAATTATTAGTCACGTTATCGGATTACCCCTCGTCAAGCCCTCTGGATATTGTTCGCCGATCGTCGAAACACGCTTGTCCTAGGATTAGTCTGTGTCTTGCCCATGCCATACCTGTTTGCCATTGTTCGACCCTGCCTGTGTTTATGACCACGTCTCTGTCTAAATAAAGCTTTGCACATGGATCCGCACGTCTCACGTATCGTTTACCCTGTTACAGAGAATGAGAACAAGAAGCTTTATTGGCCAGGTATGTTTACGCATACGAGGAATTTGTTATAGTGACAGAAGCTCTACAGTGCAACAGAAAGACAGCAACAGGACAGGACACAGATATAAAAGCATAATATAAGTATACAAATAGGAAATGTACAAAATAGCAAAAAAAAAAAAAAACAATATAAAATATGTACAATTATGTATGTTCAGGTCTGATACGTGCAAATTTGAAATGGAAAAAAAAAAGTATGTGTGGTGAATAAATAATGTATAATAGTGTTGTGTGTTCCACGTGTAATGTCAAGTGTTCATGAGATGGATTGTTTGGGGGAAGAAACTGTTTCTGTGTCTGGTCGTTCTGGTCCTCAGAGCTCTGTAGCGTCGACCAGACGGCAACAGTTCAAAGAGGGAGTGTGCTGGATGTGAGGGGTCCAGAGGGATTTTGCCAGCCCTTTTGTTCACTCTGGATAAGTACAGTTCTTGGAGAGTGGGGAGGGTTATACCAATGATTTGCTCAGCAGTCCGGACTACCCTCTGTAGTCTTCTGAGGTCAGATTTGGTAGCTGAGCTGAACCAGACAGTTATTGATGTACAGAGGACAGATTCAGTGATGGTGGAGTAGAACTGTTTCAGCAGCTCCTGTGGCAGGTTGAACTTCCTCAGCTGGCAAAGGAAGTACAGCCTCTGCTGGGCCTTTTTGACAATGGACTCAATGTGATTGTCCCACTTCAGGTCCTGAGAAATTGTGGTGCCCATGAATCTGAATGACTCCACTGCAGTCACAGTGCTGTTCATGATGGTGAGTGGGGGGAGAGCAGGGGGGGTTTCTCCTGAAGTCCACGATCATCTCCACTGTTTTGAGCGTGTTGGGCTCCAGATTGTTAAGACTGCACCAGACAGCCAGCTCCTTAACCTCCTGTCTGTAGACTCATCACCATCCTGGATGAGGCCGATCAGTGTGGTGTCGTCTGCAAACTTCAGGAGCTTGACAGAGGGGTCTTTAGATGTGCAGTCATTGGTGTACGGGGAGAAGAGCAGTGGGGAGAGAATGCAGCCCTGAGGGGCTCCAGTGCTGATGGTGTGGGGTGCTGGATTAGAATTTTGCCAGCCTCACTAGCTGCTGCCTCTCTGTCAGGAAGCTGGTGATCCACTGACAGACAGAGGTGGGCACGGAGAGCTGTGTCAGTTTATTCTGGAGGGTGTCCGGGATGATGGTGTTAAAAGCGGAGCTGAAGTCTACAAACAGGATCCTCACATAAGTCCCTGGTCTGTCCAGATGCTGCAGGATGAAATGCAGTCCCATGTTGATTGCATCATCCACAGACCTGTTTGCTCTGTAGGCAAACTGCAGGGTGTCCAGTGATGTCCTTCAGATAAGCCAAAACCAGTCTTTCAAATGGCCACAGACATTAGAACCACAGGTCTGTAGTCATTAAATCCAGTAATTTTGGGTTTCTTTGGGACGGGGATGATGGTGGAGCGTTTGAAGCATGAGGGGACTTTGCACAGCTCCAGTGATCTGTTGAAGATCTGTGTGAAGATGGGGGCCAGCTGGTCAGCACAGGATTTTAAGCAGGCTAGTGACACACCGTCTGGTGCTTTCCTTCTTTTGTTCTTTCTGAAGACCTGGCACACGTCATCTTTGCTGATCTGAATTGCAGGTGTGGGGGAGAGGGGGGTTGCTGGAGGTGTTAATGGTTGTGTGGAGAGGTGTTCAGGGCAGGTGTGGGGTGTTTTAGAAGCTGTCTGAGTTTTGCAGTGAACCACGGTTTGTCGTTGTTGTAGGTTAAATGAGTCTTTGTAGGAATGCACATATCCTCACAGAAACTGATACAAGATGTTACAGTTTCTGTGAGCTCATCCAGATCGTTTGCAGCAGCTTCGAAAACAGTCCAATCAGTGAGAGAGAAACAGGCTTGTAGAACCCGCTCTGTTTCATTAGTCCATCTTTTAACAGTTCTTAATACAGGTTTAGCAGATTTAAGTTTCTGCCTGTAGGTCGGTATGAGATGAACCAAACAGTGATCAGAGAGTCCTAAAGCTGCCCGTGGGACAGAGTGATATGCATCCTTTATTGCTGTGTGACAGTGATCCAATATATTACTGTCACTGATGGGACATGTGATGTGCTGTCTGTATTTTGGCAGTTCGTGGGAGAGATTTGCTTTATTAAAGTCCAGAATGATTAAAACAGAGTCCGGGTGTTGTTGCTCAGTCTCTGTGATCTGATCAGCAAGTTTCTGTGAAGCCGAGCTTATGTGCTGTAGCGAATTAGCTCAAAAAGAGGGAATTATTTATAATTAATTATAACTGGTTATAATTAATAATAAATGTTTAGATTAGATCTTAGAATTAACTGTAGCAGAATCGATATTACAATTACTTGATCTGTCCGTCCACCGAGCAGACAATATAATTATTTATCAATTCTAGGAAGATTACGTTTCTGGCCAAGAAACAATGGCCTTCCTACTTATACAGTACTAGCAGTAGTTAGCATGTAGCAAGGAGCAATCTTTCAGTGACTTTGAAATGTGAGCGGAACACAGAGACAATCAATTGTGAATATAAGGGATTTAATAAACGAAACTATAACTAACATACAAACAAACTAAGCAAAACATATATTTATAGAATGAAGGAAAGTAAGGAAAGAGAGAGAAGAGTAAAGAATGGCAGTATTTCACATCAATTTTACCACAACCTCAGTGAGAATCATCAGAGCCACAATTCACCTTAACGGGGTTCAAACTTAACACGCATCTAATCAGTTGTAAATGGTTACTTGCATTGGTTTGTTGCTGAATAAGAGTCTTGATGCTGTAGACGAGGTTCTTGATGATTTCTTGAGGAGGAAGTTGAAGAAGTCCAAAGTAAATCCACAACGTTACTTGAAGGTAAACACTGCCGGAAGGTTAAGGAGTTTTGCCAGGGTCTTTGTCTCAAGGAGAAGAGTTTTGAGCGATGATTAGTCTGGGTTCTAACCTTTTAATGGTTCATGGCCGCACCCATTTTGTGGGTGGAGTGGCCAATCAGAGGCATGCATTTTGAGCGGGAAGCTCCCTTTGTCTCCGTTTTATGGCCCATCTCACACTTTATTGCTGATTTGGAACGCTAGTGCAGCTTTTAATTCAAAACATAGTAAGAATTGTTTGATGCATTTCACGATCACATAGTGTACGTCATTGTGTGAGAAATAAAGAGGAGATCATTTTGATACCAAGAAAGTAACCTTCGGATGATATTAAAGAAGAGATACACTCATACACTGGAATATAGGCATTTAACGTCTAACTAATACAAGTAAAGGGTTTTAACTAAGTTAATATAACAGGGGAATATACATACAACACATGCATATAGCAGATACATTTATAACTACTTAGTTATGGCCTAAAATAGAGAAAATGTCTTTAGGTGTGTGTGTGATGTGTATTGGGAATTGTGAGGACAGACAACTAGTCTCTGGCACGGGGGTCATCCAACCTTATGTGGAATGTGTTTGAAGATTGATAAAGATACCCCAGAGGCGACCTGTTTTAGCATCCTTTTGATAGTGACAAAGACCGTCTGCAATTTAGCACCCATATAAATGTAAACGATGAGGCCAGGTTTAGTAATTTATATGCAAATGTCAAAGGCTAAAAGGTTTTCTAAAAACAAAGTGAAATCAACCATTACTGATCTAAAGCAGACGTTACAGTGCGCTTGCGGTGGAATGTAGACACTCACGAGAATGAATGAACGAACAAATCTCGCGCGGCGAATAGAACGGCTTGCAGTTAATGAAGAGCGTTTCTAGATCAGAACAGCACATCTTCTTTAACACAGTTACATCTGTAGTTTATAATAATTTATAATAAATGCAGCAATATTCCATAAAAAAAATTATAATTGTCATCATTGTGACTTTAAGTTTATAAAAATTACTATAAATTATTATATTACTAAGACTATAAAACAATACAGATATTTTAACTTTAAAGTGTATAATTATAATGAAAACCTATATTGTGTTTGCATGGGTGGATTGGGTGGGTGTGTGTTGGGAATCATCAGACAGATCGGGATCCATCTGCAGCTTTTATTAGGGTAGTCAGGCAGAACAGGGTAATAGACCAGCAATAGTAACAGCGTAGACAAGGCAGAGACGTAATCGGGAGAAACAGGCAGAATAATCGAGGCAGGCGGCTATAAATCAGAGTCCAGAGAAACAGTACAAATCAGGGCAACCAGAGAGGGATCACAGAGTCGATAAACAAGGCAGAGATAATAACAGGAAAACAAACACGGGTAGAAACGCTCAGAGATGACAGCCGGGGCAAATCAAGACTTCACAATTTGTGCGTGGAAGTGTGCTGCTTAAGTATGGGTGTGTAAATGAGGTGCAGGTGTGGCAAGGTGATTAGTCCCAGGTATGAGGGATGATGGGAAATTGAGTCCGAAATGGGGTTAATATTCAGGGGATGGTTCCCTCTGGTGGCCGAGAGGGAATGGTGCGGGATCTTCGATTGTAACAGTGTGCTTGTGGGTGTAAATGTAATGTCTTATAATATCAAACTGTGTATATAGACTCAATAGAGACATAATTTGCAGGATGTTCATCAGCATTCATCTACAGGTCACCACCATCATGAATAACGTCTCAGGTTACGTATGTAACCATGGTTCCCTGAGTAGAGAACGAGACACTGCGTCCTCTAGGGGTCGCTATGGGGAACGCCGTCAGCGTGACCCGTGTCTGAAGCATATATACAAAAACACAACATGTTGGCCGGCGACAGCCTATGACGTCATTACCGGCACGACCACAGTATAAAGGGGCGCCGGGAAAATACATCATTCACTTCTTCGTCTGAAGCTTGCGTCCGAAGCATATCACCGAGCCTAGAGGACGCAGTGTCTCGTTCCCTACTTAGGGAACCATGGTTACATACGTAACCTGAGACATTCCCTTTCGAGGGAACTTCGAACTGCGTCCTCTAGGGGTCGCTATGGGGAACGGAATACCCATGCCACCATGCTGAGGGGAGTGCAAGCCAGCACAAAAAGGCGAGCACCAAGCATCAACTCTACCCGGCTAAGGGAGTTGCCCCTGGGACGGTTCGACGGCTGTCAGTGACATTATCCCCTTTGGCCAAAAACCTGAGCTGCATACCCCAGAACTTACCTGTTAGGGGCTGGGCCTCCTGGACCCAGGGTAGAGCTCAAAGGCTTGGAATCAAATTTAGTAGAGATTCCTTTAAGGGGATATGACCAAGCACCTAGGATAGTAACTAGGCCTTGGCCTGTCACCCAGGGGCTACTGCTTGCTCTGCATGAGCTCGCTGAAGGAATTGTCTCAACAGATCCTTGGTAGCAACACCCTGTTCAAGTCAGTATCACTGGGGATACATCGGTAGAGTGGGGCCCAAGGTGAAAACCGGGACCTGACCGACTCAAAGAAAGGGCACGAAGCCGCAGCACGTAACCAATACCGTACAGGATTTTAGAAAGATCGCAAAACACTTGGTGTGCGATCTTACCACAACGTGGCTTTCAGAAAGTGCACAGAGACTAGCGTGCGCACTTACCATAACATTGGATTTGAAACCCGTTCTGGAGAGCGGAGAACCCAACTCTTATCATGAGAGGGAACTCAGATGCTCAGAAGGGAGCGGCATGCTCATAGGGTGACCCTCTAAGGTGAGAGGAGCAACGCTAGCTCGACCAACAACATGGCTCTCAATGCCAGCTCGCCCACAAGGAGAGCATATGCGACACAGAGCTCTAGGGGAGCAGAGAACCTAACTCTCAGCATGAGAGGGAACTCAGACGCTCAGAAGGGAGCGGCATGCTCATAGGTGACCCTCAAGGGTGAGAGGAGCAATGCTAGCTCGACCAACAGCATAGCTCTGGAGAGCGGAGAATCCAACTCTCAGCATGAGAGGGAACTCAGACGCTCAGAAGGGAGCAGCATGCTCATAGGTGACCCTCATGGTGAGGGGAGCAACGCCAGCTCGACCCACAGGGAGAGCATATGGGACACAGAGCTCTAGGGGAGCGGAGAACCCCACTCTCAGCATGAGAGGGAACTCAGACGCTCAAAAGGGACCGGCATGCTCATAGGTGACCCTCTAAGGTGAGGGGAGCAATGCTAGCTCGACCAACAGCATAGCTCTGGAGAGCGGAGAACCCAACTTTCAGGATGAGAGGGAACTCAGACGCTCAGAAGGGAGCGGCATGCTCATAGGTGACCCTCATGGTGAGGGGAGCAACGCCAGCACACCCCAACAAGGAGAGCAACCCAACAGGGAGGCAGAGAGACCTAACAACCTGAGGCTGCTGATGACAGAGCTCTGGAGAGCGGAGAACTCAACTCTCAGCATGAGAGGAATCTCAGACGCTCAGATGGGAGCAGCATGCTCATAGGTGACCCTCAATGGTGAGGGGAGCGATGCTAGCTCGACCAACACATAGCTCTAGGGGAGCGGAGAACCCAACTCTCAGCATGAGAGGGAACTCAGACGCTCAGAAGGGAGCGGCATGCTCATAGGTGACCCTCATGGTAAGGGGAGCAATGCTAGCTCGACCAACAACATGGCTCTGGAGAGCAGAGAACCCAACTCTCAGCATGAGAGGAATCTCAGACGCTCAGATGGGAGCAGCATGCTCATAGTTGACCCTAAATAGTGAGGGGAGCAATGCCAGCTCGACCAACAAGAAGAGCAAAGGGCTGAATGACAGAACTCTGGAGAGCGACCACTGGCCTAAAAAGCCGGTAAGCCCTCCAGAGAAGCTGCCACAAAACATTTGGGCTCTACTTAAACCCTAGCAGGGGAGACGCACACTCTAGGCAAGGGCTCAGGGAGATTGCTACTTAAAAACCCTCGGAAGGGGAGCAGTCCCTAAGCTAGCACATAGATATCCTCAGATAGCCATGCACCTTCTCAAACCAAAAAAACTGAAGTAAAAAGACCCGCAGGTCCTGGAACTGCAGTGTCGCCAGTGTGGAACACATAAATACCAGTAAACAATAGAACTGGATCGTACTCACCCATCCATGGTTCCTGCGCATGAGATCAGTCCCGGAGGCGAAATCCAAAGAGTCGGGTCCGGACCATCAGTAAGGTAGTTTCTATGAAGCATAGAACTTAAACAAAACATCATAAGTCCAGCATAGAGACTGGAATGATTTTAAAGCGCAGGTTCTATCTTGGTCCCCACCCAACCTCAGTCAGGTGGAATAAAACGGAGGTTGCAGGGGAATTAGAGAGGGGAAGATAAGGGCAGATGACAGGCCCCCCGAGGAAAGGGAGTAGATGTTTCAATTATTACTCTTGTCCTGGACGAGAGCATTGAGAACGCTTCGTCTGGATCACCTCCCTCAGGTCTTGCCTACCTCTCTTTGACCCGCGCCTCCCTCTAGCCCTACCCGCAGGCGGGGGAGGGGCACGAGTTGCGACACTAGCCTTCTGTGCCCATCTCTGATCCCCGGATGGAGATGGGCCAGGACCCCTGCGTTGTTCGGGCTCAGACCTGGACCTTCTTGGAATGAAGGTTTTGAAGGCCGCTGAACGCGCCTTCGCCTCCCTAAACTTCTCGACCACCGTCTCAACGGAGGTACCGAAAAGCTCGGAAGGCGAGACTGGAGCATCGAGAAGAAAGCCCTTCTCCTTCTTCCCAACATCTACCAGATTCACCCATAGATGTCTCTCCGTTACCACCATGGCCGCCATAGACCTGCCCATAGCAGTGGCGGCCTGCTTAGTGGCACGGAGAGCCAAATCCGTGGTGCGGCGCAGCTCAGCTACTTCATCAGGTGACAAGCCCTGACACTTATCCAGGTCTTTCAGCAGATCAGCCTGGTAAGCCTGAAGCACCGCCATCGTGTGCAACGAAGCGACAGCCTGACCTGCTGCTGCGTATGCCCTGCCATTTAAGCAAGATGTTTCCTGAAGGGGCTTAGACGGCAAGGAGGGAGCCTTGAGAGAGGATGTCTCACCCACAGAGAGATAGCTGGCCAGCGTCTCTTCCACAGGGGGCATCCCCTCATAGCCGCTTTCACGCATCCCCTCAATGTTAGCATAACTGGTATGCTGAAACCTATGAATGCGAGAGGAAAACGGCTTTTTCCATTCCCTCTCAACCTCCGCATGGAGATCAGGAAGAAATGGAAGGCTCACTCGAGCTGGGGGGATATGGCCAGAAAGATAACGCTCATCGAGACGACCCTGCGGCGCCACCATCTTGGCCCGCTTCCACGGCAAGTCAAGCCTCGCCGTGGCGCGTTCCATAACCTCCAACAGTTCATCATACGCAGGGCAGGAGGATTGAGAGGGCTCAGTCTCAACTTCTTCGCCCTCAGACATCTCCTGCTCTTCCTGGGCATAACCCAGCAGAGCACTAGCCGCTGGATCAGATGATGTCAGAGAGATCGCATCATCGTCATCCAGCGACTCACTCTCGTTCGCGGCCGACAAGCGCAAGAGGGAAAGCCCCCTCTCTAACTCATGAGCCAGCTCCGCCTGCAAGCCCCACGAGCTCACTGCCCTCCGTGCCTCAGCAGCAGTGGGTCTCGAGCCGCGGGAAGCAGACAGCTGTCCCTCCTTCCTCAAAAAGAGAGACAGACGAGAGCGGAGCTTTCTCATAGAAAAAAGCTCACAGTGCACGCAGATTGCCCCCTCGAGAACATCGCGTGCGTGCTCCTCGCCCAAACAAAAGACGCAAAGATTGTGTGTGTCATCAGGTGTCAAATAACGAGGACACGGATGCACACATCTCTTAAACGCCTTACTAGTGCTCGCCATAGTAGAAAAAACGTTTCTTACCTGTAGAATACACGCTTCAAACAAAACAGTCACTGAAGACGAAGAAGAGAATGACGTATTTTCCCAGCGCCCCTTTATACTGTGGTCGTGCCGGTAATGACGTCATAGGCTATCGCCGGCCAACATGTTGTGTTTTTGTATATATGCTTCAGACACGGGTCACGCTGATGGCGTTCCCCATAGCGAACCCTAGAGGACGCAGTTCGAAGTTCCCTCGAAAGGGAACCAAGTTCTTCTGATTTGCTAAATGTTTAAAAGAACAACCAGTAGCTGCAAACACACTGTAGCTGCTCTGCAGCTTCCTGAAGTCACTTCCTGAACACATCAGACATGATCTTCAGTGTCTCTCACTATTATTACTGGCCGTAAACCACGAGACAGATACAGAACTGCCAGACACATTCTCATGTAATTGCAGTTTAGGTAGAAATTGCACTATTATCAAAAGATCCTACTGTGCTATATTGCTAATGTTCAAGGACAACATCAGATGCAGACACAGCAGTTCAATAAACAAGAAGTTAATTTTGAGGAACTTATATTTTAGACACAGTAGTGCCAGTTATTTTATCTATTTCTGCTCCACCAATGAAAATAGTTCCAAACTAAATCAAAGCAGAATAAACAGTTCTGCTTCTCAGAGTGTTTCATTCTTGAGTGAATGAGAGTTTTTAGTTTTTCAGTGTAGTGGTGTCCGAAAACATTATTAAGTTTGCTCATTCAATCCCATTGTAATGGGGTCAACGAGACATGAGGCGTGCGGATCCATTTGCAAGCTTTTATTTCTGAACATAGACATGGTCATAACAGGCAGGGTCAAACAACGGCAAACAGGTATATAGAGAGCAAGGCAAGAGAAGTATCCTAAACAGGCGTGTTCAAACGTTGGCTAACAATATCCAGAGAGCTTAGACAAAAGAGGTAATCCATAAACAAAGCAGTGGTCCAGGCTGGGGCAAACAGCATCCAACGGCAAGCATCCAAACGGGAATCCAGGGAACACGGGCTAGAATCAGAACATGGGAAAAACAGGCAAGGCAAGGCAAGGCAAGACTATGACAATAAACTGGGCTCCGTAGAGTAGCTATCGCTAGGAGAGTTATAAACGCTATACAATACTTGGCAGTGAGGGAGAGAAAGTCCATGGCTTAAGTAAGGCGTTCAAATGGGAATCAGCTGTGTGTGATCAGTGCAATCAGCTGTGTGTGTGTTGTCAGTGCAATGGATGATGGGAACTGTAGTACGGAAGTGACGTGCAACAGTTAGTGTAGTGCAAGAGTCACTGTGGTGAGTGAGTGACCTCTGGTGGTGAGTAAATGTAAGTTCATAGACTGGATTCGTGACACCCATAATGCATCGTATAACCAATGTACACTCAACAGCTAGAGAAACCCATGAGAGTCACACCAAATGAATTCCTCACTTCTTCTAAAAAACTATTCATAATAAAACAATTAGAAGGTATTCAAATCAAAAACATTTGATATATTAATGATTGCATTGTTGCATTATAACAAAGAGTTCCCCAAACAATACTAAACCAATTTTCTTAACAAATGACTTAGGCCCAGTTTCACCAACGGGGCTTAGCTTAACCCCTTAAACCAGGACTAGGCCTTAGTTGAATTAAGTTATTTAAGAAAAAATGCTTTAAAAGCAACAAGGCATTTACAAAAATGCCTTGGAAGAAAATATTATGGTGTGCATCTTGACACAGGACAATGACACTGACCTATTTTAAGGTATGTCAGAGCAAGATATTTTCAGTTGAGAGCTCAAACATGCGTTTTAGTCTGGGACTAGCTTAAGCCTTGTCTGTGAAACCGGGGGTTAATGTTTAACAGGTTAATCATGTGTACTCATAAAGTACTATATAAGCCTGCACACGTATTTATTGAAATTTATTTACATTTAATCAGTATTTCATGAAAGTATTGTAATGTTACATTTGGGTAATGTTAAAAATAAAAAAAAGGGGAAGAAAAAGGTGTATGATGTTCCTAGGGCAGTACAATGTGCAAAATACTCGTCTCACAGATCCAATTCAAAACACCGTTACATGAATAATCATACCACCATGAGGTATAACTTAGAGCGCAGTCTTCATTGCCAGTGTAATCATTGGGCTCTCCATGCTGCCAGAACCTGCATCAACAGATATCAGTATCAAATGTTTAGTGCTGCTTTCTGCGAGAATCAGTTAAATTCAGATTTCTCACCCAGAGTTCAGTCTGCTGCCATCAACCCATTTCCATGTGTCCTCTTCATCACTGTCAGTCAGACCAATCCAGACTACAGCACCACCAGAAATGTTCTTAACAAAATCCTGAGCAGATGAAACAATTATACATTTATACCATAAACTGACAATAGATGCATTTCATCACTCATCCAGCAAAACAACACAATCGTTCACTCACTTGTTCCTCTTTGTTGTTTATGATGATCAGATCTGCTCCTCTGTCTGTACAGTATCTTCTGCTCTCAGTCCAGCTCTTACCATCAGAGGAAATAAAGTAAAAGCTGGATTTATAGTAAATCCATCCATCTGTGTAAAACAACCAACTATTATTTTTCCAGCTTGAACAAGGTATGAAGTGTCTGTTTAAGTGCAAATAGTCTCTTATTTTCACTAACTTCACCCACCGTTCTTACAAAAGAAACAAATTTGTTTGCACGGAGTGTAAGAACAGTGGATTTAGCTTATGATGTAACTGACCTAAGTTCAAATCCATCTCCGATCATATTTCTCCTCCGTTTCCATTGTATGCAGTATATCAGAGAGGTGTTTATTTTAAATAAAAATGAAGTGCCTAAGAGATATCTGATAGGCTTATAATTGAAATGGGATGGTGGAAGGTGTCTTGATGATCAGATGGGTTACACATCGACCGTAAATCATGCAGCTCATATTGTTACCGTGTTCAAAACTGTTCCCTGACCTGTGGAGACACATTAAGTGATCAGCAGATTCAATATGGTTAGGATTAGGGGTTTATTTTAAGGATAGAGACAAGTAAGGGAGCATCCATTTATGATTTTAATAAATTACTGTGTACTGTTTTATAATGTAGACAAAACACTGAGGTCCAAATGGTAACACTTTAGTTTAGGGATCAATTCTCACTGTTAACTATGTGCTTATTAGCATGCATATTACTACCATATTGGATGTTTATTAGTACTTATAAAGCACATATTAATGCCTTATTCTGCATGACTATATTTGTGATCCCTTATTCCTGCCCCATACCTAAACTTACCAACTATTAATGAGCAGCAAAATAGGAGTTTGAGGCAAAAGTTGTAGTAAATAGTTATTTAATAGTGAGAACTGGTCCCCAAACTAAAGTCCAAATATATATGTGCCACTATTTGAAGAAATTCAAAGAATTTATTTATTTATGCATGCATGCATGTACCAGTATGTATGCATGTTTATGTGTGTGTACAGTGTGATTAATTATTTTAGCAATCATCTTAATTATTCTAATGTAGATTGGTATGGTTGTTCATCTTGATTTTTAACTTGAGGTACAATAATAATTCTTTTAAATTGAGTCACTTAACCCCCAACTCTGTGAAAACTTTACATGGTATTCGGTGATCCTACACTCTTTACATTTTAAATCGGTGTTAGTTTATGGTTTCTTTTGAAGAACTTGATGTACAAATACCAGATCTTGTTCATGTTATGTAGCAATTACTAAAAAGACAAAAGAAACTTACCCACTTTACCAAGACAACTCTTAAAAGCATTTTTCTCCCATTTTAGCTGCTCTCTCTCATTGGTCAGGTTTGTGTTCTTGAGTATTAGCTGCTCTCTCTCACTGGTCAGGTTTGTGTTCTTGAGTATTAGCTGCTCTCTCTCATTGGTCAGGTTTTCATTCTTGGATATGAGCTGTTGTCTCTCTTGAGTGAGTGTGACACACAGCACTATGACTGCAGTCAGCAGAAGAACACACAGCAGATCCAAACACACTGCAGCTGATCTGAAGCTTCTGTTCTTCACTGAAGCACCTCCTGAGATTAACAATCATGAATTTATTCTCTTGATTTATGCTCTTAACACAGCACACATCAATGGAAAGCATGAAAACTGAGCAAATGCTTGTGCCTTTAAGCCATTATTGACAAATTTGTACTATTATGTTGTGTGATGAAATGTATTTTAATTAATCTCAGTACCTGTGAGTTCAGATGACTGGATTCTCGTTGCGTTACTGTCCGTGGTTTGTTGTACAAATGTACCTTTTCTAGCAAAAATATTTTCATAGATATTATCAGTGGTTTTTCCATCTTCTTTATACATTTTCCAAGTTCTTTCCTTTTCTATATTTTCCCTTAGACTGTTAAACTCTCAAACTTACACTAGTTTCTCTCCTGGAGTGGAGTGTGTTGTGTTCCTCATCTGTGTTTGTGTGGCCAGTATTTATGCAGAAAGGAACTTCAATTTGCAGAATGTCACTGTAAATGTTTGTTGTAACAATGTGAATTGTGTTGAAATGCATAAGTTATTACAAAATCACTCCGTATCGGCATGAAAGTTATGTTTACCTTCATTCTCAGGGTCTAACAAACGTGGAAAGCAATTCTCTCCCTATTAATGGTAATTTTATATCATGATACATCATATAGGTAAAAAGAAAATAGCCTGATAACAGTGATAATCTGTTTTTTTTTTTAAATATTTTTTCTGAAATATTTTCCTAGATTGATTGTTGAATTAAAAAACAAATTAATAAATATAATATTAATATCTGAAGTATTATATCTAATTGGTGAAGGTGAGGATTAGAGTGTAGGGAAATAAAAACACAAAAGAAATATAGTATTTGCAGAAGAAGCAGACTAAACTAAACATTTTATGTTGTGTCTATGTGACAGGAAGGCACTAGGGAACGTACTTCTCTTGCAACCAATGTTATAATCAAGACAAAAAGTACCCTAGCAGATCTTTTTATGTCACCATGGTCCTTGTGTAACTTAATAATCAATTGTGGTTTTAATGGATACAGGCAGAATATAGAAAAATAAGCATAACTCAGTTTTGCAGACATTTAAATCATGTTTAGTACAGAACACACAGCTGACCAAATGTGTTTGTAAGTATGTGTGTGTGGCCACATGCACTACTAGATTATAGGTGGTCACAGAGTTTCCTGTTAAGACAGGCTCCAGAGGTGATTGGTCCTTTACTTGATATACCATAGGTGACTATATAGAGGGTGAACATTCTTTTTATCCAATCAGATTACAGAATTTTTGTTATTTTTTTGTAGATAAATATAAATTGTCAACACACAAAAAAGTCCTTAAAAATATGGCCCAATTATAATATAAAGGATTGTTCACAGGTGCTTTACCTTTTTCTTACAGTCAACTGGAATTTGTTAGAATTTACTTGTTTGTTTTTTTTAAAAAAAATTGAAAATCTTTTTACAATTATTTATATTAAAAACGAGAAGGTATTCAAAACGAAGACATTTGATATATTAAAGCTTGTTGACAAATTGTTGACAAAGAGTTCCCCAAACAAAACTAAACCTATTTTTTCAAAAAAAGACTAACGGGTTAATCATGTGTGTTCGTAAAGTGCCTGCACATGTATTTATTGAAATGTATTTACAGTACACTTAATAAGTTTTTGCAATGTTACATGTGGGTAATGTTATGAGAAAAAAATAAGTATTATGTTCCTAGGACAGTGCAATGTGTAAAATACTCGTCTCACAGATCCATTTAAAAGCCTTGTAACATGAATAATCAATCCACCCTGAGGTATAACTTAGAGCGCAGTC
The DNA here is from genome assembly GCA_029620275.1 of Acrossocheilus wenchowensis. Lineage (NCBI taxonomy): Eukaryota > Metazoa > Chordata > Actinopteri > Cypriniformes > Cyprinidae > Acrossocheilus > Acrossocheilus wenchowensis. Next base: position 13,417,727 of record CM056135.1, on the reverse strand, counting down.
TTCATTGCCAGTGTAATTATTGGGCTCTTCAGGCTGCCAGAACCTGCATCAACAGATCAGTATTAGATGTTCAGCGCTGCTTTCTGTGAAAATAATTTATTAAATGATAATCAGTTCAGTTCAGTGATTTCTCACCCAGAGTTCAGTCTGCTGCCATCAACCCATTTCCATCTGCCCTCCACATCACTGTCAGTCAGACCAATCCAGACACGAGCATAACCAGAAATGTTCTCAACAAATTCCTTAAGAGGTTATACAACAACACATTTTTATTATAAACTAACAACAGATATATTTCATCACTCATCCAGCTAAACAACACACACACACACACACACACGCACAGTATATTTCACTCACTTGTTCCTCTTTATTGTTTATGATGATCAGATCTGCTCCTCTCTCTGTACAGTATCTTCTGCTCTCAGTCCAGCTCTTCGTCTCAATGGACATGTAGTAAAAATGGTATTGATAGTAAATCCATCCAGCTGTGTAAACAACCAACTATTATTTATTGCAGTCTACTCTAAACTGAGCAAGTTATGAAGTGTCTGATTACACTAAGTGCAAATAGTCTGTCTTATTTTTCTCTTTACTTCAGAGAGGTGTTTATTTTAAATAAAATTGAGTGCTTAAGAGATATCTGATTATAATTGAAATTGGATAAGATGTCTTGTTGTTGATCAGATGGGTTGGCATCAACCGTAAATCATGCAGCTCATATTGTTACCACAATTCAAAACCGTTCCTAGACTATAGAATATGCAAGTGCAACTATTTGAAGGAATTATTTATTCATTTATTCGTTTGCTAGTGTCACGAATCCGGTCCGTGGCTTTCCGTCATATTGACTCTCACACTGCACAGACTGTTATACTATACCCTGGACTACATTTCCCATCATCCATTGCACTAATTACACACACAGTTGTAACCAATCAAACACTTTATAAGCCATGGACTTCGTCTTTCAGATTGCTGAGTATTGTATAGCATTGATCACTCTCCTAGCGATAGCTACTCTACTGAGCCAGTTCTAGTTTTCATAGTCTAGTCATAGTCTTGCCTTGCCTGTTTTCCTGTGTTCAGATTCTTGCCTGTGTGTTTCGGATTACCCTTTTGTCTCGCCATTCGAACTCTGTTTGCCCCTGCCTGGTCTATTGCTGTGCACCTGGATTATCTCTTTGCCTTACCCTGTTGGATTATGTTCGCCGTTGATTGACCCTCGCCTGTTTTCTGGACTACTCTTGGGTCTTGCCCACGATATATCTGTTTGCCATTGTTTGACCCCTTGCCTTTTTTGTGACCACGTCTTTGAATAAAGCTTGAATATGGATCGGCACGTCTCTCATCCCTGTCACCTCATAACAGCTAGTTTGTTTGTTATGCCCCTTACAATTAGTGTAATTTACAATTTGCTTAAATAGCATCTAATATAATTTGTACTTAGTGTAAATATCTTCTGCCAACAAGTTTCTATACAGTATGATCACAGTTACTGTAGCAATTTTCAAAATTTTCCTATGTAAATTTTTTAACTTGACTCGCACATATTTGAGGTAAAAAAAAAAAATATATATATATATATATATATATATATATATATATATATATATATATATATATATATATATATATATATATATATATATATTTTAACTAAAACACTTAACGCCAGTACAGCGGTAACTTTACATGGTGTTCTGTGACCCTAAAAAGAGGAAACATTTGTACATTATTTACATATTACACTTTAAATTGGTTTAGGTTAGGGTTTCTTTTAAATCTTTCCATGTGGTCCATACTCTGTGCACTAGAATTACTCTATGTACAAATACCTAGGAATACTAACCAGATGTTTCCGTAACATGTAGGAACTACAAAAAAGACCAAAGAAACTCACCCACTTTACCAAGACACCTCTGAAGATTTTTCTCCCATTTTAGCTGCTCTCTCTCTCTGGTCAGCATCTCATTCTTGAGTATTAGCTGCTCTCTCTCATTGGTCAGGTTTTCATTCTTGGATATGAGCTGTTGTCTCTCTTGAGTGAGTGTGACACACAGCACTATGACTGCAGTCAGCAGAAGAACACACAGCAGAACCAAACACACTACAGCTGCTCTGAAGCTTCTGATCTTCGCTGAATCACTTCCTGAGGAATAAACGTGCTGTTATTCTCTTTATTTATCCAATTAACACAGTACACATCGATAGAAAGCATAAAAACTCAGCAAATGCTTGTGCCTTTAAGCCATTATTGACAAATTTGCGCTATTATGTTGTGTGATGAAATGTATCTCAGTACCTGTGAGTTCAGATGACTGGATTCTCGTTGCGTTGCTGTCCGTGGTCTCTTGTCCAAATTGACCTTTTGTAAATGTTATCAATGATTTTTTGAGTGATTTTTTGAGTGATGTTTCCATCTTCTTTGTACATTTTCCAAGTTTTGGTCGTTTCTATATTTTCAATCACTAACTGACAGTATCTGTGTTGTCAAGATGCTGACAATCTAACATTAGTTTCTCTCCTGGAGTAGACTGTGCTGTTCTCCTCATCTGTGTTTGTGTGGCCAGTATTTATAGAGAAAGGAAATGTTTTTTTTTTTTTTATGAAAATGTGCTTATGCATAAAGGTATTTCAGCTCACCGCAGAACTTCACCCTAAATATTTGTTTCAACAATGTTGATTGTTTTCATTTAAATGAGATTCAAATGCATATGTTATTGCAGAATTTATATGAAGCCTTCAGAGGTTCCTTGAGTTTGGAAACATTTACAGCTTTTGAAATGTTCAGGTTGTTGCTGGTACATCAAAAGTTAACGCAGCTGATCTTTTTTGTGGTTCATGGTTTGAGCACTGGCTTCATTTGCATGCTTGTCCAACAATGTGCAAATGATTTAGTGATTTTCACGAGGGTCAAGTTTTTAAAGGATCTTGTCTCTGTAAATTTGGGCCAAATCTGTTGAGATTCATTAAAGTAAAATGTATTTTGGCATCCGTATAGTGTAGTTACCTAACCATCAACTGTCTTAAAAAATGTTTAAATGCAAACTGTTTTAATATATATTTGTTAAAAGGGGTTAAGGTTTTCATTTTGATATCACCTCTTAAAACCTAGGAAGAAAATCATTGAAGAATACATGATTTAATTTATTTTACTTTAACTTTTAAGGTCTATCTGTATAGTATGCATTTATTTGCTTGAGTTTTTGTTTTGCATTAGGCTTTTATTTTGTAAATACAGATTAATTGCTTAACTTGAAATGTTTATGCTAACCCATAACTTAAAACTATCATCTAATCTCATTTTAAATATTTATAGTAGTGGAAACTAGCTAATGCAGTAAATGCTAACATGCTAATTGGTAGCTCAATAATTAGCTTATCAGTTGCTGAATGATTAAGGCAGTATACAGAACATTAAACATATACCTGTTCTCAAATTAAGCTCACGATCCACTCGTCACCATGATGGAAACTCTTCTTGCGAAGCCAAACATGGAACACTACTAAATCTCCCACTTAATATTATCTTAAACAATTCATTATATAACCTGGGAAACAGAAATCCCGGCCCAGTCAAATTTAAGTTCCTTTGAGTTTGAAAGAAACAAGTTCATTAAACTCAAAAAATGAAATAATTCAGATTACATAAAACTGTCAGTTTAATGAGCTCAAAAGAAAAGGAAAGTTCTAAATACTCATAAAAATTAATTAGTTTGAACATATTTGTTTAATTTAAGGTCACTGCTAGGGTTTACAGAGATTTTATTTGTATTTACAAATTGATTCATTATGGAATCACAACAAAACAAAGAGCTACTCAAACCTTAGCAATCATTTTTTCTCTATTAAATATTTAATGGGTAACACTTTTTTCGATAGTCCACTTTAGACATTCTACTAACAGTAACTTTGCAACTACATGTCAACTAGAAGTCGTTGTATTAGTAGACTGTCTGCTTAATATCTTCTAACACTTTATTTTGATGGGTCCACAACATACAACATACTGACTATGAGAAACTTTGCAAGTATATTTCAACTTATTCTACTAACCCTAAACCTACCCTACTGAGAGTTAGTAGACATGTAGTTGTAAATTAATGAGAATTAGTTGATATGTATTTACAAAGTTACTTGTAATTAGTGGAATGTCTAAATTAGAATGTATAAAGTGTAACCATTTAATGTTTAACAGGTGTGTGTTTGTAAAGTACAATATACATATATTTATGAACAAATTGTATATGATGTTCCTAAGACAGTATGGTGGGTAAAATGCTCTTCTCACAGATCCACTTAAAAGCATTATTACATGCATAATCAGCCCATCCTGATGGATTATTTAGAGCACAGTTCTCTCCTCTGTGTCCATTCGGCTCTCCAGACGACCAGAACCTGCATCAACAGATCAGCATTACATGTTTCTGTATGATATGATACTGACTGTGAGAATTATTTATTAGATAATAATCAGTTCAATTCAGTGATTTCTCACCAAGAGCCCGGTGTGCTGCCATCAACCCATTTCCATGTGTCCTCTTCATCACTGTCAGTCAGACCAATCCAGACAGCACCACCAGAAATGTTATTAACAAATTCCTTCAAAGATTAAACAATAACACAATGCTATAATAAACTGAGGATAGAGGCATTTCATCACTCATCCAGATAAACAACACACACACACACACACACACACGCACACACAGTATCTTTCACTCACTTGTTCCTCTCTGTTGTCTATGATGATCAGATCTCCTCCTCTATCCGTACAATATCTTCTGCTCTCAGTCCAGCTCTTCCACTCAGAGGAAATGTAGTAATAAGTGAATTCATGGTAAATCCATCCATCTGTGAAGACAAATTTAACTATATATAATGTATCCTCTAAAACATGTTTTTGTTCTTGTTTTAATATAATTTATAATTACCTATTTCATGGAGACTTTTCAACATTTCGTTTATCTCCTGGTTTAACTGGTCTCTTTGTTTAATCATGTTGTCATTCTTGGATATTAATTCGTCTTTTTCATTTGTCAGATTAATGTTCTTGTTTAGTAGCCAGTCTCTGTCTCCTGAAAGGCTAGTAATCTTAGACAGTAGCTGGTCTCTCTCTTCTGTGAGGTTTTTGTTCCTGGTTAGTAGCTGGTGTCTTTCTTCCATGATGTTTTTGCCCTTGGTTTGAAACAGGTCGATGTTTGTAAAGACTTGGACATACAGCACATGCTGTTAGTCCCTTCACTAGCATTAAATACAGCACAGGTACATACTTGATCTCTGTCTTTGAGGAAATGTATTAATTATTAAACTCTGTACCTTTGTGTTCAGGTGGCTGTATTCTCGTTGTATTCAAATCTTCTATCTCCATTGTGATTCCACCTCTTATAGCACCAGTATTTTCATAGATATCATCTGTTTTCCTTTGTCTCTCTCTCTTGTCCATTTTCTGAGCCATACCTTTATTCACTTTCAAATAGTTCCAGTGAAGAGAAGTGAGAGTTCTAAAATACAACCTAAACGTAGACTATTTTTATATACCAACTAACAAATAAAGATAACAAGTAAATAACAACAGAAGCTTTTCTGAGGCAGACCTTGTTATATTCCTGATGTGTTTCCTGATGTGTGGAAACATTTCAAGTATTTATACACATGTACAGGAAGTTCAGTTCACCTCAGAATGTCACAGAGGGGTTTGTTCTTTTTACAAGTTTAATAATTATACCAGGAACCTGCCACTGTTTGATTATTCAAAATGTTCTCCAAAACCAACATTTCTGAAAGGTAGTAAAGTACTTTGGTTCCAAAATTTCCTCATGTAAGTCATGTCATTATTAAAACATGAGTTGTCATGGAAAACGTAACTTCATTACATGGGGGAAAAAAAAAAAATTCTGAAGATGTAGGGGTGAAAATGAACTATAGACACTATATGAAATCCATACACACTGCATTATCCTTTCTGAACTGACCCTCCGCAAAGAGCTTGACTGAGAGGTGATCTGACCAATCATAACACTGAATCTGCCATTTTGTGCGCCATGGCTTGTCGGACATAGCAACAGTAACTAAGGAAGGCGGGTTTTTGTGAAGGGTCAATTGGCTTCTAATTTTTTATTTATGTAATTGGCATGATACATTCTTACCTGACAAATAAAATGTTATATTTGATTGATTATGAACTCTCCAGAAATCATTATGGCTAGTAGATCATGTGGAGGCTGATGTTACCTCAAATTTATGGCCAGGGTAGGTCACACTGGATGAATGGAGCAGTAGGCACTTCATCAGTGATATTTTGATTTCTGTCTATCACTGATTTAGCAAGTTGTATGGGAAAAGACTAAGTAAACTAAACTTTTTGTCAAGAGCAAGCAGTAGGCGGCAGACTTAAAGGGATTGGTCAACCTACAGCCTCTGATTAAAATCAGACTGGCGAGTTTGTGTTTTTATGAGATCCACGTACAGCCAGCGTAAGACTCAATTGTGACATTGGGTCCCTGATGGCTGAATAATTGAAAGTACGGGATATTCAGAATAACCAAATATCTACATTAATACATAATCAATATTTGTGTCAGTTCTTAATTAGAAATACTGTCTAAATTCAATGGTCACTTTAAATTGGAATCAGATTAAACATAGAGCTAAGTGAACTTTGCGGAAGCACATGTAAAAGACCTACACACATTATACCTTCACCCATGTTGTTGGGCCAAATGGTGGACCTTACGTTATAATTGCTTTATGGTCTGTAAGCGCTTTTCCAAATTTACTTGTATTTTTTCATTCACTTTTTGACAATTTTGCCATCATTAAATGCCAGCAAACTAGTGGACTGCGTTGCACTGCTCATCTGTGTAGCCATGTATTTATGCATACATTTTTTGTGGAAATATTTAAAGTATTTATGCAGTAAGGAACTTCATCTCACTGCAGAAAGACACAAGAAATATTTCATTGTTTCATAAATGTTGATTGTGTTAAAAAAACAAAAAGAACACAGAACATTTTATGCACCATTTACACGTGGTAGGGAGCATGTGTACATTTCTTTCAAACCAACTAACGTTTTGAAAATACAAACATTTTCATGAATTCGAAAGTTTACGTCAGATCAGCTTTACGAACGATTTACACAAAAATTCGTTCGGCTCGTTTTTCATGAATGAGGCCCATTGTTTTTATTTTTGTTTAAAGTGTATTTCAGTCTCGTGAAAGATTTTCCACTAACTTCTCCTCATTTGTGTTTATGTGGCCAGTATTTATGCATATAGGAACTGTTTCTGTGAAAATGTTTTAAATATTTATGCATATAGGAACTTTAACTTACCGCAGAAGGACAATATTTGTTTCAACAATATGGATTGTATTCATTTAAATGAGGTTCAAATACATATATTAATTTTAATAGTTGGTGATGTTCTCAAAATTTTAATAGCTTTAGGTTGTTGCTGGTACATCAAAGTCCAGAGAATTGATCAATATATCGTTAACGGTTTTAGCGTCAGCTGCTTTTACATGCTCTTCCATCAATTTTAATTATTTAGCAGTTTTTAAGGAGGTTCAATTTTTAAAGGAACTTTTGTCAGTAACATTTGGGCCAAAGCTTACCACTTGTGCTAAACATAATGAGAAAATGGTCAAAAATAACATCAGCTCATAGTATTACATTAAAGTTAGTTTATTAAAAATTGACAATAAATAAAAAATCTGTCATAACATCAACAGACAAAATTACTCTACAAAAGACTGATATTATATGATATTTTTGCATACTTTTTTTAAAACTTGAATGTGGTTCACCATTCACTGCCATTATATGAATAAGTGCAAGCAGGACTTATATTGCAAAAAAATGGACAAATAAATAATGATTTTCATTTTAACATTTTAATTCTCCAGATAAAAGGCTTTAACAAGTATTTCTTTTAGATCAGGGGTGTCCATTTCTGCTCATGGAGGACCAACATCCTGCAGAGTTTCATTTCAACACACTTGCCTGAAAATTTCTTGTAATCCTGAAAACCTTGAGAGGTTCAGGGATCCGTTCTTCGTACGTTGCTTATTACATCCGAGATCAAAAGACACATCCGAGATGATATGATACAGCTAATCATTATCTGTCTAATTAGGTTCTTTTAATGCACCTGTTGTTGATGATTAGTATGGCTGGATTGAGTTATCTAAGATCAGTGCATGCACTGGTTTAAAAGTAGGGTTGTTCCGATTCCGATACTAGTATCGGAAATTCCACCGATACCACAAAAAATTCTGGCATCGGTATCGGCGAGTACTTGAACCCATGCACCGATCCGATACCATTTTTAAACAAGATCTATAGTTATGCGCGCTAGCTTTGCTTAACGCTGCAAATCGGAAATCAATTCTTCTTCGCTGCTCAGAATGCAAACACAGGAAGTTGTGCTGTGTTGCCACACAAGCAACCACTATTTAGAGCAGCGAAGAAGAAATACAAACATGCTGGCACATTGCCAGTAAGTTAAATCACTCGCATATGCGACTAAATCTTCACCCTGGGTGACTAAATGATGTCTAATATTAGCCACTGGCTAATAAATGATCAGATTTTACTGGGAGGCTATGTATAAGTTTAGCACAGATATATTGTCACTCGCTGAACACTCTGAGCGCTTCAGAGTTTCTCTCTCCGTCAAACGATCTATTTTTCAGATCATCTGAATGAATGCGCAGCGGACCTGTATTTGACGCACCGTAAGCTCTAGTGTGAAGCGCACGACTCGCCGTCGCTTTGCTTTTTTCCTCACACGCAGAGGGAGAGAGAGGGAGAGAGTCTTACATGTAGCGCGTCAATTCTGCATGGTATGTAAACGTTATTCTTTGTTGTATTTCCTGTCAAATTAACGGAGTTCCTTTGGAATTCTTCAGCTTTTAAGAACTGCCGGGTTCTCCTGTAGTGGGCGGAGCTAATGCGCAAACAACAATCTCATTGGCCGGCGCTCACCTATTATCATCACTGTTTTGATTTCAGCAAATAAGTTCGAGCCAATGCAGACAACGTGATTAATATTCATGAATCCAGCAGCTCGTTAATCCTTAGTGCGTTTATATTGTTCTTAGTAGAATTCATAGTATGATTATTATCTTATCAGTATTATTGATAGTTTTTCCCCATTTTTACAGAAACACTGAATGACTATCTATCTATCTATCTATATGGTGAAGCACACCATAAAATTATTGTATCAATTCATACAGGTCTAGTAGTACATACAGCTGTATAACCAGATACAGACCCAGGTATCGGATCAGTACTCGGTATCGGCCGATACCCTGAGCCTAGGTATCGGAATTGGTATCGGGAAGGGAAAAAGGGTATCTGAACATCTCTATTTAAAAGGGGAGATGTATCGATGGTAGAAACACTGATCAGCAACGCTGTTATTGGTTGCCCACAATGGCCAAAGAGCGCGCCCACTTTTTCTCGGCAGCAGAACAAGAACTCTTGATGGAAGACTATGGCAAGTTCCAAAATGTAATAAAAATGCCAGGAACACCTCAAAGGCTACAAAAGCCAGGAGAGAGTGCTGGCAAAAAGTTGCTGACAAATTAAATGTGTAAGTAGTGACAATGTTAGTTATTACAGTATATGTATGTTTTAAAGGGGTCATATAATGCTACATGCACTTTTACAAGTTGTTTGAACTGAAATGTGTGTTGGCAGTGTGTGTGTACACAACCACCCTATAATGATAAAAATCCACCCAGTGTTTTTTTTGTAATCTCGTTAAATCTTTTCCCGTCTCAAATCGAGCCATCTGTCCATGTGACGTCACATGGACGGAGGCCCCTCCCACGATTGTTGATTGACAACAGCGTTTTACCACAGATTGCACTGGTGTCTTACCTCAGACCCACCCTGAGTGAGTGAGCTGTCATCAGTTGTTTCACCGCCGGAGCAGATGTAGACAAGAATGACTCCTAAGCGATTGAGGTGTTTTGTTGTTGGATGTAATAATGAACACAGCAGTAGTCATTTACTCCCGTCATCTGAGCGGCTGAAGACGATTAGGTTTTGCTCTGAAGGGAATGCGCCCTCCATCTACCTAAATGCACCTATGTTAGCGCGAATCATTCGTGATCCAGCTTCACCTCCAGAAAAAGTGAGTACAAGGTTTTTTAAAGGAATCTTTGCAAATGGCCTTTCCTAATAATGTGCTAATTAGCAAGTTTCACAATGAATGCGGCTAAAGTAAACAGTCCCTCAGAGAAGGGCTCAGAAGAGAGGGGTGGAGTCAGCAGAGCTCATTAACATTTAAAGGAGCATGACACAATACCGCTTTCTCTGACAAGAGTTGTTTTTGACAGGGTAAAAAAGGTGTTTTTTACACTACCAATGAGAAATTTTAACCAAACTACATGAAAGGAAGGCACTTAAAACTACCAACCCTCTACAATGCGAGTAATCACTCGCATGTGCAACTAATCTTCACTCTGGGCGACTAAATGATATCTAATATTACCCAATGGCTAATAAATGCTCAGATTTTACTCACCAGTGTGTGAGTTAGAGGCTAAGTATAAGTTTAGCACAGGCATTTTCACTCTCCGAACACTCTGACTGAGCGCTTCAGAGTTTCACTCTCCATCAAGCGTTCTGTGCTATATTTCAGTTCATCTCAGTTCATCTTCAGTTCACGGTATATCTGATGTACCGTGAACTCTAGGCGCACGACTCGCTGTCGCTTTGGTGAGAGCAGAGAGAGTCTTATATAACATGCAGAATTGACGCGCTACATGTAAATGATATTCTTTGTTGTATTTTCCTGTCAAAATAACAGAGTTTCTTTGCATTTTTTCAGCTTTTAAGAACTGCCGGGTTTTTCCGGTAGTGAGCGGAACTAATGCGCAAACGGAAATCTCATTGGCTGGTGCTCACCTATTATCGTCCCTGTTTTGATTTCAGCGAATCAGTTCGAGTGAACGCACACAACTTGGTTAATATTCATGATTCCAGCAGCTCGCTAATCCATAGTGTGTTTTATACTGTTCTTATTATCAGAATTTTTATTATTATTATTATCATCTTATCAGTATTGTTAGTTTTTTCCCTTTTTTTTGACCAAAAAAACACCACCACCAGTCCTAAATTCAGTTAAAATGTCTATGCAATCCATACATGGTTACTAAGTTTTAATTCTAATTACTAAAGTTCTATAATTAAATAATACTTGATCATCATAATGTCATATTAAAATGCTTGACTGACTGATGTTAAGTGTACTTTCAGATATTTAAAAAGCTGTACCATTTTACAAATACAGTAGGCTATATTATACAGGGATTCTGAAGATTTGAACAAGTTAAATTTAAGACTTTTTAATACCACCTTAAATTAAATTTAAGGCCTAAACCCGTAATGGAAATACACATTATATTACATATATATCTGAAATATTAAGATTTGTAATAGTAACTCACCTGCACATTTATACTGTGAACCCCCTTTCGGTTCGCAAAAATCCCCTTCATTGGGGCCTTGATATGAATTTGTGTGCAGTCTATGGCACCAATCACATTAGGGAAGCCTGAGGGACAATCGATTCGTATTTACTAGCGTGGTCTAGGGGTGGGCAATATGACCAAAATCTTATATCATGATTTGACTAATTTTATATCACGATAACGATATAGATCACGATATAGTAATTTTTTTTTCTTTTAAAAAGGTTTTTATGATATTAAAATCTTTGATACCATAGAATTTTCATAATCCTTGTCACCAATGTCAATATCAAACTAATACAAGCCTAAAAATAGACAAAAACCCCAAAACAAACTCAAGCTCACTGAAAATAAATAAACAGTCAGTGATGAAATAAATATAAGAAACTAATTGCAAGCAATAAGACAAAAAACTACAATAAGTAAACGCTACATACTTTGTGTAAATTAATTAGTCTTCACTGTGTTAATTATATATATTTATGACAGATATAATTAACACGTGTATTATGTATAGATTCTATACATATATATATATATATATATATATATATATATATATATCATTATTTTTTTATTAATATTTCTTCTTATTAAAGTTACAAGTTAGATTTTCTAGCAATGTGCTATGATTAATATGAAAGGCAGACAGAACGAATATTGGACAGCTTCCCCTTTAAGACCGAAGTCCGGATCCAATAAACTGTTACATATGCGTTTTCTCTTTTAGCTGTTTCCTCTCTCTTAAAGGAACACTCCACTTTTTTGGAAATAGGCTCATTCTCCAACTCCCCCAGAGTTAATAAGTTGAGTTTTACCGTTTTTGAATCCATTCAGCCGATCTCCGGATCTGGCGAGAGCACTTTTAGCATAGCTTAGCATAGATCATTGAATCCAATTAGACCAGTAGCATCGCGTTCAAAAACGATCAAAGAGTTTCGATATTTGTCCTATTTAAAACTTGACTCTTCTGTAGTTATATCGTGTACTAAGATCGGCGGAAAATGAAAAGTTGCGATTTTCTAGGCTGATATGATTAGGAACTACTCTCATTCCGGCGTAATAATCAAGGAACTTTGCTGCCGTAACATGGCCGCAGCAGGCGTAGTGATATTACGCAGCGCCTGAAAGTAGTTCCCAGCTACCGGGGACTACTTTCAGGCGCTGCGTAATATCACTGCAGCAAAGTTCCTTGATATATATCCGATATATATCTTCATATCGCACAGCCCTAGCGTGGTCATATTCACAGTATCTTCATTAACAAATAGAATGTACCTGCAATGGCAAAAAAACAACTTTTACAACTTGGGGTCTTAAGTGGCTTGGAAAGACCACAAAAACCCCTACAAACTGCTTGAGCACCAGGCAAACTTTGCGAATGGCACAATAGACAGTACTTTTGCCCAGATTCTCCGCATCCCCAATAGTGTGGGGAAAAGTGTCACTCAAAAAGAATCTCAACGCGATGCAGTTTGTGCTGTGGTTCACTTTTAATAGAAGGTCCCAACAAATTAATGAAAACTCACATGAAAAACTATATCTTTCAAAAAGTACACTATCGCGCTGTGCTAATGGATCCTGTCTGTGTTGCAACGTGATTAATTCTAAAAGCTCTGCGAATTATCCTTGCACCTTCTGCAACAGGTTGCTCTCATAAAAATGGGCAAGACATGGCTGCAAGTGCAACAGACTTCCCGTATCACCTCCGCTTATAAAACCGTGATCTAATCATGTTTGCATGAAATAAGCCTGCTTCCGAGGAGGTTTAAGCTTACTGACCCATTGCTATGACAGCAACTTCAAGATGAGCGCCGAAGAACCAACCAATTCAAGATCAAGTGAAATCATCAACAATCAAATCCAGCTAACTGAGTTAGCGACGTACGAAGAATGGACCCCTGATGTGTTCAATTAGGATTGAAGCTAAAATCAGCTGCAAAGATGGCCCTCCAGGAGCAGGATTGGACACCCCTGCTTTACATGATAATCATAAATTATGAAAGCTTTGTAAAAGTTGTATGATGTTCCTGGGGCCATATGAGAGATAAATCCTCTTCTCACAGATCGATTGATAAGCACCATCACATCTAACATCAAGCCACCCTAAAAAAGGGCCAGTTTGTCAAATACGTCACAACACAATTCTCTATTGTTAGTCCAAAGGGCTCTCCAAACGACCAGAACATGTAACAACAGATCAGAATTAGATGTTCAGTGCTGCTTTCTGTGTGATATGATACTGACTGTGAGAGTAATTTATTACATAATAATTAGTTCAGCGATTTCTCACCCAGAGGTCAGTGTGCTGCCTTTGTGATATGGTGATTAAGTTCCCAAAGTTAATATAAAACTGGTTAATGTTATTTTTCTAATATTGTAAAATAGTATTTAATTTGTTATTTGTGTTTATGAGAAGGAAAATATATTTTGTGCATTTAGTAAATTAATTATTTCCATTCGGTATACTTGCATGACGTCATCGTACGCTGGGTCGGGGTGCGCGCCCGTGATGTGCTTCATTCTCAGTAAATGCAGACACGTGAAGCCATCACACCAGCATCCTCTCTTTAATTACTTTACACTTCTTTCCAGGTAACTGTAAAGTAGAATGCACAAAATATACTGCCGATTTGAGTATAAACACTGTTTGAAATAATATAAGCGAGTTGTATGTGTTGAAAACTGTTATTTGATACTTTAGTAAGAGCTGTCTTGAGTTCAGTGCAGTTGAGCACATGATTAGCATAGTTGCGTGAAAGCCCGCCATATATAATGAATGGTTAAAATCGTAGAAATATTATTTGAATCTATAAGAGATAATATTGTTTAGCGTTATGAATTATCTTCAATTTACACGTGGTCGTTAATCTGCAGTGATGGCTGTTAACTGTGTGTTAGGCATTACATTTGAGTGAATGTATTTGAAGAGTGAATTTCATGTCTCGTCATTCAATGTAATACATCAGACGAGGAACGGAGCAGCATGTTCTCAACTGAGAATATGGAGTGTATTGTAAATACCCTTTTACAGTGTCAATTTATTGATAGATTATTTCGGTGTTTATCTGCATATCTTCGAATCTCTAATCTTCTGGTGAAATATGAGATTGAGTGTCATTTTGGTAATTGTAAAAGATGAGTATGAAAAGTCTTTCAAGTTGTTCATGTTATAGCCAGTTATTACTGTGCAAAAGTCATACATGTGTTGACCATGTAGTGTATTGAGTTGTTGTAGTGTGCATATGCTCTCATTGATTCAAAAGATTCTCAGTAAATGCAGACACGTGAAGCCATCACACCAGCATCCTCTCTTTAATTACTTTACACTTCTTTCCAGGAGTGCTACAATTTTGGAGGCACCGCTGGGATAGATGTTCGGTGGAGTGACTCCCTTACCGGCAGAGCCCATCCAGCAACATCATCCCTCATTAGTGAACCAGATGAGCTACAGTCAGACGAGTGGCGGAAAAGATCTGATTGAGCAGTGCGTGCGCTGAAGATTCAGTCTGATACCAGCGGCAGCCAAGTCAAGTCAGTAAGTGAAACACCACTCTCAACGGCCTGTCTACATAGCAGCAGAAATGGAGGAGCTTAAACATCTTCAAGAGGAAATTGGTGAGAAATTATGCACACTATCACGGGAAAAACTGACAGAACTCAGTGTCTTTCTTCACCTAACACGGGAAGATGAGACAAATGTGACTCGTTTGTTCCTGTTGAGCCTTCTTAGTAACTACTTACTGAGAGCTGAGCTAGAGGAGTTAGAAGATGGCGGTATGGCTGAACTGTTAACAATTAATGATAAACTGAGCCAGCTCAAGGGAATCACAATTAATGCTCCTGGAAAAGATACCAAGAGGCAGGAAAGTAAACCTGGAGACGTTAACACAGCCCAGAGAACAATACAAGAAAGTGGAGAGAGTACAGCTGAATTGTTTTCTACCATGCATATTAGCCCCACCACATCACAAAATGCAGCAAACAGACAGACATACGAAGCCCAGAACCCAGTTTATTCTTCACCCACGTTTCAGAGACAAGTTACCTCAACATGGCAGAAAGACTTCAAAATTTCTGGTCTAATAGGAGAGCTAGGGCAGAAGGATCGGCTCTCATTCTCTAGTTTGGCACGACAGATAGAAGGTGGACTCAAAAAGGGGTATGCCGAACAGGAAATAGTAGATTCTGTCATCAGGGCTATCACACCAGGGCTTCAGTTGCGGAGCTATCTTGAGGGGAAGGCAGGACTGACACTCCCAATGCTAAGGCGGATACTACGTTCTCATTATCAGGAGAAAAATGCGACTGAATTATATAAGCAGCTCACCACAGAAGCTCAGCGCACTAGAGAAACGCCACAAAGCTTCCTAATTCGAGCCCTTGATCTGAGACAGAAAATTCTGTTTGCTTCTCAGGAGGATGACTCGGGGTTGAAATATGATCCTGCCCTAGTTCAGAATATGTTTTTGCACACCGTTTTGACTGGATTGCAAAATGACCGCATCCAAAGTGACTTTCAGCCATACCTTTCAGATCCCACTGTTCCAGATGAAGTGTTGCTGGAGAAACTCAATGTAGCTTGTTCCAACGAATCTGAAAGACAAAATAAGCGAAAATATGAAAAAAATGGTAGTGTTCATGCTGTACAGTTAAATGAGCCTGCCCCTGAACAAAAACTTCAGTCCAAACAGTCGAAGTTCGATTTAATGTCACAACTGAAAAGCCTGAGTGATGATATTATACAGATTAAAGAGTCAATCCAACAGCCCTTATCTGTCCCTCAGCAGTGTTTTGCAGTTTATGACAAAGAACCAGCAGCAGCAGTGTCCCAACAGACATCAGGATGGACCCAAGTCCAAGAGCATCAGACCTGGAAACCCGATACAGCTACCTACCAACAGCAGGGAAGTCCATACATGTCTCCACACCAGTTCTCACAAAGCCAACAACAGGTGAGGGAACAGAAAATACCTCCTCTTCCTGCAAACCCAGTTCAGTTGTCCACTGTTCCACCAGAAAATTCTCTCCGGTCACGTCAGCATTATTCAATATTAGAAACCCACCATGGACAGCCATATGTGTATCCTTCTCCTCAGTAGCACCCCAAGTCCGTCAATTATGCAACTCAGCTGTCAAGTTTTGCAGCACCGCAGTATTATCCTCAGCAGTATATGTTGCCACCACAACCACACCCCCATCAGTTCCGTCAGCCCCGTCCCTCACGAGCCAGACAATGTTTCCATTGCCAGCAGCGCAAAGCAGAAGAACCTTGCACCCATTGTTACCACTGCGGCAGCAGCGAGCATTTCTCAGCTGGCTGTAAGAGTAAAGGTGCCAGACCTCAGCTTGGAGCTCCGTTAAACAGGAGCGGGTTACCCCCAAGGGACAGGGTGTGACCCGAGTGGCAGAGAAGTCCCAGAAACATGAGAAATGTAGCATGGGCCATCAGAGGCAGCTTGAGCCCCAGTCGCTTGATAGTATTTTAACTGCCCCTTGTCAAATTAACCAGCATTCTGCCATCACTTCCTTAGTGGGAAAACAGTGCCTTGTTACCTGTTATCTACAAAGAAAAAAGACTGAAGCATTATGGGACACAGGTTCCCAAGTATGCATTATAGATGAGGAATGGAAAGCCAAATATGCACCTGAGGTGACACTGAGAAATATTTCGGAGGCGACCGACGCGCCAGACAGCCTGCGTCTGGTGGCAGCCAATGGAGCGAACATGCCATACAGTGGATGGGTGGAGTTGGCTTTCAAGTTGGCATCCCCTGTAACCAATGAGAGAGAGTTAAACATTCCTGTACTTGTTTTGAAGGACCAAGAATTGCCCAGACCTATCATTGGGTATAACGTGATAGAACAAATAATGAGACGAAGTGAAACAAGTGGATCTCTTGATGTGACTAATGCTTGTTTGTACAGAACTGTCAGAAGTGCTTTCCCTAGCATAAAGAAGAAAAGTGTACATACCTTCATCAATCTGGTGACTGCAGAGGGGCTCAGCGAGTATGTAGTAAGAACCAGGAAGGAGCCTGTGAACATAAGAAAGCACACGGTTATGCAAATTCAGTGTTTGGTAAAAGTGCCTCACGTGAAACAAGATACGGTGCTACTGTTTGAGCCACACGTTAACCCAATGTACCCAGATGGCCTTGAACTCTTTGATACCCTCCTTATTCTGGAAAAGGGGGTTCGCCCCATAATTACTATCAGTGTGCAGAATGGAACGGATCACGACATCACGCTCAGTGGTAGAACAGAGCTAGGAACTCTGCAGCCAGTTAAGTCTGTCTTACCAATATCAAATGCACAGTGTGAAGCCACAGCATCTGTTACTCAGGCTCTACCAGGGACAACTGAAGGAGATGGCAATACAGATCGATGGGACCCTCCAGTGGATGTTAGCCATTTAACTCCGCCCCAACAACAACAAGTAAAGCGGATGTTACGTGAAGAATGTCATGCCTTTTCGAAGTCAGATGACGATATCGGCTGTGTTCCAGGTTTGCAACTGAGTATCTTATTAAATAATAACACCCCTGTTGCCCGCACATACACATCAGTCCCCAAACCATTATATCAAGAGATGAAGGACTACTTACACGACCTGATTGCTCAAGGGTGGGTGGCCAAGTCTCATTCCCCTTACTCGTCCCCAATTGTCTGTGTCCGTAAAAAGGATGGTAGCCTCAGGCTATGTATTGATTACAGGGACCTGAACAGCAGAACAATCCCTGATCGCCAGCCAATACCCAGGGTGCAGGATATCCTAGATGGGCTGGGAGGCAATACGTGGTTTTCGCTGCTAGACCAAGGAAAGGCGTACCACCAAGGTTTCATGTCCCCAGAGAGCAGGTACCTGACTGCATTCACAACACCGTGGGGCCTATACGAATGGATTCGTATTCCTTTCGGCCTTATGAATGCGCCTGCAGCATTCCAACGGTTTATGGAAGAGAGTCTGGAAGGGATAAGAGACAAAATTTGCATACCGTACTTAGATGACATCCTGGTCTTCACTGAGTCCTTCGAAGAACAAGTGGAAGCGGTGAAGAAAGTACTGCAGAGGTTACAGTCCCATGGAGTCAAGTTAAAACCAAGAAAATGTGAGCTCTTTAAGAAGGAGGTGCGATATCTGGGGAGAATTGTGTCAGCTGAAGGCAGTCGTATTGATCCCTCAGACACCGTTGCTGTAACGGCACTGAAGGAACAGACACCAAGCACGGTGGGGGAGCTACGCAAGATTCTGGGCCTGCTCAGCTATTATCGGCAATACATTCAAGACTTTTCCCGAATTGCCAGTCCTCTCTATGATCTGCTGAAAAGTAACACTGAAGATGCTGGGCCACAGAGGAAGGGGAAACACAAAGTAAGAAACAACAAACGAAATCATGTGGTGCCATCAAGTAAATCAATTGAGTGGACAGAAAAACATCAGGAGATACTAGAGAAGTTGATTAACTGCTTGATTCAGCCTCCAGTCCTGGGATTCCCGGACTTCTCTCAACCGTTCATCCTTCATACAGATGCGTCCAACCAAGGGTTGGGAGCTGTGTTATATCAGCAGCAGAATGGCAAGCTGAGAGTAATTGCCTATGGTTCTCGCACTTTGACGGCAGCGGAGAAAAATTACCATCTGCACAGCGGGAAGCTGGAATTTTTAGCTCTGAAATGGGCCATCACTGAAAAATTCAGAGACTACCTGTACTATGCACCAACCTTTACAGTTTTCAGTGACAATAATCCATTGACCTATGTCCTGACCTCTGCGAAGTTGAATGCCACCGGGTGTAGATGGGTGTCAGAGCTCGCCGATTTTCACTTTACAATCCGTTACCGTCCAGGTAAAGAAAACATAGATGCTGACTCACTTTCCAGGATGCCGGCAGACCCAGAGACGACAATGAGAGAATGTACTGAGCAGTTTTCATCTGACTGTGTGGGAGCGGTGATCCAAGCAGTGGAGTTTCAAGGGAATTCAGATGTGACTCTTGCAGTAGCCTGTCAGAGTGTACTGCCAAGAGTGGAGGAAAATGAGGGACTCCCCAAACCCCTGTCAAAAGAGGAAATCAGACAAGCACAAAAGGATGACGAGGACATTAGAGTAATAAGTGAACACTTACAAGCAGGATCTAGGCCTCCTCAGCAGTGGCGTTCAGTCAACTCACCAGCCAAAGTTCTTCTGAGAGAGTGGGAGAAGCTGAAGCTAGATGAACATGGCATCCTGTTCCGGCAAACGTCTCAAAGAAAACAGCTGGTGTTACCAAAACAATTCAAAAGAACTGTTCTGAGAGAGATGCATGATGAGATGGGTCATCAGGGTCTCGATCGCACCACAAGCCTCATTAGGGATCGGTTTTTCTGGCCTTACATGCAGAAAGACATTGAAAATTATGTCCTGAGAACCTGCTGCTGTATCAAACAGAAAAAACCCTGCCGTGAGACAAGAGCGCCTCTTAAAAATATCAAAACGACCCACCCATTTGAATTGGTGTCCATTGACTTTCTCCATCTGGACAAATGCAAAGGGGGCTATGAGTACATTTTGGTAATCGTCGACCACTTCACTCGATTTGCCCAGGCATATGCCACCACCTCAAAATCAGCAAAAACAGTAGCTGACCGGTTATTCAATGATTTCGCCCTGAAGTTTGGGTTTCCGTCCAGAATTCACCACGATCAAGGGGGAGAATTCGAAAACCAGCTACTCACCCAACTCAAAAAGTACAGTGGCGTTGCCGGCTCAAGGACCACCCCCTACCACCCCCAGGGGAATGGGCAGGTGGAACGATTTAACCGGACATTATTGCAGATGCTGAAAACCCTGACTGAAAGACAAAAAGCTAATTGGAAAGATGCACTGAACAAATTGATCTTTGCCTATAACTGTACTAGATGTGACGTGACTGGCTTCTCACCTTTCCAATTGCTGTTCGGACGCTCACCAAAGTTGCCCATCGATGCTCTCTTCGGACTCAACTCTGACAATAACTCCCAAAGTTACACTGAGTACATGGAACGATGGACAAAAGGAATGCAGGAAGCGTGTGAGATAGCGAGAGAACAGGCAAACAAGTGTGCAGAAAGAAACAAAAGGAATTACAACCAACGAGTGAGGTGTACTGACCTGTTCCCAGGAAGCAGGGTCCTCGTAAAAAACCTGACCCCAAGAGGTGGGACCGGGAAACTGCGAAATTACTGGGAGGATGAAGTTCACGTCGTTACACGTCAGGTGGCAGAGGATGCACCTGTCTACGAAGTAAAACCTGAACAGAGTAAAGGTAGATCACGAGTTTTACATCGCAATCTTCTTCTTCCATGTGACCATCTACCTCTTGAAATCACACCAGCTCAAAGTACTAAACCAAAACAAGGACATCAACTAAGAAACAGCAGGACTCAGCCCGCCCGGGGAAGAGAATGTGAGTCAGAGTACGATAATGAAAGTGAAGAGGATGAATACTACTTTCAAGTGGAGCCCTTTCAGATAAGACCACAAGAAAGCAGTGATTGTCTAGAAAAAAGAAATGTGTTACCACAACAGTCAGTACCTTCTGAGCCTCGATCTAACTCTCCAGTGGTGGAACCAAGGCCACACTCACTTCCAGCCGAGTCAGAGATAGATCTTCCAGAGTCTGCACCTGAAATAAGAACAGAACTTAATGAAAATGAACCAACTGTTGACCTAATGCAACAAGACCTACCCGTTAGGGAAGCAGATGCAGCGCCTGGGTCCAGAGACAGGACTTCCAAAGAGGAAAACGGGTACCAGTTCACCAGGAGAAAACGACGGCCACCTAAAAAGTTTACCTATGACAATCTTGGGTCCCCATCATGCTACAGTGTGCAAATAGTGGGCAACAACCACTACCCACACTTTGCATCTAGGGGGATGACAACTGTGACACCATCACCACCCCTTTGTTACCCCCAGCCCTCATATGTGTGCTATTAACTTTGAATTGGACTACCATATGAATTTTACCCCATGACTAGTCACTGTATGGCCTGTGTTGAAGGCATGAAATGTCACTATACAGGACATTACCCAGAGACTGTTTATTGCCCATAGTGAGAAACTATTGCAAAACAAAAACAACGGACTGTTATCAGATCTTGAAAAATAATTGACGGTGCGGTTGTGCGGTTTTGAAACTGTGGACACTTTGAATCACTTTGAGACTTTCTTTTTTTTTTTGACACTTCTTGAATCTTTTTCTTCCTTGAAGGACTCTTTGCCATTTTTTCTTGCTATAGCAAATGAATGGACTGTTTTTCCATCCTAACAGAGACTTGTTGGTGGTTTGCAAATGACTCTTTTCTTTTTTTAATTTTTTTTTTATTATTAGAACTACCTCATGGGACTATTTACAAACAAGTCTATTGACGAATAAGGACTCTTGTAAGGTGAAATTAGCAATATCACAATTGTGAATGTATGCTTGTAAAAAAAAAAAGAAAAGGAGAATGTACAAGTAACATGTGATAACCATGCTGTAATATCTGATGTTGTAGATACTTGCTGGGTAAAGCTAAAGGAAGTTAAATACTGTAAATTGGGCATATCTGTGACTAAGTAATTTGATGTCGGGACGACATCTTTATTTTGAGGGGGAGAGTGTGATATGGTGATTAAGTTCCCAAAGTTAATATAAAACTGGTTAATGTTATTTTTCTAATATTGTAAAATAGTATTTAATTTGTTATTTGTGTTTATGAGAAGGAAAATATATTTTGTGCATTTAGTAAATTAATTATTTCCATTCGGTATACTTGCATGACGTCATCGTACGCTGGGTCGGGGTGCGCGCCCGTGATGTGCTTCATTCTCAGTAAATGCAGACACGTGAAGCCATCACACCAGCATCCTCTCTTTAATTACTTTACACTTCTTTCCAGGTAACTGTAAAGTAGAATGCACAAAATATACTGCCGATTTGAGTATAAACACTGTTTGAAATAATATAAGCGAGTTGTATGTGTTGAAAACTGTTATTTGATACTTTAGTAAGAGCTGTCTTGAGTTCAGTGCAGTTGAGCACATGATTAGCATAGTTGCGTGAAAGCCCGCCATATATAATGAATGGTTAAAATCGTAGAAATATTATTTGAATCTATAAGAGATAATATTGTTTAGCGTTATGAATTATCTTCAATTTACACGTGGTCGTTAATCTGCGGTGATGGCTGTTAACTGTGTGTTAGGCATTACATTTGAGTGAATGTATTTGAAGAGTGAATTTCATGTCTCGTCATTCAATGTAATACATCAGACGAGGAACGGAGCAGCATGTTCTCAACTGAGAATATGGAGTGTATTGTAAATACCCTTTTACAGTGTCAATTTATTGATAGATTATTTCGGTGTTTATCTGCATATCTTCGAATCTCTAATCTTCTGGTGAAATATGAGATTGAGTGTCATTTTGGTAATTGTAAAAGAGGAGTATGAAAAGTCTTTCAAGTTGTTCATGTTATAGCCAGTTATTACTGTGCAAAAGTCATACATGTGTTGACCATGTAGTGTATTGAGTTGTTGTAGTGTGCATATGCTCTCATTGATTCAAAAGATTCTCAGTAAATGCAGACACGTGAAGCCATCACACCAGCATCCTCTCTTTAATTACTTTACACTTCTTTCCAGGAGTGCTACACCTTCAACCCATTTCCAGCTGTCCTCCACTTCTTTGTCAGTCAGACCAATCACGAATTGTCTTCCATCAGTAATTTTCTTAACAAAATCCTGAGCATTTGAAACAGTTACGCTTTTATATCATTAACAGAAAACAGACACATTCCATCTGCATCTCTCATTTAGAAGCTAAACACCACAAATGTACACAAAACTCACATTTTCCTCTCTGTTGTTTATGATGATCATATCTGCTCCTCTCTTCTGACAATCTTGTCTGCTGTCTTCCTCTCAGTGGACAAGTGGTAAAAACTGGATTAAAAATAAATCCATTCATCTGTAACCACAACTGCTGTTAGATTTTTCATCCATTTACACTCACCTGACCACAACTTAATGGCATCTTTTACTCCATGCTTTAGCAATGTCTGCTATATAGCAAATAGTTAAAGAGGTCATATGATGTTGCTTAAAAGAACATTATTTTGTGTATTTGGTGTAATGCAATGCGTTTACGCAGTTCAAGGTTCAAAAAACACATTATTTTCCACATGCTGTACATTATTGTTGCTCCTCTATGCTCCGTCTTTCTGAAACGCGCCGATTTTTACAAAGCTCATCATTCTGAGAAGCGAGGTGTGCTCTGATTGGCCAGCTATCCAGTGCGTTGTGATTGGCCGAATACCTCAAGTGTGTGATGGAAATGTTATGCCCCTTACCATGTTGTGATGTCGTGTCCCGGTGCGGCGAGACTAAAACAATAAAACCCATTATAAACAAGGCATTTGTTGCATTCAGTGAGGACATAATTACTGATTATAATGACTCATACAGTCTTTTTACGCATTGCATTACGCTGCGTAAACATAACACCATGTCTGCATTTGTGTTTGTAGAAACACCAAACAAGTACTACTCTACACTGCTCAAAACTTGCGTTTGAATAGTCAGTAGCAAATTCTTTAAATATCGAAACGTACTTAAAGGCTGTGAGTCAGAAGCACCAGACTGTCCTTGCAATGTTGGAATTGCCCCACTTTATAGTGATTACAGCCATTCATAGTGTTCACATTGTAGGCTACTCTTTCCCAGGTTCAGGAAACAGTCCTCCGTGAAATGCGCTGCACAGTCTAATATTTGCATTGTACTGTACTGCAACAGTGTTGTAAATAAAACTTAACCACTGATTTCTAGTTGTGTACTCATTTAGAAGGACAAACAAACAAACAAACAAACAATACTACAGAGAGAATAAAAGTTACACCTTCTTTCATTGTGTATACGTATGGGCGGTATTATGCAAATCTTCCCACACTGTGACATAGACATGTGGGAGCATGATTGAATGAGCCATTTTAGGAGGGCGTGGCAGAGACTTAACTTTTATAAAGAATATCTCTTTGGGTTTGAGACTTTAATCCTTGCAACTTCACAGAACTTATATATGCACAAACAGCTTGTAACACTCCAAAGAAAAAAGGAAAACATGAAATTGCATAATTTTTAAAGAAACTTTACCAAGAGTCAGAAGTTGATTTTGATTATTAGCTGATCTCTCTCTCATTGCCCTTACAAAAAGAAGTTTATTCAAGTGTGCTATTATTATACTTCTTTTAAACTAAAAATAGGAAAGAACTGTATACTTTATGTACTTCTCAGAAATATACTTAAAATGACATTTAAGAATGACCACCAGACCTGAGCAGTAGACCACCAAGGCAGAGCAGACGGAACTGTAAACCATGGCAGGGACTGGAACCTAGGGAACACTGAGACACACAGGACAGACGGAGGATTTTGGCCCCAAGAGCAAAGGCAGGGAACATAAATAGTTCATCTATAGTTTCCCTGGTGACAACTGAATGGGCAGGCAGTTCATAAACAGACTCACTGATTAAGACAGATAATTCAGAATCCAATTTGAGTGCAGAATTTAAACCAACAGACAGTTCACAATTGGGTGCATTGACTGGTACTGGATTGGCAGACAGCTCAGTGATTGAAGCTGGATAGACAGACTGTCCATAATTGGGTCCTTCGACTGTAACTGAACACACAGACAGTTCATAATTAAATGCATTGGTTGGAGTAGGACTGGGAGATAGTTCACAATCAAGGGCATTGACTGAGGCTGGAGTAGACAGTTCAGTGACAGAAACTGGCATCTCACTGGTAGTCAGTTCAACATTAGAATCATTGACTAATACAAGACCGACAGTAAGTTCAAACATATTATTTGCATGTGGACAGACAAGATGGTTCGTTAACTGAGACCACATAAGCAGACAATTCAAAACAGGGTGTGTTGGCAGAGATAGGGTGACTGTTCAAAACCAAAAGCATTGGCTGGAACTGAACTGACAAACAATTCATGGACTGATACTGGGCAGGAAGTACTAAATCTGAACTGTTGATGGAATCAGAACAGACAGGTAAGTCAACGTTGGTGCTGAAGCGAGCACCGCCGCTTCGAGAGGTTCTGCAGCATGCACCGCCACCTCTGGAGAAACTGCAGCAGGCACCATTGCTTCGGGGAACACTGCAGCGAGTGACACTACCTCAGGAGATTCTGCAGCATCAGCCGCCACCTCCGGAGATATCATAATGGATGCCGCCATTTCTGGGACTTCTGTGATGGTGTATGCAGCCAAAACACACCAAAAAGCAATCGCCATCATGGGAGGCACTTCAGACAGGGGAATCAGTTCAGGAAGAGGAGGGCTTGAGTGAATGGGTTTGAGGATACCAGCTGCATGTGCATCCCTCACACTGGATACCAGACTAGGATACCGAAGAACTGACCTTGAATATCTGGGTGTGGCAGAGAGGACGTGACAAGACTCTGGATGATCAACGGTGATGTGATATGACTCTAGAACAGCAGCCATTTTCCAAAGAGACTCTTGAGTGGCGGCTATCTTGCAACGAAGCTCCTGAATGGCAGCCATGTTGTGCAGAATCTCTTGAGTGGCCGGCATGATGTGAGCAGGTTCTGGAGTAGCATGTGTGACTTGACTTGGCTCGGCTCACGAAGATCAACCGTGACTTGACTTAGCTCATGAAGATCAGCGGTGACTTGACTTGCTTCACGAAGATCAACCGTGACTTGACTTAGCTCATGAGTGCGCTCAGGTGCGTCCGCCATTTCAGTCACAGACGCGGTTCCTCCTCCGCAACACCCACAGTGAATGAGGAGCCAACACACAACAAAGCATAGTCCATAAACTGCGCGAGTGACGCACGCGGACCCTCGCGTCTAAGTCCAGACTGTAAAGGCTTAGTTATCCCATCACAGAAAATCTCTATCAAAACACAGTCTGGCAGATCAGAATAAAAAGAAATATTCAAATACTCTTGAATATAATCCTCAAGTGATCGTGTGCCGAGAGCTAATTACAGTTTTGCAGTGTCCATACCTGGCCAGTGTCCACTTGAAAAGCTGCTGGATCCTTGTGGGGCCGAGTATTCTGTAACAGAGCCGAGGAGACGTGAGGCGTACGGTTCCATGTGCAAGCTTTTATTCAGAAACATAGTCAAACACAGGCAGGGTCAAACATCAGCAAACAGGTATGGCACAGGCAAGACAAATAAGGTGGATAGCAAATAACTACATAGACTAAAGAAACTTTACCATAAATCTTAAGTTAATTTCTCAGCTGGTATCTCTCATTGGGTCAGGTTTGTGTTCTTGAGTATTAGCTGCTCTTTCTCAGTGATCAGGTTTTCATTCTTGGAGCTGTTGTCTCTCTTGAGTGAGTGTGACACACAGCACTATGACTGCAGTCAGCAGAAGAACACACAGCAGAACCAAACACACTGCAGCTGCTCTGGTGCTTCTGTTCCTCACTGAATCACTTCCTGAAGAACACAGACATGCTGTTAGTCCCTTCACTAGCATTAAATACAGCACAGGTACATAACCAGTGATGTCGGTAACGCATTACTTAGTAACGCGTTACTCTAATCTGACCACTCTTTCAGTAACGAGTAATCTAACGCATTACTATTTCCAAACCAGTAATCAGATTGAAGTTACTTATCCAAATCACTGTGCGTTACTATTTTTGTCATTTTCCTTAGTAAAAATATATATTTTTGCTTTCTTCTTGCATCTCGGGGAGTAAAGTCACGAATGCGACAAGTCACGTTTTCAGAATGAGGACACGTCACATGTAATACCACGCAGCGACACAAAGGTAAACAACAATGGAGGGAGGAGAGAGATGCGCGTTTTCTAGTTGGAAATACAGTCACTATTTTGAGTTTGTGTCAGCTAAAGATGACAATATTAAGGTTCGTTGTACACTCTGTGCTGGTGGCAACAAAGTGCTATCTAGCTACAAAAACACTACGTCAAATTTGAAGAAACATTTGGAGTCGTAGCACAGCACAGTCAAACTTACGGAGCAAGTCCCACTAGGTGGTGCGAAGCAGAGAGCAGGAGGACCCCCACCACCCAAACAACAAAAGCTGGACTTCGGTGCAAAACCAGTAAGTGGGGGAGATTTGAAAAAGTTGATCGGGCAGTATGTTGTAGAGGAAATGCTGCCTTTAAACACGGTTGACTCGCCCTCGTTTCGTGCCATAATAAACAAGATCCCTACTACTGTCAATGCCGAGCTGCCTCACAGAACAGATTTTTCTTCTTACATGGAGAAGGAGTTTGCAGTGATGGAGAGAAATCTGAAGGCCGCGCTGAATGAGGTCGACTTTGTGTCAACTACCGCGGATATTTGGACTGCTAACAACAGAAGTTATATGGGAGTAACGCTCCACTGGATTAGTAAATCCACATTAGAGCGCAACAAGGCTGCATTGGCATGTAGGAGAATTTGCGGTAGACACACGTATGATGTTATTGGTGCAGAAATCGAAAACATTCACTCTTCATACGGACTACTCAACAAATTAGTTGCAACAGTGACTGATAATGGATCCAACTTTGTCAAGGCGTTTAAAGTTTATCAGCCTGTCACAGAGTCCGATGATGAGACGGAGGAGGGAGAGTCCAACCCCACAGATGATGATGAAGATGTCACTTTTTTAGATCTGTCAGAAATCCTCTCAGCTGAGGATGAAAGTGATGGCCAGCTGTCTCTTCCCCCACACCACAGGTGTGCTTCACACACCATAAACCTCATTTCCACAAATGATGTGGAGAAATATTTAACTTCCAATGCAGAGAGCAAGGCTGTGTATAGGAGCAGCACAGCAAAATGCACAGCTCTTTGGACCAAATCAAGTCGATCTACCCTTGTATCAGAAACAGTGGAGGAAGTCAGCAAAAGAAAGCTCCTGGTACCAACATCCACAAGGTGGAATTCCTTTTTTGATGCTATAAATAGAATTGCAGAAATCCCAATGAGTGAGCTGAATACTCTGTGCACCAAGCTGGGAGTTAAGTGCTTCAAAGATAAAGAGTACCAGTTCCTGCATGAATACTGCACCGCCATGAAGCCTCTGACTGCAGCACTGGACATTTTACAAGGTGACTGTCCTTATGGGAATTTACTACCCACACTTGAAGTTTTGATGCAGAAGACCCTGGCTGTGAAAGATACCCTCTCCAGGATGACTGCAGGCCTTCCAGATGCCATAGTGCAGGTATGTTACATCTTTTAACTACTTAAAATCTCTTGCATCACACTATTCATGAACATGGAACAGAATATTCATTATCATTGCAAAAGAAGATTAAAACAAATACAAATGTCAGTAAGTAACCAAAAAACAAAATTAATCCATAATATTGATCCCACATTAAGCATGGTTTGCAAGTAATTCAAAGACATAATAAATAGTAGGCCTTGTTGGAATAAACAAATCAATTATATTTTTCAGGCTATCCAGACTCGTTTTGCCGGTGTGCTGGACGACAAAGACGCCCTTCTCGCATCGGTCAGTTGTCCGAAATTCAAACTCCGATGGCTGAGAGATGCAGGTAGGAGGGAGCGAGTAAAAGAGCTTCTGACAGAAGAGTGCCGCCGCACAACTGCTCCTGCAGCACAGAGCCCTTCCAGTGTGCCCACCACATCTGCCAGCTAAGGTGAGATGGACTTTTTCACTTTTGAGGCAGAGCCAGAGGAGACCTACTCTGCAGAAAATGAAGTCATGGACTACCTGAAGTCAGCCTATGACCTTCAGATTCTGCATCAGTTTTCAAACATAAAGAACATTTTCTTAAAATATAACACTCCAACCCCATCAAGTGCTCCCGTGGAGCGGCTTTTCAGTCTGGGAGGTTTGGTACTCACACCTAGAAGAAATAGACTTTCTGACAAAAGGTTTGAGAAGCTGCTGTTAATGAGGTACAACCACTGGTTTACTCGCCCTACTCCACTGTTTCACTCATAACATGCGATTACAATATAAGATTAGGCCAAAGTAACAAAAGTAGACATGATATCAGCCTACATGTGGTTATACACTTGTTGTTTGTAAAACCACTCCTTTCTGCTCTAATGCTGTGAACAACAGGTTCAATGTTCATAAAACATGTTAAAAAGAATTTAATATTTACATTTTTAAACAATGTAGATTATAAATAGTAAGTTTTGCCATTGTAAGTAAGTTTGGCAGTGTTAACAGTTAAATATGTCAGGTCAAGAAAGACTGTCTTTATGTTAAGTAAAGTCAAGAAAGACTGTCTTTATTTTATTTTTTATGAAAAATGTATTTATGTTAAGTGAAGTCAAGAAAGACTAATTTTTTTTATTTTTATAAAAAACGTATTTATGTTAAGTAAAGTCAAGAAAGACTGTCTTTATTTTATTTAATTTTTTATGAAAAATGTATTTATGTTAAGTGAAGTCAAGAAAGACTTTTATTTTTTATTTTTGTTGACTTTACTGTTAAAAAAGCACTTCCAATAAAGTGAGTGTTGGCAAAACCGGTTGTCATTTTTATTTTGAGGCGGCGGCGGTGTTGTCGGCAGCTGCTGAATGTAACTAATAAAGTAACCTGTAATCTAACTTAGTTACTTTACAAATTACTTGATTTTAAAAGTAACTGTTACTTTTTAAAGGAGTAATCAGTAATCAGATTTCTTTTTCAAAGTAACTGTGGCAACACTGTACATAACTGCTTTGTCTCTTTGAAGGTGTGTTCCTGTGCTACAATTTTTCACGAGGAAAATGATTAATTATTACATTCTGTACCTGTGTGTTCAGATGTGTGGAAATGTTTTAAGTATTTATATGTATAGAAGTTCAGCTCACTTCAGAATGTTTGTTCTGTCAGAAGTTTAAAGATTATACCAGAAACCTGCCACTATTTGATTATTCAAAATGTTATAATCAAACTTTCCAAAACTGACATTTCTGGAAGGTAAAAAATAAAAATAAAATACTTTGACCCCTTTCCTCCTGTAAGCCATGCCATTACTACTAAACTAAAAAGACCAAAGAAACACACACAATTTACCAAGACAACTCTCAAGATCGTTTTTCTCCAGTTTTAGCTTATCTCTCTAGTCAGATGGATATGAACTGCTTTATCAAATTTGTGCTATTATGTTGTGTGATGAAATGCATTTTCAATCTCAGTGAGTTCAGATGACTGGATTCTCATTGCATTACTGTCAGTGGTTTTTCTTCCAAATTTACCCTTTGTAACAAAGGCATTTTCATAGATATCATTGATGTTTTCCCATGTTCTCTGTACATTTTCCCTCTACTATGTTTTCGTTCACTTTCTGACAGTTTTGGTGTTGTAAAGATGCCAACAAACCAACACTAGTTTCTCTCCTGAAGTGAACTGTTATACCTTTGAAAAATGGTTACAAACCAAACCTGATGAATTAATAATAATGCCGCAGCTTTCCTTTTTAAAACCTTTAATTTATTCAAACTTCTTTTAAAGGGGGCATAACACACACCGTTTCACCCAATTTCATGTTAATCTTGAGTACCAATAAAGCAGCAACCTCCCGCTCTCTCTCGTGAAGCCAACACGGAAGTGACTAAAACTGCAATTCATCAACTGGCCGCTGGAGGCTGGCTGCAAAAGGAAATCAATCCCATAGACTCCCCATGTTAAAATGGCCAACTTTACAGCAGGAAAAAACATGTTTACAGCCTGGTGCAAAAAAATATTTTGGTCTATATAGCTAATTTTGCCCTTCCTGACAACTGTGAGGCGGGTGAATTTTTTTATAACTCATCTGTTTAAGTTATATTGACTCTTAAAGTTCTGCATAATTAAGAGCATGGCCAGTTGAGTGACAGGCGGATTGCCGCTGCTGTCACCACTGGCGAGGTAGGTGGGTGTGGTTTCAGCAACCAGCTCCACCCATGTGCCGCCTTTTTGCCCATTTTCAATTATCCGGGAGTGATGTGAGGTAACGCGCTTGCCAAGATGGCAGCGGTCGGCTCCGCCCACTTTAGGCTTCAAAAATGCTTTACAGAAACCTACGGGTGACGTCACGGACACTACGTCCATGTTTTTATACAGTCTATGGTACCAATAGAGTAGTATTGCAGCGTTCATATCTCAAAAGTTGTTAGTTTTATTATATTTATAAAAGAAATTTACAGCTTTACGATTCTCTCCGAAAACAGCCGAGCTCCTGGCCGATCACGAACACAACACAGACATTTGATGCCATTTCACTTACCATCTGTAGTTCTGAATCATGACCGGGATCTTTTATAGCTGGGACCGCTCCTTCTTTCAGTATCAAACGATCCAGCGTCGAACTGAGCCTTGTTTATAAAACTTTCATCAACAAACACACTTGAGAAACTCCGTTGCTGCACCAAAAAAACAAACTGCATCCGCTGTTTACGTAACGCTGGGTTCTTCGGGAAGCTGAACAAGGTTATCTTTCCCTCACAACCAAAAACACACTTCTTTAGAGACATTCTTCCTGAGCGAGTCCCGTGCAGTGCAGCCTAATGAAACGCTCTTGCTCTCGCTCTGGTCGATGCGTGCGTGGGCACGTTCTTCCTGGGAGAAATGCCCATATAAGGAGTTCCACCCTTGTTTACGTCACAAAGAGCCACGATCGGAAAAAAAACTCTCCGAAATTTGTATGAACCTGGAAGTAAGATTTTTGGCACAGAAAAAACTTTGTCCATGCTTAGCGTGAGAATCCAACTCTTTAACAGTGTAAACAACACTGAATGCATGAAACAGCATTGTACCCCCCCCTTTAAGAACTGATTCACAATGACTAGTGATATATAACTGAATAATGTACAAATAATAACTGAAGACTGGAATCTCACTCCGAATATTTTGTGATGTTCACTCACAAGATATTTCTGGTCAAATGAAACAAACTTCTGGAGTCCTGTTTTGCATGTCTCCCTAAATAAACACACCTGACTCAACTCGTTAGCTCCTTAGAAGAAACTCCAGCAAATGAGATGAATATCTGACAAAGGAGACATTCAATGAGCAGTTGTGGGTGTCCTCCAGGAGAAAACACTGTCCTCTGAGAAACGCTGGTTTATGCCAAGTTCACACTGCCCGATTTTACCCCCGATTTTTCACTCGCCGACAGGTTTTGCAAAATTGCTGACAAATGCCCGAAATCAGAGGCAAAGTGCAGCTTGTTCACGCTAATGATAATCACACAGTGTGAATTATCAAAGACGCGATCTGAGGGAATTGCCGATGTATTGTCGACGCCCGTGAAATATTTGGCATGCTAAATATCTGGAGCTAGTCGGCAATTCACAATCATGCTGTGTGAATGAGTTCTGACTGAAAAATACATTGACGCTGACCTACAGCCAATGAGAGAGCAAGATACAGGGCAGTGTGAAGTTTTTTTCTTCTTTTTTTTATTAAGCAATTACTTATGTACAAACAATATGGCAATATCAGTACATTTTTGCATTAGAATATACAGAACTGGTAGAAGAAGATGGGCTATATATATGCCTATATACACACACAAACATGTATAAAAAAATAAAATTAAACATAAAAGGGGGTTAGGGTTTTTCCTGTAAATAATATTCCTCTATAAAGGACAAAAGATTTACTGCATTTTTATTTTTCATCACTTTGAGGGCTTTTCTAGGCTAGAAATAAACTCATTATAAAATGCACAAAACGTTTGTTTCACTTTGAAGTACTTAGATTTGTGTATATAAAATTTTCCCAGCAGAAGTATATTGTTAAAAAGAAAGTCATTTTTGTTAATTATTGTGTGTTCGTATAGACCATAATATCAGCGTGATCTTGCGTTATTTCCTTATCACTTCTCGTGTGCACTTGGTGTTAGTTTGCGGATGAGACAGAGTTGTCGGTGATTCTTCCTATTGTAAAGTCATGCAGTGTGTAACCTCCTGTCACCGATCCATCATGTAATGTGAACACAGCAGCAACTGACTGCTACCCCAGATAGTCGTGCAGTCGGCATTAGATGAGAATCAGTTACTAGTTTTGTACTGTTGAACTTGTGTCAAAACGTTGTGTGATGTTCCTATGCAAGGAGTTGTGTGAGTTATGCAATCCTCTTCTCACAGATCCATTGATAACCATAATTACACGGAACATCAAACCACCCAAATAAAGTAGGCCACCTTGGGTCATTATCCACAGTCACAATACAGTTCTCTGCTGTTCCTCCATTTGGTTCTCCAGGCCACCAGAACCTGAAAGTACAGATCAGCATTAGATGTTCAGTGCTTCTTTCTGTGTGATATGATGCTGACTGTGAGAATGATTTATTTGATAATAATCAGTTCAATTCAGTGATTTCTCACCCAGAGGTCAGTGTGCTGCCATCAACCCATTTCCATCTGCCCTCCACGTCAATATCAGTCAGACCTATCCAGACTGTAGTACCACCAAACCTTTTCTTAACAAAATCCTGAGTAGATTAAACAATTACACATTTATATCATATACAGGCAATGGACACATTTCCTCTGAACATCTCTCATTTAACTGCTAAACACTATGGGCCTCGTTTACGAAATGAACGTACAACAGAAAAGTGTGTGTATGATCGTTTCTATGCAAAACTTGGAATTTATCAGTATGGACGTGAGCGGTCGTTATGATCAAATCTCACGTCAGGTCTCAGCTCATGAACGCAAGTTTTTGAGTTACCTGAACTTGCGAGCAGCATAGTAAATCTGGTGCCAGCATTTTGTTCATTTAGATTATTTTACTACTAAAAAATTTGTCAATCGTTAACCAGTAATGTAATTTTTTCAGAGCTTTAGATTCATATGAGCAAATAGTAACAACAGACCATGAGGATTCGCACATCGTCGCATCATGCACCTGTTGCGCTTCTGTGAACGGATAAAAAAACTATATTTATCTATAAAAGGAATAAAATAAATAGAACTAAACAAAATATATTTCTCTTAACAAAAGGAAAAAATCTGTGTGACAAGTAGGCTACGCTCTTTTTTTGACACTCATAATGCATTTTATTTCTTTTCTTTACTTCTTTATTTTATTAAACCCATCTGTTTGCACAGGCGCCTCATGCACACACACAAAATTCGTTCTTGCTTGACATTTCAGCCATTCATCATCAAACTAAAATGCAGTCAACCAAACATAAAAGTTACACTGTTTATTTTAAAAGGTCCACTTGGTGCAGTGCCCAAACAAACACTTTTGCACATGTGAAGGATTTTACGTGGATATTGGAACATGAGTGAAGGATTATTTAGGCTACGTAATGAATAATAGTTTAGCAAACAAATGTTAAAAAATATGGCAAAAATGGAAACATTGGATTCTTGTTGAATTAGATGTTTGTGTGCTGTTTATAACAAATGCCACTAGCATATAGCGTGATTTTTTTTTATGTATTATAGTTTAATATATAATTGTATAGCTGCTTATATTGCTGCTTATCTTGTTCTGTAATGTAAAGGATTTGTTGTGGAGTGAAAGGAACTAAATATGTTAAATAATGTTTATGTTTGTAAAGGTTTACTTAAATTTATATGTATATTAAATACTGGTAAATATATGTAATTGCTTGCAGTTACAAGGTTAACGGGTGTTTTGAGAGTAAGATCAATTTTGCTTTCATGAGATTACTTCCTCCTTTTGGCTGGGTTTCGTTTCTCCGTGTTGTAAACTCTAGGGGCAAGGCTTCTAAACCGGGGTGTTTTTATGGGGGTGATATTCAAAAGACGATTGTGTTCATCCGCAACATTCAACAACATACAATCATTCGTAGGCCTACAAGGAGACTGGCGGCATGCTAATGTTTCATGAATCACACGTGAACTTGTAAGTTGATCTGTGCGCACAGATCTGTGCTCATTTTTACGCTAGATTAATAAATTAGGCACACTAAATGCACATAAAACTAAAATCGTTCACTCACTTGTTCCTGACTGCTGTTTATGATGATCAGATCTGCTCCTCTCTCTGCACAGTATCTTCTGCTCTCAATCCAGTTCCTCGTCTCATTGGACATGTAGTAAAGACTGAATTGATAGTAAGCCCATCCAACTGTAAACACAAGGCTGGGAAGGTTACTTTTAAAATGCATTTCATTACAGATTACAAAATACATGATTTTGTAACGTATTTCGTTAGATTACTTAATTTTAGTAACTTAATCAAAATACTTTGGAATACTGAAGTTAAATAGCATATTAACTTTGATGTCTTGTTTTTATGTTAACCACCTCTAAATAAAAATGGGTGGCATGAATACATTTAAAACAATTATAAATTCATAAACAATGCTATGAGATTAATATTTTCAATACAACATTTTAAACATAGAAATAAAAAAATTATGGGAGGAAAATATGTTTTTAAATATGAAACTAAAACCGCCAGTAGGTGGTGGCAAATCACTGCCTTAATGAAAGAGTCATGGAATCATTAGATTCGCTCAAAAGGCCCGGTTCATTCAGGAATCAAGCAAGTGATTTTATGAATGTAATTGAATCATTCTCAGCTGATTCATTCAAAACATTTCATTCAGGAACCAAATGTTGCTCACAGAGGTGCAACTATTCTGATCTGGATTTATTTTGAAGGCAGTGGTTATTTGCATTAAGTACAAATAGCCATAAATTCCATTTACACCATGTTGGAAAAAGTAGCATTTTCATTGCAACAAGTCAAGTCAAGTCACCTTTATTTATATAGCGCTTTTACCAATACAGATTGTGTCAAAGCACTTAACAGTATCAAATTGGAGGACAGAGTGTCAGTAATATATAATGATAAGATTAAACACTCAAATTTCAGTTAAAGGCATTTCATTATTGAATTCAGAGATGTCATTGCACAGATACTGTTTAAACTAAACTGAGCTAGACAATCAAATCGGCTATAATCGCTAGAAATTAGGTGTCCCCAACTGAGCAAGCCAGAGGCGACAGCGGCAAGGAACCAAAACTCCCTCTGTGACAGAATGGAGAAAAAAACCTTGGGAGAAACCAGGCTCAGTCGGGGGGCCAGTTCTCCTCTGACCAGACAAAACCCACAGTTCAAAAATTTCAAGTTCTAACAATAGTATTATTATGTAGTTAGGTATTGTATTATATTTTTAGTTATATTTTTTAGTTTTATTGTATTTTAATTGAGGTCTCTGGGGGTCATCTGGGTGTCCTGGTCTCCGCTGACGATCAGGGCTGCAGACATCATCTCTTGGTGCTGATCCACCATCTGATCATAGGAAAGAAACAGACAAATATTAGCGTAGATGCCATTCTACTTACGATGTAACGAGTACACCGTGTGTTATGGGAAGTGTTCCCGGTTCCGGTTGATCTAATTAATGCAGCCTAACAATCCTTTAACGGATTTGAATAATAGAAGCGTATGTGTGTTATGTGTACGCCAGGGTAAAGAGATGGGTCTTTAATCTAAATTCAAACTGACAGAGTGTGTCTGCCTCCCGAACAGTGTTAGGTAGATTGTTCCAGAGTTTGGGTGCTAAATAGGAAAAGGATCTGCCGCCCGCAGTCGATTTTGATATTCTAGGTATTATCAAACGGCCAGAGTTTTGAGAACGCAGCGGACGTGGAGGACTATAATGCGATAAGAGCTCGCTCAAGTACTGAGGAGCTAAACCATTCAGGGCTTTATAAGTAATTAACAAGATTTTAAAATCTATCCGATGTTTGATAGGGAGCCAGTGCAGTGTTGACAGAACCGGGCTAATATGATCATATTTCCTGGTTCTAGTAAGGACTCTAGCTGCTGCATTTTGGACTAACTGTAGTTTGTTGATCAAGCGTGCAGAACAACCACCCAATAAAGCATTACAATAGTCTAGCCTTGAGGTCATAAACGCATGAACTAACATTTCTGCATTTGACGTTGAGAGCATAGGTCGTAATTTAGATATGTTTTTGAGATGAAAAAACGCAGTTTTACAGATGCTAGAAACATGGCTTTCAAATGAAAGATTGCTATCGAACAACACACCTAGGTTCCTGACTGATGAAGAAGAATTGACAGAGCAGCCATCAAGTGTTAGATAATGTTCTAGGTTGTTACATGTGGGGTTTTTAGGTCCGATAATTAACACCTCTGTTTTTTCAGAATTTAGCAGTAAAAAATTACTCGTCATCCAGTTTTTTATATCGACTATGCATTCCATTAGTTTCTCAATTTGGTGTGTTTCACCGGGCCGCGAAGAAATATAGAGCTGAGTATCATCAGCATAACAGTGAAAGCTAACACCATGTCTCCTGATAATATCTCCCAAGGGTAACATGTAAAGCGTGAAAAGTAACGGCCCTAGTACTGAGCCTTGAGGTACTCCATACTGCACTTGTGATCGATATGATACCTCTTCATTCACTGCTACGAACTGATGGCGGTCAGATAAGTACGATTTGAACCATGCTAAGGCGCTTCCACTAATGCCAACAAAGTTTTGTAGTCTATTCAAAAGAATGTTGTGGTCGATAGTGTCGAACGCAGTGCTAAGATCCAGTAGAACTAATAATGAGATACAACCACGATCAGATGATAGAAGCAGGTCATTTGTAACTTTAATGAGAGCAGTCTCAGTACTATGATACGATCTAAATCCTGACTGGAATTCCTCACAGATATCATTTTTCTCTAGGAAGGAATATAATTGTGAGGATACTACCTTTTCTAGTATCTTTGACAGAAAAGGGAGATTTGAGATCGGTCTGTAATTAACTAGGTCTTTGCGGTCAAGTTATGGTTTTTTAATGAGAGGCTTAATAACAGCCAATTTGAAGCTTTTGGGGACATATCCTAATGACAATGATGAATTAATAATAGCCAAAAGAGGATCTATGACTTCTGGAAGCAGCTCTTTTAGTAGTTTAGATGGAATCGGGTCTAACATACATGTTGTTGGTTTAGATGATTTAACAAGTTTATACAATTCTTCCTCTCCTACAGTAGAGAATGAATGGAATTGTTCCTCAGGGGATCTATAGTGTGCTATCTGATGCGATACTGTAGCTGACGGCTGCAAGGATACAATTTTATCTCTGATAGTATCGATCTTGGAAGTAAAATAGTTCATAAAGTCATTACTGCTATGCTCTTGGGAAATGCCAACACCTGTTGATGCTTTATTTTTCGTTAATTTAGTCACTGTATTGAATAAATACCGGGGGTTATGTTTGTTTACTTCTAGAAGAGACGAAAAGTTATCAGATCTAGCAGTTTTTAATGCTTTTCTGTAGGATAGGGTACTTTCCCGCCAAGCTAAACGAAATACCTCTAATTTAGTTTTCCTCCAGCTGCGCTCCATTTTCCGGGCTGCTCTCTTTAGGGCGCGAGTGTGCTCATTATACCACGGTGTTGGACTCTTATCCTTAATCTTCCTTAAGCGTAAAGGAGCAACCGCATCTAAAGTGCTAGAAAAGAGAGAGTCCATAGTTCCTGTTACATGATCTAGTTGATCTGAGCTATTGGATATACTGAGGAACTGAGATAAGTCAGGAAGATTATTTATAAAGCAGTCTTTTGTGGTAGAGGTAATGGTTCTACCATATTTGTAACAAGAAGTTGGCTTTACAGCTTTAGCTATATGGAATATACAGGAGACTAGATAATGATCTGAGATATCATCGCTCTGCTGCAAAATTTCAACCCCACTAACATCAATTCCATGTGACAGTATTAAATCTAGAGTATGATTTCGACAATGAGTAGGTCCTGACACATGTTGTTTAACACCAATAGAGTTTAGAATGTCTATAAATGCTGATCCCAACGAATCTTTTTCATTATCAACATGGATATTAAAATCACCAACGATTAGGACTTTATCTGCAGTCAGCACTAACTCCAATAGAAAATCAGAAAATTCTTTAATAAAGTCTGTATGGTGCCCTGGTGGCCTGTATACAGTAGCCAGTACAAACATCACAGGAGATTTATCATTAATACTTGTTTCTTTGGATAACGTTATATGGAGCACCATTACTTCGAACGAATTATACTTGAAACCCAACCTCTGAGAGATACTGAAAATATTTCTATAAATTGTAGCAACACCTCCCCCTTTACCTTTTGGACGCGGTTCATGTTTGTAACAGTAATCTTGGGGTGTAGACTCGTTTAAAGTAATGTAATCATCTTGTTTTAGCCAGGTTTCTGTCAGACAAAGCACATCTAGTTTATGGTCAGTGAACATATCATTTACAAAAAGTGCTTTTGAAGAAAGGGATCTAATATTCAATAAGCCAAGCTTAATCATGTCTTTATCTGTATTATATCGTTTTTTTTATTTGTTGAACATCAATTAAATTGTTACTATTACTTTGGTTTGGATGTTTTCTGTATTTTCTAGTTCGGGGAACAGACACAGTCTCTACAGGGTGATATCTACGTGAAAAAGTTTCTATGTACTGAGAGTTAACTGACTTCTGTGACGTGAGGCAGCTAGCAGACGATCGGTTTAGCCAGTCTGTCTGCTTCCTGACCTGGGCTCCAGTTAGTCAAGTACAAACTCTAAGACTATGTGCCATATTTCTAGAGAGAAGAGCGGCACCACCCCAGGAGGGATGAACACCATCTCTTTTCAACAGGTCAGGTCTGCCCCAAAAACTCATCCAATTATCTATAAAGCCTATGTTATTTTGCGGGCACCACTTAGACATCCAGCCATTAAGTGACGACAGTCTGCTATGAATCTCATCACCCCGGTAAGCAGGGAGGGGACCAGAGCATATTACAGTGTCTGACATCGTACTTGCAAGTTCACACACCTCTTTAACATTATTTTTAGTGATCTCCGACTGGCGAAGTCGAACATCATTAGCGCCGACGTGGATAACAATCTTACTGAATTTACGTTTAGCATTAGCCAGCACTTTTAAATTTGCCAAGATGTCAGGCGCTCTGGCTCCTGGTAAACAATGGACTATGGTGGCTGGTGTCTCTATTTTCACGTTCCGTACAATAGAATCGCCAATAACTAGAGCACTTTCATCAGGTTTCTCAGTGGGTGCTTCACTGAGTGGGGAGAACCTGTTTGATGTTCTGATCGGAACGGAAGAGTGGTGTTTTGACCCGCGACTATGCCGCCTCACTGTCACCCAGCTGCCCTGCTGCACGGGCTCAACCGAAACCGAACAATGTACAGGACTCCCTGAGCTAGTCGCATCCAAAGCAGTATCTACAGCCCTCACATTCTTACTATCCTCAACTAAAGTTTGGATGCGTGTCTCTAGTTCTAAAACCTTCTCTGTCAGCCTAACTATTTCCCTGCATTTATCACATGTGAATCCCTCGCTGCTGACAGAGACAGATAAACTATACATGTGGCAAACAGTGCAAACAACAATAGCAGGAGAAGAAGCCATTACTCACCGTGATTGATGAATGATACCAGCTTAACTTACCACTTACCACTGTTGTTTGATGAGCTCGTGAAAAACGGAGGAAAAAATAAATAAAATAAAATAAAAAAAAATAATAATAGGCGCGAAATGCAAATGGAACCGCGAGTGACAAGCTAACAGGCTAGCTGTTAGCTGCAACAGACTAAAGCAATCCTAGTGAAACAAGTGATAGTAGATGCTATTAATACTTATTGCAAACAGTGGCAGATATGTGATGGGAAAAGGGAGAAGAAGGGGAGTTGAATGAGTTCAAACGGATTCAAACTCAAATCTTATCAGCACATGTCTCAAATAGACGTCTTTTCTAATAATGTCAATCCCAAACAGATTTGTGTGTAAATAGACCAGCGGTTGTATGGAACCATTTTTGTTTGCGCTATAGAGCAAATCAGACAACACTGTTCTTTTAATAAGTCACTAAATATGAACTTTTTGTTATGAATTGCATAAAATCAGCATCACATTTGCAATCGCGCTAATATTTGGCTAAACAGAACTCTACTTCCTCGATTGATATTGCTTAACTATACATAAATATAGAAAAACAAGAACACGTAACAACCTGAGACTGTGAGAACAACTTACTTTAAGATGCTTTTTCAAGGTTAGATGTTCCTTTGAAGCCGAGAGACGTTTGTTGCAGGTAAACAAAAATTACATAGCCTACTGTGATGTTCCGTCCTTTTTTCACATTTCTAAGTAAAACCGTCTTTGTATTTTCATGACAATTATGCACTAGGCTTTCTGATTTTCATCACTATAGTCTGCACTCTGAGGCAGGCTGCTGTATGGACAGGCTGCATGCGAGTCTGAGTATCACCAGTTGCCTCAAGGTTAAAATCATTTTACATTAAAGGAACACTCCACTTTTTTTGGAAATAGGCTCATTCTCCAACTCCACCAGAGTTAATAAGTTGAGTTTTACCGTTTTTGAATCCATTCAGCCGATCTCCGGGTCTGGCGAGAGCACTTTTAGCATAGCTTAGCATAGATCATTGAATCCTATTAGACCAGTAGCATCGCGTTTAAAAACGATCAAAGAGTTTCGATATTTGTCCTATTTAAAACTTAACTCTTCTGTAGTTATATCGTGTACTAAGATCGGCGGAAAATGAAAAGTTGCGGTAGCTGGGGACTACTTTCAGGCGCTGCGTAATATCACTACGCCTGCCGCGGCCATGTTACGGCAGCAAAGTTCCTTGATTATTACGCCGGAATGAGAGTAGTTCCTAATCATATCAGCCTAGAAAATCGCAACTTTTCATTTTCCGCCGATCTTAGTACACGATATAACTACAGAAGAGTTAAGTTTTAAATAGGACAAATATCGAAACTCTTTGATCGTTTTTAAACGCGATGCTACTGGTCTAATTGGATTCAATGATCTATGCTAAGCTATGCTAAAAGTGCTCTCGCCAGACCCGGAGATCGGCTGAATGGATTCAAAAACGGTAAAACTCAACTTATTAACTCTGGGGGAGTTGGAGAATGAGCCTATTTCCAAAAAAAGTGGAGTGTTCCTTTAATATTAAAATAAATAAATGACTTTAAAAATCAAAGTAATCACTTTGGTAATCTAAAATACTTTTCAGATGTAACTGTAATCTGATTACCACCCATTTAAAATGTAACTATAACAAAATACAGTTACTCATATTTTGTATTTTAAATACGTAACAACGTTACATGTATTTTGTTACTCCCCAGCCCTGTCTGTAATTTATTATAACAGATAGTATACTCATATTTTGTATACACTGAAAGTTACTTAGACAACAACCAAACCCCATGATGCTTTATCCACCTTATTTTCTCAATGTGGAAGTAAGATATTTTCTGTGAATTTTCAATATAGAATAGAATAAGAATTGCGAAATGCAGTAAATGGTCAAACAATTTGCGCTAAAGACCACATTGTTTATAATTACAACAATACATTGAAATAATATGGTAAAAAAATATCAGTTTTCAATATCAAGCAGTAAAACAAGCTGTTTCATACAGCTAATAATAAGTGAAAGTGCATGATACCAGAAGCTGGACACATTCAACTTAAAAGTGACCGCTCTTACGTTAAAAAAATAAGGTGGATAGCACATAACTAAATAGACTAAAGAAATTTTTACCACGAATTTGAAGTTCATTTCCTAGCTGGTCTCTCTCGGTGGTCAGGATTATGTTCTTGAGTATTAGCGGCTCTCTCTCATTGGTCAGGTTTGTGTTCTTGAGTATTAGCTGCTCTCTCTCTTTAGTGAGGTTTTCATTCTTGGATATGAGCTGTTGTCTCTCTTGAGTGAAGCAGACACACAGCACTATGACTGCAGTCAGCAGAAGAACACACAGCAGAACCAAACACACTGCAGCTGATCTGAAGCTTCTGTTCCTCACTGAATCACCTCCTGAAGATGAACCAACATGACTTTATTCTCTTGATTTATTCATTTTGCACAGCACACAAACACTGAAAACATGAGAACTGAGAAAATGCTTGTGCCTCTAAGTGACAATTACCAAATTTGTGCTATCATGTTGTGTGATGAAATGCATTCTTAATCTCATTACCTGTCAGTTCAGATGATTGGATTCTCGTTGTGTTTCTGTCCGTGGACTCTTCAAATTTTCCTTTTGTGATAAAGTCATTTTCATAGATATAATTGATGCTGTTCTCATGTTCTCTGTGCATTTTCCCTTTTCTATATTTTCGTTCACTTTCTGACAGTTTGACTGTTGTTAAGATGCCAACAAACTAACACTAGTTTTTCTCCTGGAGTAGACTGTGCTGTGCTCCTCATCTGTGTTTGTGTGGCCAGTATTTGTGCAGTTAAGGAACTGTTTTTGTGGAAGAGTTAAGTATTTTTGCATAAAAGGAACTTCAACTCTCTGCAGAAGGACACTGGAAATAGTTCATTGTTTCAACAGTGT
This sequence comes from Acrossocheilus wenchowensis, assembly GCA_029620275.1. Lineage (NCBI taxonomy): Eukaryota > Metazoa > Chordata > Actinopteri > Cypriniformes > Cyprinidae > Acrossocheilus > Acrossocheilus wenchowensis. Next base: position 13,373,882 of record CM056135.1, on the reverse strand, counting down.
TTATTTTGTTAATTTAAATGAGGTTCGAATGCCTTTATTATCACAGACTGACTCAGTTCAAACACAGTTCTCTTTAATATCATTGAGTCAATTTCCATTTGCCGAACAACTGTTTTAAAATGATCCAAAGACAGCAAATTTTGTAATTTCAGTTTCGACTGCAGAAGATTCCAGTCTGTCGGAGCTGTGTACATAAAAGCCTTTTTACCTAATTCAGATCGAACAAAAGGAACAGAAAGAGTATAACAATTTTGTGAGCGAAAGAAGTACTTCTCAACAATTTTCTGTTTTAAGAGACAGCAGAGATGTGAGGGCAACATCCCCAGAATGGCTTTATAAATAATTAAATACCAGTACATTTTTCTTCTGATAAGCAAAGAAGTCCAATCTACTCTGTTATATAATATACAGTGATGAGTTGAGGGTTTACAATCTGATATAAATCTTAAAGCACCATGATAAACAGCATCTAAAGAGGATAGAAGATATGATGGTGCAAACTGATACACTACGTCACCATAGTCAATCACGGGTAGAACAGTAGCAGTAACTAATTTCTTTTGTACATTGAATGAAAAACAAAACTTGTTCCTAAAATAGAACCCAAGCTTAATTTTCAATTTTTTCTTCAGTTGAGTAATGTGAGAGCTAAAAGATAGGACGTCGTCAACAATAATGCCAAGATATTTGTACTCTTTTAGTAATTCGATCACGGTACCTTGTAGGGTTTGAAGAGAGGATAAATTATCATCAAATTTTTTTAAACCTGAGAACAACATATACTTGGTTTTATCAACATTCAGAACAAGTTTTAGATTGTAAATCCGTGATTGAATGACATCAAAGGCTGACTGGAGCTTATAAACGGCTTGTTGTCCAGAAGAAGCACTACAGTCGTGGCCAAAAGTTTTGAGAATGTCATAAATATTAATTTTCACAAAGTCTGCTGCTTCAGTGTTTTTAGATCTTTTTGTCAGATGTTACTATGGTATACTGAAGTAAAATTACAAGCATTTCATAAGTGCCAATGGCTTTCATTGACAATTACATTAAGTTTAAGCAAAGACTCAATATTTGCAGTGTTGACCCTTGAGGATTCAGCTCGAAAAGCAGAGTTCCAGATGTCAAAATAAGACTTTATTAAACAATGTAACAAAGCCGAGATAACGGTCACCGCATCTTAAGTCTCTGTCTGTCGGGGCATCCATTTTATACCCATCTTTGTACCCAAAATTGGTAGTTCCGGTTATTAATTGGTTACTAGTTCCGGTTTTTAATTGGCTATGCCTGTTTGGTTTGCCACAATTTATTACTAGCCCACCTGGTCCATTTTTTTAATGGTGGAATATGGCCATATCTGCCATTTTTTTTAAACTTTTATTTTAGGGCCTCCTATTGGTTGGAGGTGATCCCATGGGACATACATCAAACTTGTTTACCTGTTCCTGTCATATTCTGGAAATCACCCAAAGTTCATTGGGTTATTTAAGTTCACTGGTACACTCCAATGGAAAATACCAGTACTGCCCATTGGATGGCCCTTTAAGACTCACAATCTGTATTAAGACATCCAGTATTGGAATAATTCAGCATATTGATCAGTATATGGATTACATTGTAATAATTTAGTAAGGGTTTTATCCTTTATTAATACATTTTAGCTTTAGGGAATCAAATCGTAGAAATCCGACTTTGATCGGATTAATTGATATTAATCACCAATGTATAGATTAATTGATATTAATCAAAATGTACAATTTATACCTTATTAACGGCTCGACCAGCAAGTATTAATACAGTATAAATTAGCAGTTCTTCATATTGTTGATAATAATACAGATTTGATTGGGAAATCTCTGAGCACAGGTAACACGATCTATGGCAAATAATTTAAGATTTGAAAATCACGGCACCAGACTATTCATTAAAAATGAATCGAGAGTTTATTTACTATTCTAGGGTATAATACAAACAAAACACATACACACACATACACACACTATGGCAAGATCAAAGCAGTTTGAAGGAAGTTAACTATTCTCTCTTCTTGAGAATAGTGACGACCTTGGGAACGTCACAAACAGAAGACTCAGTTATTATTATCTTTTAACGATTCATTCAATTCAATTCAGCTTCAGCGAATAAGAGATCTGTTTGTTTTACTTGCTGTGAGTTGAAGTTGAGTTGAAGGCTACTTCTTGAGGGAATCCCGACTTTCGCGCTGGGTCGTTGTCGCGTGACGTCACTCGGGAATCCTCTCTACGATTCGTGGCTTCCTGGCAGCGCGCGAATGGCAAGGCTTTGAAGTTCTTTGCAAGTTTGGTCTGAAGTTGACAGAGTGTTGAAGTCTTTGAGATGATCAGCCAGATGTTTCGCAGCACGATCAGGAGGGCAACGCCCAGACTTTCAGCCAAGTTTCCTTGCAGGTTTTCACCAGTTGTTCCACCCGTTATCTTTGTGTTTTCATCTTTGACTAACTGAGCTGAGCTTCCACTGATTCAAAGTTGGGGTGTCTGTTTTTATCGGACAGAATTAAGTCCATCCTTTTCACTGTCTGACCCAATCACATTGTCTCTGTAGGGCGGAGCCCCGCCCAACACGACTTCTTTTTCGTGCATACATTATCTGCTCATAAATATGTCACATGAGCCCAAATATCCTAGCAGATTTCTATAAAGTGTTATAATCATACCTTATGATGCTAAAAGTCAACATTCATCCTTTTCATCTTATTGGAATAAAAATAAGGCTTAAATCAATATCAAACATGAGGTACTTATATTGAACACCTATAATTTTACCTACTAAATGGTTTGTCACAGATTAAAATATCCTAAGTTCTGATAACTACAGTCAGATATATGAAACATAAAATACCACATTCATATACAAATATCGTCTGTTGAGTATATTGCTTTTTAATAGCAGCAGTCTTTTCTGGATTGTCTTTTGGCAAAGTCCATGAAAGTTTGGGTGCTTTCTGGAGAAGAAAAGAGAGAGGCACATTCCTTTGGAAGGCAGGAGACCGAAGCTGAGGTCGTGAGGTCATGAGGAGTATCACGTTGTGTGTCTCTGGTGATCTTCTTTGCTGAGACGAAGTTGTAAGTCAGTCAAATTTTGTTTATCGGAAAGGTAGTTTATGTTAGCGGGGTCGCAGTATCGCGAACGCTCTGGTTCTGGAGCGTCTCCAAAGGAGTAATTATCCGTTGTTAAACTCCGAACAGATGAAGCAGGCCGTTCATCCTCACCTTATCATGTTTTACGAGTCTCTCGGGGTGGTAAGGCGAGTATGGCCGGACGCTAGTTGGTCATTTGCTCATTTTACGAGCTGATGAAGTTAGATTAGTTTCTTAAGTTAAACATGTGTGTGCGTTCCTTTTGACCAGGTTCTACAACATTCTTGAACATTCATCATATTTTAAGATATTACCATATTGAGTAAATATAATAACATAAAGTAAAATAACACAACTTATAAATGAGGACAATTGAAGCAATCAAAATCAACAAAAGAGCAATGATATGCAAGTGCTATGAGAGTATAGATCAACTTCGGTGGATTAAACTTGAAAAATGCTGTGTATTGACGTCTTTCTGCGATTTGAAATAAAATATGTTCTGATGTTCATTCATGTTAATTTCATGCTTTAAGTCAGCGGTTTCCAATTCCCCCTCACCCCGCTCTGCATATTTTGCATGTCTCTCTTAGTTAACACAACTGATTCAGATAACCAGCTTGTTAGAATCAGCTTGTTTAGCAAGTTTTATGGGAAAAGACTAAGTAAACTGAACTTTTTGTCAAGAGCAAGCAGTAGGCGGCAGACTTAAAGGGATTGGTCAACCTACAGCCTCTGATTAAAATCAGACTGGCGAGTTTGTGTTATCATGAGATCCACGTACGGCCAGCGTAAGACTCAGTTGTGACATTGGGTCCCTGATGGCTGAATAATTGAAAGTACGGGATATTCAGAATAACCAAATATCTACATTAATACATAATCAATATTTGTGTCAGTTCTTAATTAGAAATACTGTCTAAATTCAATGGTCACTTTAAATTGGAATCAGATTAAATGTAGAGCTAGAATCAAATCAAATTGAAACTAAATCCTAATAATTTAAGTTAACTTTGCAGAAGCACAAGTAAAAGACCTACACACATTAGACCTTCACTCATGTCGTCGGGTTCCGTCGTTGGGCCAAAGGGTGGACGTTATAATTGCTTTATGGTCTGTAATCGCTTTTCCAAATTTACTTCTTGTATTTTTTTCATTCACTTTTTGACAGTTTTGCCATCATTAAATGCCAACAAACTGTGTTGCACTGCTCATCTGTGTTTGTGTAGCCAAGTATTTATGTGGTAAGAAACTTCATCTCACAATTTCATTGTTTCACAAATGTTGATTGTGTTCATTTAAATGTGTCTGTATAAAGTCTCCAGAGGCTTAATCATTTTGATGCTGTCTGGTGTTTGGGAACATTTACGGCTTTTGAGATGTTCAGGTTGTTGCTGGTACATCAAAAGTTAAGACTAATATTTTGTTTTATGGTTGATGGTTTAGGAGCTCTTTCAACACTGTACAAATTATTCAATGATTTTTAAGAGGGTCAAAAATGAAAAAGTAATTTTCTCTTTGTAAATATATTTTGAACTTTTATTTCATGGACACTTTTTCTTTTTCTTTTGAAAGAGGTTGTTTTCATTTGTGAAGTTTATACACATAATGGGCCTCATTCATGAAACATTCGTAAAAATAGGAGTAAATTCTGAGTAATCTGCGCGTAAAATGGACCTTTCCGAAAACTCTCCTCCGGATTCACAAACGCTTCATAAACATCCGATTTGATAGTTAAACATGCGTATGTTAATGAATTCCAATCATTCAGGTGCTCGTGCACACTTGTACACATATGAATTACAGTGTGTCCAGGAACGCAGTGGAATATTCTGGTCTACTTTCACAGGTTTGGCTCCAGTATATTGCATATATGCAAAAAAGACTAATAGGCCATATGGCTAACAATAAATGTTCAATAACGTGTATCCACCAAAGCGTTTTTAGCCACCTGAAAAATGCCAGGTGCTCTTCTGAAAACGGCCAGCTAGTGGTGCTTGAAAACACTTTGGTCAAAATTCAGTGTCATCAGTTTGCCAAAAAGAACACATAACGTTTTACGCACCATTTACACGTAGGGAGCAGGTGTAAATTTCTGGTAACACTTTATTTTGATGGTCCCTTTTGAACATTCTATTGACACTAAGTAATGTTGCAACTACATGTCAACAAACTCTCATAAGAGTATTAGTAGACTGTCTGCTTCATATCTACTAACTCCTTATTGTGTTGGCTTCCCAGCAGATATTCTACTGACTATAAGTAACTTTGCAAGAACATGTCAACTTAATCTAACCCTAACCCTACCAGTCAACTAATACACTACTAACACTCTAATGAGAGTCAGTAGAAATGTAGGTGCAACATTACTTATAGTCAATAGAAAGTGTTAAAGGGACCATCAAAATAAAGTGAAACCAAATTTCTCTCATACCAACTAACATTTTGAAAATACGAACAATTTAAAGAATTCGAAGACTTTACGAACGATTTACAAAAAAAAATTGTGCTCGTGTTTCATGAATGAGGCCCCATTGTTTTTAATATTGTTTAAAGTGTATTTCAGTCTCATTGGTTATAACCTGTCTCGTGAAAGATTTTCCACTAACTTCTGGAGTGGACTGTATTTTGCTCCTCATTTGTGTTTATGTGGCCAGTAGTTACGCATATAGGAACTGTTTCTGTGAAAATATTTTAAATATTTCTGCATATAGGAACTTTAACTTACTGCAGAAGGACAATATTTGTTTCAACAATCTGGATTGTGTTAATTTAAATGAGGTTCAAATGCATATATTAATTTTAATCATTGATGTTCTCAAAATTTTAATGGCTTTTAGGTTGTTGCTGGTACATCAAAGTCCAGAGAGTTGATCAATATATCGTTAACGGCTTTTACATGCTCTTCCATCAATTTGAATTATTTAGCAGTTTTTGAGGTTGACTTTTTAAAGGAACTTTTGTCAGTAACATTTGGGCCAAAGCTTACCACTTGTGCTAAACATAATGAGAGAATGGTCAAAAATAACATCAGCTCATAGTATTACATTAAAGTTAGTTTATTAAAAAATGACAATAAATCAAATATCTGTCATAAAATCAACAGACAAAATGACTCTACAAAAGGCTATACTCTGTATAGACACATGCGATAATTATTTTTGCATACGTTTTTTGAAGCTTGATTTATATTGCAAAAAAAAGGACGTAAGTAATGATTTTCATTTTAACATTTTAATTCTCCAGATAAAAGGCTTTACCAAGTATTTCTTTTAGATCAGGGGTGCCCATTTCTGCTCATGGAGGACCACCATCCTGCAGAGTTTCATTTCAAAACACTTTTTTTTTACAAATTGCATCATGCCGCCTAAACATAACACCATGTCTGCATTTGTGATCGGAGAAACGCCAAATAAGCACTACTCTACGCTGCTCAAAACTCGCGTTTGAATAGTCAGTAGCAAACTCTTTAAATAGCGAAATGTGCTTACAGGCTGTGAGTCAGAAGCACCAGACTGTCCTTGCGACGTTGGAATTTGCCCCACTTTATAGTGTTCACTGCCATTCATAATGTTCACATTGTAGGCTACTCTCCCCCAGGTTCAGGAAACTGTGCAGGGCTGTGGCCCTCCAGGAACTGAGTTTGACACTCCTGGCCTAGATAAAGCTTAGGGTGAATCCCATTTCTCTGTCTTACCCCTTCCCCTACCCCTACCCCTTCATCTTACCCCTAGCCCTTGTCCCTCGAAACCGAGTGGTAAGCGCTAGGGGTTAAAAACATACCCCTATGAAATGAGACACCACTTGGTTACGGTTACGTCATCATACACCGTCGCTAGCTGGCTGCTGCGTCACCAGAGCCGACAAGTGTTGATCACAAACTTTGGATCGTTTTACAAACTTGTTAAAACTGTAGATATGCATGGAGTCCATTCAAGGCTAGTCTGCAGGACTGTTGTGCAAATCAGCAATGTAACGTTAGCGTAGCAAACTAGCGATTTTTTAAAACGTATCTATTATGAACATGGTTGCAAATATATATGTACAGGACTGTCTAGAACACAAAACAAGACTCGTAATTTTTACATAAATTATTTAAGCTGAAAATACTTGATTGTTGCCGGTTGCGCAGTGTGTTTTGGGTACCCCTTGGTTTCAAGTAAGCTCGTGAAAATGCTTGGCTTTAAGGGGTATCTACCCCTTCCTCTTAGCCCTACCCCTCGATCAAAACGAGAATTGGGATAGCCCTTACTCTCACGTGAACGCGCAAAACTAAGGGGAAGGGGTAAGACAGAGAAATGGGATTCACCCTTAGTCACTGTGGCAACGTATGCTGGGAAACTAACCTGGTCTAAAGCAGGTTAACTGTCAGACTAAGCTGAGTTCCTCTAACACTGACCAATAGGAATACAATGATATTACCACTCTCTCATGTTAAATTTGCTTTATGGAACCAAATCATTTGACAATGAGTCAGAGTAACTGAAATAAGCCTGGCTTATTTGGTAAACTTGTTTTATGAAACAGGCCTCGAGACGTGGTCATATTAAAAGTGATCATATTTTCTCCATTGCATCGAATCGCATTGTGTTGATTCAAATCGAATCGAAATCGGATTGCACTGCATCGTAATAGGAGTGAATCGTATCGCATCGCAAGCTGCTTCATATGTATCTTTAATGTATTATCGTTGGCTATGCATCAAGTTGCACATCGTATCAGCCTCAGTCATGAGATGCACATCCCTATTACACATGTAATCTAACACCATCATCAGACATAAAACTGCATCAAAACTGTGTAACGTTACGGAATAAAATGTTGACCAATGAAGAGGTAATAATGACTGTCAAGCTTTGGGGTATTGATCGACTTCAGTTACATTTTGATTATCATTCTGAATACAATTCACAGTCTTTTTTCAGCTTTTTGTTCAAAATGTTGTTTATTTTATTTATTTTTTTATGAAATTTACCCCATTCAAGTGTTTAAAAAAAAGAATGCATGATAGCTAGAATAAAATGTTTTTGTTTACAAGCAGATACCCTGTTCTTTCTTTTGATGTTTTGTATGTTCAGATATTCATATAACAAAATATATACAAATTAATACCTAAATAGGGACATAGTAATATACTTAAAGTATGATGTAAAGTTCACTTAAAGTATATACGAGTATACTTGCAGTATAAAACTACTAAACTACTTTTTTAAACGAGACTACACTTCAACGTGTACTAAAATGCTACAAGTATTTAATAAGTAAACTATCAGTAAACCTTTCAGTTCACTTTTAGTATAAAGTACAAACTAAAAACATAGAGGTAAACTAGTTGTGTACTCAAAGTTTACTACTGTTATACTCAAAGTATACTTAAAAGTATACTTTTATATACTAGAAAGTGGGCCAATTTAGTCCTAAGGAGTATTGAAATAGTACACTGATATGTGTATACTTACTACATACTACTTACTTATACTACTACCAGTGGTGTATAAAGTACCTGAAAGCCATACACTCCATTCCAGATTTTACCACAGATTTAATGAGTCTTGGAGTTTTCAGAAGTGTCCTTTGTTTGTTTGTTTGTTTGTTTTATTATTTGACAAAATGTAAAACATAATACAAAAAAGTCCGAAAAGACTATTTCACACACTTTTCAAAACTGTCGAGGATAAAATACACAAAAAAGCCTTCGGCTTATTTCCATTGTGGTCCTCTATATTAAAAAATGGACGAACAAATCATAAATGGAATGCACTCCACATCAAGTTCAGAAACTCCAAAACATCAATGATAAAATAACCATTTTTTAACTTCCCTTCTAAAACTACTATCAACTTGTATCTCTTGGATACACCCAGGTAATTTATTCCACGCAACCGAAATAAAAAAGACTTTCTTCCCATTTCGCTCCTAAACCTACAAGGATAAATATCATTACTACTTGCCCTTGTAGAATGACAGTGAACCTCTCTTACAAATACATAATAATCTAACAGATACTTTGGAACCATTTTCTTTAATATCTTAAAGGGGTGGTTTACTGCTTTTTTTTCTTTGCTTGATTGTGTTTATGGGGTGCAATATAACATGTCTTCGTGTTTCGTTTGTTAAAAAACGCCTTATTTTTCATATAGTTCACCTTTATTGTAAGCCGCTTTCTCCTCTGTCATTTGAACGACCGGTTGACTTCCTGATTCTATGAAACCACTCCCTCAGAAGCAGGCGATGGGCTCAGATTGGTTAGTTGGGCTGGTGTGTTGTGATTGGCTAAACTGCATACTGCACATTGTCCGGAAACGTCACGCGCATTACCTTCACGAGCGACAGCTGCACGTGCTGGGGTCAAATGTAAATAATGGTGTCAATATTGCCGTATCAGTTTGAGCCAGAATCAGACCCAGAAAGCGGAAAACAGCATCGAACAGCACAAAACAGCATCGAACTAACTGGCTACTAACCAAACAGCGTTGGCTTGTGTTTACATTCTTGATAAAATCGAAAAATTACGTCATAAAGTATACATGGAAAATACATTACAAAATTAGTACATAATTACAAATTCAGGTCCAAAATGTTTGTACGCGTTTGTCAAAGACACACGAAATAGCATTTAACTAACTGGCTACTAAAGCCAGCATTGGTATTTGTTTACGTCCTTGATAAAACTAAAACATTGCGTCTGAAATTATACATGCAAATACATTTAAAATGATGAAATCTTACTTACAGGTTGTGGCCCAACAACAACTGCTCCATGTTTTAGTAACAGTTTCTGTGTGAATCCGGCATTGAACTCGTGTAGATTCTGGAAGCTGTCTTCCATAAAATGCGCAGCACAGAGAGCTAAGATTGTAATTGTCAGGAACATAATCAAACATAAATTTTAACCATTGCTGATGAACTACAGCGTCTGTAGGAAGCCCGAACACAGAAGACCTGACAGCTGGGTGAAAATAACACCGTTTCAACGACATGGCTACAACTCTCCACTATAACTCTTCCTCTTCGACAAAGCCGCAGAACATGGCCTTGCCCCCTTTTCTGCATGTTCCAGAGGGAGTGATTGATGGGTTTATTTCGTATGCAACCCGGGAAGTATCTCGTTGTAGTCCCGTATGAGTCGTTTTTGTAGGCATTAAACTTCCTGATTTTTAAAAGACGATATCTCCGCTTGCGTTGAACTTTCAGCGCTGCAACTTTGCAGATACTGTTCATGCACCAACAGCAACATTACACACTATTTAAAATGAAAAAAGTGAAATCGCAGTAAACCACCCCTTTAAACACCATCACTAGTTTTAAAGTTACCCTTTTTTTCGACCTTTAAAAAACTAATTTTCCTATAATGTTCATCTCGCAAATGCATCAGTGGATGTACTTTCAAAATAACCCTACACAACTTATTTTGAGCAGTCTGCAGTTTATTTTTTAATTTCTTTGAAATGCCGCTATACCAAAAAACTGCAACATAATCAAAGTGTGACTGCACTAATGCACCAGCCAACATTTTTAAAGTTTCAGTATCTAAAAAAGCCTGTCTTGCTAAAAATGTTATTCGATTACAAATTTTAGAGTGAGCTAAAGCAACCATCTTTTCTCCTGTCAAATTACTATCCAACACACAACCCAAATATTTTACTTCTCCTTTAGGTCCTTCTCCTTGCTGTTGATGGGAGCTCTGGGTGTCCATTTTTTAAAGTCCTGTCAGGAGATCATCTGTGGCATTACACTTGATGAGGTGTTTTGTTGCTCATTCTTATAAAAATGTTGAGAGTGAAGTTGGGGCCACTTCGTTTTCATTCTCAGTTTCTGAATTGCAGTTTTCCTCACTTGACCCATCGGCCACACTGTCAGGTCCTGAACTGCAGCGGTAACACTTGAGATGTCTTCATCAGTGTACTTTTCTTCATTATTTATTTCTTAAGGTATTATTGGATGAACTGATGATTCCTCTGCAATACACCTTTCATGCAATGATCTCCGTGCATATTTCCACTGCCTTGTGTAGCGTTGCCTCTTGGTTTTTGAATCCAGTCTAAATCCAAAATATTGGACTTGTTGAAAATGTGGTAATGGTATATTTTGCAGTATTTTACTATATCTAGCAGAAAGTATGTGGACACTTAAACAACACCAGACTCATAAATTCTCATTGAATATTTAATTTCAAAAGCATGAATCAATTAATCCCCAATTTTGTTTTTATTTTGCTTACACTCTTTCCTTGGTCTTGCTCAAATTCCAATTAATCTCAGTTATTGCGATTGACATCTGGACATTACGGATGGTGCAGCCAGCTATGAAGAAGGTTTAGGAGACATATAAACATCTACACACACTGGCCACATTATTAGGTACAACTTCCTAAGTGAAGTAAATAATAACTTAATAACTTAATTACCGCTTATGCCTCCAGAACTGCCTTAATTTTTTGTGGCATAGACTCAACAAGATGCTGAACACATTAGTTTGATTTGGGTCCTTATTAATATGATAGCATCACACAGTTGCTGCAGATCTGTACTAGTTGTATAAAGAATAGGTATCTAATTTTAACCTGGGTTATTTTTCAACCACATATGCATTTACTGTGACTGAAGTTATAAATTCATTCTAATGTTAATTAGGAGGGGGTGTCCACATGCTTGTACATATACTATATAGTTCATCACTTCATACATACCTTTCCCTGAACTGCGAGGAGCTATATATATGGAGACCAGAGTAGCTGTACACACAGTGCTTGCTGAAGCCTTGACACTGTTCAGAGACTGAGAGGAAATGGAGGAGGAGGTGAAGAGAATGTTTAGTGTTCTGGTCCATGCGAACAGAAAGTGGCAGTTAAGTTAAGAAGCAGAAAAATGGGGGGATTGGCAGTAAAGGTTCTGTGGTTTTCTATTTGTATAAGATAGGTTTGTATAAGAGAATCTATCCATTATAGAACAGGCTATAGAATAGGTAATAAGAAAGGACTGATAATGCTCTACTAGCAATGCCAGATGTTGCCTGGGTCTGGACTGGTTCAGTGGGTTAAGATAGGTACTGAGTGTTATATTTATGGCAAATATTTATGTTCTATGGCAAACCGTTTTGACTTTTATTCATTCGCAGGATATGAATTCTTGATATCAACAATTCATTTTCCACTAGTTAAAGTGCTAATTCTTGATATCAGGAATTAAATTTATTCTAGTAACAATAACAATTTTGTGATATCAGCAATTACACTTCCACTATTAAAAATCTTAATTCTTGATATCAACAATGACGTCATCGCTGGTAGAAAAGTTCATTTTTGATATCAATAATTCGATTGACACTAATGACAATGTTAATTTATGATATCATGAATGCGATTTGTAAGAAAGCCATTTTTGTCACACTTTCTTATACACTGATACAAAAATGATCAGGCTTGAAGATCAGTTGAGTAGAATTTAAAGGAAACCCAGAAACAAACAGCGAAAATCCAAACCAAGATAACAGCAAAATTAACACAATAACACGAATAGAACAAAACACAGGGCTTATATCCACAGGGCAAACAAAGGATCTAATGGGTTAATTTACAAGACAGAGGTGAATTGGGTCAAACACAGGGAAAGTAGGTCAAACAAGCAGAGAGCAACCAAACACAATGAAAACTGGGACAAAACAGAATACAATCCTGACAAATTTATATTGATATCAGAAATAACAAATGTAACATGTTGAAAGACATTTACAGATATCAAGAATTAACATTTCAATTAATAACAACTGAATTCTTGACATCAAATATTCTTGATAGGAATTTTTACTAGCATCAAATGAAGCAATAAGCCCCAAGAAGCCATGGTTTGCAGTGAATTTACAATAGCTGAGACATTGTTAGGTATGACACTAAAATCTCCTTAGATGTTATAAATTCACTGTAAACCACGGTTTAACGGGCCTTATTGCTTTTATAAAATGGATATTCCATATACATAGCAAGGTTTCACAAAACAAAATGAAGCAAATAAAATGTAATTATATTAATAAAAACATGAATGCGCATTCTTCATTCATCATTTTGTAGATGTAGAGTAAATTTCTTTTTTGAATTTTATGTGTAAAAGTTAAATCACCATCTTGTTCTGACCAAAGTGACTGGAATGGACCCGACATCATAATAATGACTTGTCAACTCGTAAGTAGGAACGTTCCAGGAGGACTTGAATGTAGCATCTCTCCTAACGAGCAGATGATCTCAATCAGGTTTGTTAAATAAGGGAGACATGCAAAATGTGCAGAGCAGGGTGCCCCCAGGACTGGAGTTGAGAACCGCTGTTGTGAAGGATGGGTTATCCCTTTAAGGGCTGTATTTTTTTGTGATCCACTTTGCTGCATTTTAATGGTTGTTGTAAAGATAGATGTTTTGACCTATGGCCATTGAGTTTTTTGTGTTCTCCCTTTAACCAAATCTGCCTGTCTGACAAAACATTTTATTCAGATTATTTTTAAGCAGTTTCACTTTGCATTGATGTTTCAACAAGAATCTCCTTTTTCATTATATCATTCATTCATTCATTCATTCATATATGGCAAGGGTACTTGTCCTTTTTTAATACTCAGGTACAGTTTCAAGGTTCACCTTTTTAAAAAAAAACTATTTCTCAAGTATGTTTTTGGCCAGAAAAACTTTCACTTGATTACAATTTTTGAGTACTTATTATGTTTCTCTTTGATTAAAGGAGGGTGCGTTATAAAATGCAGTGTAATGCAATGTTATTGGTTGCTGAATTAATTAATTAATTAATTTTTTAAATAAATTTGATTTATTATGTAAATTTTTATATATTATCATGTACACCCACACTTTCTCATATGGGGTAGGCTAATGATGAGCCAAACTATTTACACTCTCTGCCCAGTTCGGCTCAGATTTTCTTGACCATTGGGATCAAAATGGGTGCATAAAATATGACAATGAATTAACTTTTTTACTTGGTAGCACTGGTGCTCCCAACTTTAAAAAGTTAGGAACACCAGCAAAAATTTAGGAGCACCCACCAAAAATTAATGAGTACCATAACTACAGATTATATATTAACAGATTTCATGTTTACATTCTTAACTTTAATGCAGATTGGTTAATATATTAGCTGTCAATCACCCAGTCACTGCTTTCCGCTGTCAGGTGACAGGGAGCTATAACTACGGCGGGAAATGCAAAGGGCCGAAGAAGAGAGAAAATGAAAAGAAACACTGACAGATTTCTTTCGTAAACCACGTAAATTAATCTGAGTTTGGTTAAGCTCCTCTTTGGCGAGGGTTAGGATTGTGTATGCCCTCTTAAATTTTACATTCAGCTCTGCCAATAGCGGCTGGCAGCTAGGGGTGTGCAATATTGACAAAAAAAATCTCGATATTTTCTAGGATTTTATCGATAACGAGAATTAGACGATATTTTGCTTGTGTTATTGTGCTGGTAGTCTTAAGGACTACCGTGGACAGCTGATTTTGATATTCTTCATATTCTGTGTGGTGGTCAGTTCACAGCAGTGATAGAAATGAATTTTTTCCAATAAGTTTAAATAGATTTTTACCTTTTATGGTCATTTTCACAATTAAGCCATTTTTTCTAAAAGTGTGCATCATCATTTGAGTCAAATTCTTACATTTAATCAGTCAATTAGGATAATACAACATTTGGGCTGTTATCAAGCAAATGAAATCAGTATCAACAAAATTCATCTTTGAATTTTGAATTTCTGAAGTGGCATTTAGATGCACTTACACCCTGCTTAATGCAGGACATGAATGCATTTAACCTGCAGTTACACATGCATATATAATGTTTTAATACTCTAAACATAAAACATTGAATAATGATATTTGAAATTATGTGTAAAAAAAATTAAAAGATACTTTAACTATTAACTCTCTGTGTTCAACCAAGCTCTCGAGCTTAAAATGTGTAGATTTGGTGGCAAATGCTGTTAGTGTTACCTGCAAACTCCTTCCCACAGGCTTTAAAGTGAATGCAGTGCATAGAACACACTGCATTTTCATAGCAGAGCCACTCGAAGTCTTTCAACCATTCTCTTTGAAAACTGTACACCGCCTTTTCGGCTGGTGGGTCAACATTCACCAAATGATCGCTATCACCAGCACCGTTATTTGTAACTTTAGGTGGTTTACAAAAGAAATCGGTCAGTGTTTCCTTTCATTTTCTCTCTTCTTCAGCCCTTTGCATTTCCCTCACAGTCTGTCCTGTCACGGCCAAGGAGGCCCTCTATAAACTCTTCGTCTCTGCCTTGGTGGTTACCTGCCTTGTTAGCTTTACGGTTTGTGGATATCTGCTCTGCTGTGTTGGTCATCTGCTCCACTGTGGGGATCTTTGGTCTCATCTGCTTAACCCGCTCTGCCGTGGTGGCTTCCTGTTCCACCTAGGCTTCCTGCTCCGCCGGCTCTGACCTGGTGGTCTCATGCTCCACTGCTCCATGGCCCAGGTCCTCCACTGTTCCACGATTTGCTAGAGGTCTCCCGGGGGGTGGGGTATATAATATCAATATACTGATATTATACTGATATCAAAAAGTAACTGTTTGTATACACCCGTTTCCTGTCAGGAGCACTATGTAAGCTGCACTCAAACACACACATGGCGAAGTCTTGTTTTGCTCACATTTAACAAAAACCCACCAATCTCAACAAATTAGAATACTTCATGAGACCAATAAAAAAACATTTTTAGTGAATTGTTGGCCTTCTGGAAAGTATGTTCATTTACTGTGTATATATACTCAATACTTGGTAGGGGCTTCTTTTGCTTTAATTACTGCCTCAATTTGGCGTGGCATGGACGTGATCAGTTTGTGGCACTGCTGAGGTGGTATGGAAGCCCAGGTTTCTTTGACAGTGGCCTTCAGCTCATCTACATTTTTTGGTCTCTTGTTTCTCACTTTCCTCTTGACAATACCTCATAGATTCTCTTTGGGGTTCAGGTCTGGTGAGTTTGCTGGCCAGTCAAGCACACCAACATTATGGTCATTTAACCAACTTTTGGTGCTTTTGGCAGTGTGGGCAGGTGCCAAATCCTGCTGGAAAATGAAATCAGCATCTTCAAAAAGCTGGTCAGCAGAAGGAAGCATAAAGTACTCCAAAATTTCTTGGTAAACGGGTGCAGTGACTTTGGTTTTCAAAAAACACAATGGACAAACACCAGCAGATGACACTGCACCCCAAATCATCACAGACTGTGGAACCTTAACACTGGACTTCAAGCAACTTGGGCTATGAGCTTCTCCACCCTTCCTCCAGACTCTAGGACCTTAGAAAACTTGCTCTCATCTGAAAAGAGGACTTTGGACCACTGGGCAACAGTCCAGTTCTTCTTCTCCTTAGCCCAGGTAAGACGCCTCTGACGGTGGTTCAGGAGTGGCTTAACAAGAGGAATACGACAACTGTAGCCAAATTTCTTGACACGTCTGTGTGTGGTGGCTCTTGATGCCTTGACCCCAGCCTCAGTCCATTCCTTGTGAAGTTCACCCAAATTCTTGAATGGATTTTGCTTGACAATCCTCATAAGGCTGCAGTTCTCTCGGTTGGTTGTGCATCTTTTTCTTCCACACTTTTTCCTTCCACTCAACTTTTTGTTAACATGCTTGGATACAGCACTCTGTGAACAGCCAGCTTCTTTGGCAATGAATGTTTGTGGCTTACCCTCCTTGTGAAGGGTGTCAATGATTGTCTTCTGGACAACTGTCAGATCAGCAGTCTTCCCAATGATTGTGTAGCCTATGAACCAAACTGAGAGACCATTTTAAAGGCTCAGGAAACCTTTGCAGGTGTTTTGAGTTGATTAGTTGATTGGCATGTCACCATATTCTTATTTATTGAGATACTGAATTGGTGGGTTTTTATTATCTGTTGTGAACTTTTATCTTCTAAAGTTTAGGCAACTCAGAAGTGAAGACCATGGAGACTTCGGGTTGTATCTTCAGCAGGATTCTTTTATTGAGAACACAAGCTGTTGGTAGCTGTAGTCATCGAAATCTCACTAAAGCAGTGATACATTGTAGTTTAAATACATTTAGGGGGCAGTGCTTAGGAATGGAAACAAAGAACCTGGGTGACGACCTTAAACAAAGCATGCAAATGAAGTATTCAGGTATAGCAGCCTGCCCCATTTAACCACTCCTAATCTAATCAGCCTAACTGCCCAAAGATTGGGGCAGGAGCATCAAGAGCAATTACAAACAAAAGGCAAGAGTCTCCGTCGTCTGGCTCATTTCACTTACAATAAGAGAACAGGAACTGACAACCTCTTGCTACAAACTTTGTATATCACAGTCGTTCATCTGATGTCACCATCTTCACCATAAATGCTAAATACAATGTATATAACTTCTTCAGTTTGTATATTATTACATTGGAACCTAGATTTAACATTTTATAAATTTGTAATCCAACAAAATGAGGAGACAGTGGAAGATGATGCAAAATCTATTAAA
Organism: Acrossocheilus wenchowensis; assembly: GCA_029620275.1. Taxonomy (NCBI): domain Eukaryota; kingdom Metazoa; phylum Chordata; class Actinopteri; order Cypriniformes; family Cyprinidae; genus Acrossocheilus; species Acrossocheilus wenchowensis. Next base: position 13,356,280 of record CM056135.1, on the reverse strand, counting down.
TGAAAGAAATCATAAAAATATATTACTCACAAACATTAAAGTACACAACATTACAAATGTTGTATGCATGCTGCAAATTATGCTAACATGAATATCAAAGATATGCTAACATGAATATCAAAGATACTTGATATTAGTAAAATTATAAGAATGTGCCTAGCAGTTAAAAAACATTGTATATCAAAGGAAGCCAGTGAAATGTTTGCAGACAAGCAAAAGTAGATAAAGAAGAAATGACTGAATATTTCTCTATCAAATAATACTGTATTGATGAACAGAATATTCAAAGAAAAAATATTGGTATGTTACTATGAAACTGGCAAAAGATGCAGGATTCTAGTTATTTATTTATTTTATTTTATTTTTTAAAGAAATGTCCCTTTAATGTCTTCATTAAGACACTACTAACATGCTGCATGATGTTGCTTTTGATTGATCGAAACCCAAATACTGAGAGATATCTGACAGTCTGTCAAAATATACTTACAAAGCCACAGGCGCTCTGGTGCTATGGCTCTTAAAAGAGCCTTTGTGGTGTATGTAGCTGCTGGTGACACAAGCAAAAGAGAGAAAAAGAAGAAAGAAGACCCAATATGAGCGAGATATGTCTGTACAAATTAAAAAGTTTTTAGTTCCATCAGTAATTATTGATTAATTAACGTGTTATGATGAAACTGGCAAATCAGAGATGCAGGATTCTGTTTGTTTGTTTATTTATTTTTAAAGAATTATCCCTTTAATATCTTCATTAAGACATTACTAACATGTTCACATAATGTTGCTTTAATTGACCTTAATGTATCTATTGATTAATTAGTTATGATGAATCTAAATCAGAGATGTAGGTTTACTGCTACCTACAACAATCAGATGGCAATCGACACTGAGAAAAAAAAGAGAGAAGAGAATATTTATTTCCATGGTATAAATTCTCAAAGTTTAGAAAAGGCTCTGAATATGTATAATATCATCTGATAACGCAGGATGAGAAGAAGAATGCAGAGTAATGTATTTGATGAGACCTTAACCCACTAACAAATAAGCCACATTAAGATGCATTTTAATTTTCAACAACAACAACAACAAGTGTGGCAACCCTGCTCCTGTACATAGAGACTGTGGTTATATGGGATATACCCAAGTGACCTACACAGGAGACAAACAATGTAAGAGTTATCCTAAATTAACACAAGACACACGGTCTAAAATGCATAGCAAAGCACTCAGATGTTTTAGAGAATAAACTTAATTAGCCTATGTGCACATGTAGTAGCACAAACAACTATACAGTGTGCTCTATGGGCACAATGTGTTTAACACAATTACATTTTTAAATCATACCTGACAGCAGAGAGACACACAGCAGCAGAGCTCCAGAGACCCTCACACACTGCATGGGGTTTTCTGATTACAGAAATTCCAAAGTAGTGTTTTGTCACTTATATACCTAAATAAGAAAGACAAAAAATCTTCAGATCAGTTCTAAAAACATAAAATAACTTTTGGTGTTTTTGGTTCTAGTGCTCCAGGATGAAGATGGATAAACATTCCTGCAGACCCCTAAAGGGGGACACACCCCCTCCTCAGCAGAACATAATTCTACAAAAGTTTTCAATATTTCTCATAATACAAGTGACTACTGTGAAAAACTACTGTGAGACCAATTTACCAATCGCACAGAGACCTTTAAAATGATACCAAACATGAAAGGGTTATGATTATGAATTCTGAAGATACAGTAAATGCATGATATAAATATAGCAACTTGAGCTCTTGACACTTCTATGTCATGCCCAGGGGGGAAGGAGGGAGCCTAAGGGTGGGTCAAGGGACAGATGAGCAAATGGTCTTTCTCCCAGATCTTCCTGTCAGATTACAACGTTTTATTGCAGAATTGTTTTATTGCATGTCATGTGTGCTGCGAGAGTTCCTGAGCTTTGGCCTCATGAGGAATTAATTTCATAAAGGAAATAATTTCACTCCTTTCACAACCAATGGTTTGCCTATAAAAATAAAACTTAAAAAACTTAAAAAATAACCTACAGGGAACGTTCTGGGAAGGTTCTCTTTGGGTTATTTAAAAAATAACCAACTGGGAACCATACGGGAACGTTAGGGGGAATGTTTGTTGGGATGTATGAAATCAAGTGAAACATTTTAAAATATTTGTCATTTCATTGCATTTAAATGTCTCACAATGCCAAAATGTTTTTTTTTTTTAAGTTCTGTAAATATGTTCTATATCATTTTGTAGCAAAAACTGTAGTCTACCACATCCAGTTCTCAAAAGTGTTGTGAACAAATGTTCTGTATGTTTTATGGCCTTATTTCAGTGACTTAAAATGTTTAGTTTTCACTAACCACACATAAACGTTATTTTCTCAAAAACACAAACATGTATTTTCATGCTGCTCAGATATTATTGTAGCCCAGTTTGTGCTGATTACAGTGTTATCAGACTTTAGACATTAATATGTTTTTAAGATACTGAAAAAGGCAGAAATGTCAGGACATGTCAAAACTTCTCCAGGTCCCCAAAACCCCCTCAGACCCCAGACGGTTAACTACTGGAGTAACTTGCAATGATTGGTGATGCATAACTGAATAATGTGCAAATAATAACTGAAGACTGGAATCTCTCTTATATGGCAGAAAACTTATGTTTACTTGCAAGACCTTTCTGATTGAATTAACCCTCTGGCCCTCTTCGTTTAGGAGTCACACTTGCCTCCTTCGCGGTCAAAAGTGGCCGAAGCCTTGAAATGTAACTTTTTTTTTCTCAGGAAAATCAATATAATATATTTTTGTTCAATAATATTTTTTGATTATTATTTATGATTTTTAGGGACTTTTTGTCGCGGTTCTTAAATCCTATGTTTCCTTCTCGTCTCGTGCTCATTGGTTATGTGTGTGTGTGAGAGTGTGTGGGCGTGCCAACTCATCAACGCTGATCACTATCCAGCTGCAGCTCATCACACCACCTATAAAAACTCACCATGTTCTCATCTCCTTTGTCAGATCGTTGTTTGTGAGTCCTGGTTGTGTTTGATCCGTCTTCGTTCCAGTTTATGCCGTTTCCTGTTCCTGTTCCTGTTCTTGTTCGTGTCTGTGGAAGTTTGTCTGGATTTGTCACGTCACATCAGCACTTCTCTTCACGGACTCATCTGACCATCGAAGTCCCTGCGCCACTACCCTGTATCTGTTCTGGACTGTATTATCATCATTTTCACCATTCCAATAAACTGAGTTACTTGCATACTGTTTCCGCGTTCTGTTGTGACACTTTTATAATACTATGCAATATTTATACAATTTTAATGAGCTATTTTCTCCATTAGAATTAATATATATATTTTTTTTATTTACTATTTTTTTAATAAATGCAATATTTCACATTAAAATAGAGTGAAGGCATTTAAAATCCATTTTTTTTAAAGTGAGAATTGGTCCATCTGGAGGCATTAAAAAATAAAAACTTGTGTAATGTTGCGTAACCTCTTGTATTAGCACCCTGTATAGATATTTATATAGGCTTTTGGATTCCTGTTGTTTTTTAGATATAATTTCTTAATTTTTTTAGGTTTTGCTATTAGATATATATATATATATATATATATATATATATATATATATTTGTGAAGCTTTAGATATTTTTGGTTAGATAAGTATCAGGTTTTACATTATGATTACAGTCAAACATTAAAATCTTGTTAGAAAGGGAACACATAGAAAGCATTTTTGTTACTCAGTATTTGATAATTAACAACAAAATAAGGAATAGATAGTGATAATTCAAAACACTTTATATAAACATTTTGTAATTAATTGATATTTTATTCAATGTGTTATTCAATTAATGTTAACATATTTTCAAAATTTGCTCTGTTGCAGTTTTACCAGTTCATTTCTGTGTATATATATATGTAGGCTATGTGTGTGTGTGTGTGTGTGTGTGTGTGTGTGTGTGTGTGTGTGTGTGTGTGTGTGCGTGTGTGCGTGCGTGCGTACGCGTGGGTGTCTATTTTGCACTCCTGATATTCTAGACAGTCACCCCTTGATTGCTGCAGACTTTTTTCTGACCAGTGGCTGATTTGTAGTTTGTACCACCAAAGATTCGTATTTCCCATGTCGGCCATTTTTGACCGTGAAGAAGGCAAGTGTGACTATTTTTTTTGGACTCTTTAACTTATCCGAATCATGTCCATGATTTTTTTGTGTGTTCATATTACTAATGTGACAAAAGTCATCAAGTGTCATTTCATTCCAATGAAGCTAAGATTTTTTCAATTTCAAAATATAAAAACAGGGCACATTTCTGGAGTCCCATTTTGAACATTTTGTATGTCTCCCTAATGAAACACACCTGACTCAACTCATCTGCTCATTAGAAGAAACTGCAGCACACGAAATGGGTGTCTGACGACAGGAAATATTCAAAATGTGCAGTTGTAGGTATTTGCTGGGTACAAGGTTGAGAAATACTGCTTTAGATGAGAAGTTATTACAAGTTTTGTACTGTTGAACTTGTGTCAAAAAGGTGTGTGATGTTTCTATGGCAGTTTGATTTGTGAAATCCTCTTCTCACAGATCCATCGATAAGCTTTATTACATGAAACATCATTCCACCCTACTAAATTAGGCCACTCTGGTGGAGGTTTAGCCACAGTCACAGCACAGTTCTCTGAATTTCCTCCATCTGGCTCTGTTATTTGTCCATTGGATGCCCAGAAGCTGAAAGTACAGATCAGAATTAGATGATCAGTGTTACTTTCTGTGTGATATGATACTGACTGTGAGAATCATTTATTACATAATCAGTTCAGTGATTTCTCACCTAGAGCCCAGTGCGCTGCCATCAACCCATTTCCATGTGCCCTCCACATCACTGTCAGTCAGACCAATATAAACTATAGCAGCACCAGACAATTTCTGAACAAAATCCTGAGCAAAAGAAACAGTTGCACATTTATTTCATGACTAGACACACTTCATCTGATCATCTCTCATTTAGCTGCTAAACACTATAAACACACATGAAACTGCTTTTCACTCACTTGTTCCTGTCTGTTGTTTATGATGATCAGATCTGCTCCTCTCTCTGTACAGTCTCTCCTGCTCTCAGTCCAATTCTTCGTCTCATTGGACTTGTAGTAAAAACTGGATTGATAGCAAGTCCATTCAACTGTGAACAGAACCAGTTCAGTCAGCTTTTTATTCCCATTTACACTCATCTGTCTGTATCTTATAACAGATCAAATAATCATATGTTGTGTGCACAGAAAGTTACAGAGACCACAACCCAACTCCATGGTTTTTAAAATGCCCGCTGTATAGCAAATAACTACATAGACAATAGAAACTTTACCACAAATCTGAAGTTCATTTGTCAGCTGCTCTCTCTCATTGGTCAGGTTTTCAATCTTGAGTATTAGCTGCTCTCTCTCATTGGTCAGATTTTCAATCTTGGATAACAGCTGCTCTCTCTCACTGGTCAGGTTTGTGTTCTTGGATATGAGCTGTTGTCTCTCTTGAGTGAGTGTGACACACAGCACTATGACTGCAGTCAGCAGAAGAACACACAGCAGAACCAAACACACTACAGCTGCTCTGGAGCTTCTGTTCCTCACTGAATCACTTCCTGAAGAACACAGACATGCTGTTAGTCCCTTCACTAGCATTAAATACAGCACAGGTACATAACTGCTTTGTCTCTTTGAAGGTTTGTTCCTGTGCTACTATTTTTTATGAGGAAAACAATTAATTATTATATTCTGTACCTGTGTGTTCAGATGGCTGGATTCTTGTTGTATTCGGGTCGTTGATCTCCATTGTGATTTCACCTCTCATAGCATCAGCATTTTCATAGAGATCATCTGTCTTCTTTTGTCTTGCTCCAGTGTCCATTTTCTGAGTCGTACCTTTATTGAATTTCAGAGAGTTCCAGTGAAGACGAGAGTGTCCTAAAATATACCCTAAATGTAGGCTAATATATTTTTTAGATACCAACTAACTAATAACCATAACAACTAATACTAGCAGCGTTTCAGAGCTGGACATTATTATACTCCTGTTGTGTGTCCTGAAATGTATTTTTGTACAGAAATTCAGCTCACCTCAGAATGTTTGAATGTCAGAAGTTTAATGATTATACCAGAAACTTGCCACTATTTGATTATTCAAAATGTTATCGTCAGATTTTCCAAAACTGACATTTCTGGAAGGTAAAAAAAATATTAGGATTCCTTTCCTTCTGTAAGCCGTGTCATTATTAAAAGCTGAGTTTTTATGTAAGACATAAGGCTGACAAAGTACTTCATAGGGATAAGTAATATACATAAGTATTATACCTAAACACCTTAAATCATCTATAAATTCCATAAATTTGTCTTTAATGAACCTAAAAAGATGAAAAATTTAAATGTAAACATTTAACATTTGAGTTTATTTTGTTAATGTTTTTCATGTGGTCCATATATACACTAGAATTACACTTAATGTACAAATATCTATGAAAACTAATCATATTATATTCCTGTTATGTAGAAACTACTAAAAAGATCAAAGAAACAGACACACTTTACCAAAACAATTCTCCAGTTTTAGCTGCTCTCTCTTTAGTCAGATACTCATTCATGGATATGAACTGTTTTATCAAAATCTGTGCTATTATGTTGTGTGATGAAATGTATTCTCAATCTCAGTACCTGTGAGTTCAGATGACTGGATTCTCGTTGCGTTACTGTCCGTGGTCTTTCTTCACTTTCTGACAGTTTTGGTGTTGTAAAAATGCCACCAAACTAACACTAGTTTCTGAAGTGAACTGTGTTCCTCATCTGTGTTTGTGTTTGTGTAATCATGCAGAAAGGAATCGTTTCATGGAAATATCAAATGTTATTTATGCATAAAGGAACTTTAACTTGCTGCCGGACATCACTATACATATGTTTCAACAATGTGTATTGTGTTCATGCAAATGAGGTTTGATTGCATTTATTATCACAGATTCTCTTAGTATATGTATAAAGTCTTCAGGGGCTTGACCCTTTTGATGCTGGCTGGTGTTTGGAACATTTACAGCTTTTGAAATGTTTTGAAAAGACAGCTGATCTTTATTTTTTTAATGGTTGATGGATCAGTAGCTCTTCCAACACTGTACCAAATATTCAGTGATTTTTAAGAGGGTTAAGTCTTGAAAGGATCTTGTGTTCATAAATTTGGGCTCATTAAACTAAAATGTACACTGAAAAAACTAACATGTAAAATTTACTTAATAAAATCCTCGTAACAATTTGCACTAACACTTTTTAAGTAAAATTTACTGCTTTAATTTTAAGTAAAACACACTTTCCAGAATCATGTAAAATCTATGTATTAATTGACTTAACATTTGTTAAAATATTAAGTAAATATTACTCATTTCTATTTAAGGTAGGATTTATATTTATTCTAAGCATTTAGATAAAGTCTATATATTTTTTTTTTAAACACTAACACACAGCTGTCCTTAAAATATTAAGTAAATTTTATTTACTGTTATAAGGTAGGTTTTATTTAATATTTCAATTAATTTATTAAATATATGTAATTAAATATTACAAAAAATATAATTGTGTCTGCATTTTAATAAACCACACAGCGTAGATACAATCAACATTTATTTAGTTCCAACATTAAACAATGACTCAGTCACACAAATGTATTGTGTTTAAAGTTACATAAAGCAAAACCTAAGTTTTTTAAATGACAACTGTTTCCCTAGGGATTGGAGCCCTGAAAACAACTAAATTGGTCAAGACCTGAAAGTGTTTTAACCCCAAGAGGAATACAAAAACATGGGATGAGGTTTAAACATCATGGATATAATGCATGGATACAATTTTTTTTCTATTTCAATAAAAGTAGCAATCCTCTCAAACAGTGCAGTTTCAACATTCAACATAGCACTCTGGACTTGTGCTCTAAACATTACAACATTAAACGCATAAAATATAAAACATTCATGCGTAAAATGCATAAAAAATATTTTGATAAACAGTTAAAGATGTCAATATTTCTATATAAAGCAATGTTGCTAAATTAATGTCAAAACTAATTCCTTAAAAGAGACAGCTTCTGCATCCAACAGATATTGAGTAGTGCTTTTACGAATTCAGTTAAATTTAAAATAGTCTAAAACAATGCAGTTTCAACAATTAACATGGCACTAGTGCTCTAAACATGACAATAAAAAAAAAAAGACCAGGGCCAGTATTCTTAAAGATTCTAAGAATCCGCTCAGAGGGCTCCTAATTTAGCTTAAACATTTCTAACTAGGAGTCTTAGCTTAAAAGTGATTCAGAACCAATCTGAGAGCAACTCTGAGCGAGAAAAAAGGCAAAAACTTTTATCTTATTGAGGAGGCGGGGCTGACCCCGTTGCTAGCTATGACACAGTCTTCTGAAGACTGTGATTGGTTGGTTGTCCAAGAAGGAAATAAAAGAGCGCTTTTAAGAGTAGGGTTTATTATAAGCCTTTACTTTGAAATTACAGGTATAATTTTTCCTGTTTTACCGTACTCTCTCTCTCTCTCTCACACACACACATTATATATGTATATATATTCTTTATTTTTTATTTACCATGCTGTCATACTTAACGTATTTTATAGGAAATGAACAGCGACACAATAAGGTTCTGAAAGTGCTGTAACAGACCCAAATCATCGCTGCTGCATAGTTGCATTTTTCCAGTTGCTAAATATGTCATTGTAGTGATTACTTCCATTTCTGGCGCTATGGCATTTCTGCGCGGTGTCTGAGATGTTAACGTGTCTCTAATAAGATCGGTCACAAACATGATCCCTGCACGATCTAATGTGTAGTGTCTTATTAACTCATTGCCATGAATTGTGTGCAACACATTTCTTCTCCCTCTTCATGTTTCGTCCATTTTCTCCACTGCTAAAGAAACTCTTAAGCCTCTTAAAAGTCCTCGTCCGTACTCATAACAATTTTGGACACCCATATTTCTAAGAATTTTCTTATATGGGCCCAGGGCCTGCATTCATGAAAAATCTTAGTGCTAAGAGTTGCTCCTAATAACAAAATTCTTAGAAATGTGGGCGTTTCCTCTTAAAATGAAAGAAAAGATCCTAGTAAAGAAAAAAGTACCGTAATTCAAAAAGCATTTTAACCCTTAAGGTCCAAAATTGTTATGAGTACGGACGAGGACTTTTAAGAGGCTTAAGGAGTTTCTTTAGCAGTGGAGAAAATGGACGAAACATGAAGAGGGAGAAGAAATGTGTTGCACACAAAGTATGACAGTGAGTTAATAAGACACTACACATTAGATCATGTTTGTGACCGATCTTATTAGAGACACGTTAACATCTCAGACACCGCGCAGAAATGCCATAGCGCCAGAAATGGAAGTAATCACTACATTGACATATTTAGCAACTGGAAAAATGCAACAGTGATGATTTGGGTCTGTTACAGCACTTATGTCGCTGTCCATTTCCTATAAAATACATTAAGTATGACAGCATGGTAAATAAAAAAATAAAGAATATATATACATATTTGTGTGTGTGTGTGTGTGTGTGTGAGTGAGAGAGAAAGAAAGAGAGTACGGTAAAACAGGAAAAATTATAACTGTAATTTCAAAGTGAAGGCTTATAATAAACCCTACTCTTAAAAGCGCTCTTTTATTTCCTTCTTGGACAACTAACCAATCACAGTCTTCAAAAGACTGTGTCATAGCTAGCAACGGGGTCAGCCCCGCCTCCTCAATAAGATAAACGTTTTTGACTTTTTCAGAGTTGCTCTCAGATTGGTCCTGAATCACTTCTAAACTAAGACTCCTAGTTAGAAATTTTTAAGCTAAATTAGGAGCTCTCTGAGAGGATTCTTAGAATCTTTAGGAATACGGGCCCAGATGCCTTAGTTGGCACAAAGCTGAAAACAGTTCTAATAGGCAAGTGTCTTCCCACCACTGTTCACAATGGTGAAACTAAATTCAACAGCAAAACTGCTAATGATGTACACAAATTATCTGAAAAACATTGTCTGTTCAAATAGTCCAATAAAACACCAGGGTTGAAAACCATGCGTCTGGGAGATTTCCTAAATGTAGTCAACCTGTAAATAACAAACACAATTAGTTATATTAAAACAACAGAATTAATAAAAATACATTACATTTAAGGTAGAAAATTATATGTGAACTAATTAATAAACAGAAGCTGAAATACAAGCAGGTGTATCAATGAAATAAGTTCATTTAAACACGCAAGTCAATATCAGAGCTTTTCAGACACTTTATGGACTGAACAAATGTATCAACCTATTTCAATAGTTTATGATCAAGTACAAAAAAAGTTAAATCTCCAGTTATGTAGATTCTAAATCTTAGATGGTTTATTATGATTAAAATGATGCTGCTAAATTTCGAAGTATTTGTTCTACACTATTGCTATTTGTAATGATATCACCAATATTTTTTAACATTGTTTAACCAAATCTTTTGTCTTTTTTTATTCTTAGTTTTGTAGTATATCTGAGAAAAAAACACTTGTGTAATCCACAAAGATTAACGTAAACTGTAGAAGGTATAAACGTTATTTTGCTTTTCATCCAGAAATAAAACGCATCTCCTTGTAACATTATGCATTTAGGGCAATTTTGGTTGGTCCAATAATCTCAAGGCAAATCGTGCTATAGACACGAAATGTATAGTTTGTTGATTCGTTTTCACACATTTTTTTTTCCCGTGTCGCTCAGCACGATTTATTTCATGTAATGTTTTGAAAGTCGTGGTAAGTGTAACCTGATCGCACTTAAATGAGGGGGTGGTAAATAATGTCTGAACTTTTCCTAATGTATATTTCAAATCAGCGTGTTTTAACATAATTCCATGACTAACACAACTTTCTTTGGTTTTAAACTGACTTCTGTATGAGACTGGTGACTCATGGACTGCAGTGGAAAATGCAGGCCTAAGTTAACCTCAAGTAACATTACTAGAGTTACACAACAAAGTCAATCGGACTTTTAAAATTATCACGGACCTACACATTGTCATACATTACTACAAAAAAAGGCAATAACTTACCGTACACATAACTTTGCATCCACATGTGACAAACCCAACCGCACATGTGGCAATCGCAACCGTCTGTCTCTGATCCAAAACGCGGGCATGTGATTCAGTCACGTGGATGTGAACGTGCTAAGATTTTAGATTAAAATTTACTCAGTATTTTTACGTTTATGTGCAATGACTTTAAAACAGTTAAATAATATCAGAAAATATATAATACAATTTACTCTTCCCACACAGTTCATTTTATACATGAATTAATTGTGTATTTATTTAAAATTTTACTTAGAAATTCTAGTTCTCAATTAATTGTAATATTGCAATGTAAAACTTATGACAGTAAATCTAGTATATTTTACTATACCTCAAAGTTTGTTTTTTCAGTGTAGGCTACTTTGGCATCCAGTTAGCTAACCATCAACATTCTTACAGAATTTTTGAATAAAACACTTTTTATAATATATTTGTAAAAATCATTTGAGCGTCCTACTGTTGCTATGGTTAATTGTCAAGTCATCGCATATGAGTGTTTTAAAATTGCTTACACACTGCAAATTGTACTTGAGACACACTCAGTGAAAACACTAAACAGTTCTTTACATTAGACACATCTTTCAAAACTAACAGCTCATGTGTTTAATTCTGGAAACACTGCCTATTAAATGCCATTTATTGATACGTACAGTACACTCTATCATGTGTGAAAACATTTAGACGTAATTTGTTCCCTTATGATTAAGTAACTGAATGTCAGGCATGTTTTGGTGTTGTATGAAAGTAAATAGTAAAAAGTCCTTTGAAATTGAATTGTGAAATATAATCTGATGTGTATGCTAGTATATGTATGACATGAAAGAGGTTATAGGTTGTCTCAGGGTTTCCTGTTTTGACAGGCTTCTGAGGTGATTGTTATATTTTAACCAAAACCAAAGGAGAACTACAGTGTTCCGTTCTCCATTCTTTTCTTCTTCCGTTTTTTTGCTTGTTTTGTTGTTGTTTTTTTCATCTAGTCAGGCTGATTATTTTATTACTGCTATGCCAACATTTAGCTTTGTATATAAATTTAAATTGTTTCTACATGTGAATTTCTTTGTAAAACCACAGTTTTAAAGATTAGCTGTAAACATTAGTTACTATTTACTGTACAGTAAGTGCAAATTATGAAAGTATGTGTTACTATTATTTAGTAAATAGAGACACTTTTTGCACTCCATTATATTGTAGTGTGGTATCACAGTATGTAATATGACAAAATCGTCAGTGTACGATCGTTACACTACATAGGCTAAGGTCTGTTATATTTCCAGTAGGCACTTCATTTAGAGTTCTGTAATTGCAAATGTAATGGTTTTTAGAGACGAGATGTGTTTAATCATGATGTTTGCATTGCAACTATCACGTCTCACATACTTTATACCTTTGAAAAATGCTTACAAACCAAACCTGGGATGAATTAATAATAATTCCACAGCCTTCTTTTTAACAACTTTATTTTATTCAAACTTCTTTTAAGCACTGGAGTGATGTATAACTGAATAATGTACAAATAATAACTGAAGACTGGAATCTCACTCAGGTATTTCTGTTCGAATGAAACACACTTCTGGAGTCCTATTTTGCACATTTTGTATGTCTGCCTAATTAAACACACCTGACATCTAAAACTGCCATCAACCCATTTCCATCTGCCCTCCACATCACTGTCAGTTACACCAATCCAGACATTTTTTTTTAACAAAATCCTGAGCAAATTAAACAATTACACATTTATAGTATAAACAATGGACGCATTTCCTCTGAACATCTCTCAATTAACTGCTAATATGTGTATATATATATTGTATACTCTAAATGTTACTGAAATCACAACCAAGCTCCATAATACTTTAAAAAAGTCTGCGGTATCCACCTTATTTTCTCAATGTGGGCGTTAGCTATTTTCTGTGAATGTTCAATATAGAATAAAATAATAATTGTGAAATGCAGTAAATGGTCAAAATTGTGCAGGTTGTTTATAATTACATCAGTACATTAAAATAATGTGGTAAGAAATATCAGTTTGCAATATCAAGCAGCAGAATGAACTGTTTCATACAGATAATATTAACCTCTTAAGACCCGAGAAAAAAAGTTTTAGGAAAAAAATTTGTTTTTTTCATGTCTTTAAATTGTTTAGAGCATTTAGAATAATGTAAAAAAAAATTCAAATGCTTATGCTCATTCATAAGTTAAGCTATGTCCTTGGTAGAGGACATCAGGACTCAATTTCTTTAAAAAAATAAAAAGACATGAATGCAAATGCATAGGCAAAAACAATTGATATTTTAAATCACCAATACATTTTAGTTTGATTTTTTTCTTTTTTCTTTTCTTTTTTACCAAAATTTGTATAAAGATTATTCTCAACTATGTTATAACAGAATGATTCGATATACCTTTTTTCTTTATGCAAAATGTGTGTAAAATAGTCATAAACAGGTTTTCTCATTATATACAATGTATCTATAAACTAAATCTAATTTGCATATTAATGTGTTTTTGGTAAGTGTAATGGGAGAAATAATTGACAAGATTTTCATAATATATACACTGAACAAAATTATAAACACAACACTTTTGATTTTGCCCCCATTTTTCATGAGCTGAACTCAAAGAACTAAGACTTTTTCTATGTACACAAAAGGCCTATCTCTCTCAAATATTGTTCACAAATCTGTCTAAATCTGTGTTAGTGAGCACTTCTCCTTTGCCGAAATAATCCATCCACCTCACAGGTGTGGCATATCAAGACGATTATTACACAGGTGTGCCTTAGGCTGGCCACAATAAAAGGCCACTCTAAAATCTGCAGTTTTATCACACAGTACAATGCCACAGATGTCGCAAGTTTTGAGGGAGCGTTTTGAGAGAGCTGTTGCCCGTGAATTGAATGTTCATTTCTCTACCATAAGCCGTCTCAAAAGGCGTTTCAGAGAATTTGGCAGTACATCCATCCGGCCTCACAACCGCAAACCACGTGTAACCACACCAGCCCAGAACCTCCACATCCATGTAAGGGTTTTATACATAAATATAATTTAATTTAGCTCAAAGGGAATCATTTATGATTTTACAGGGAATTTGAACAGAATCACTGTTTTGCGGCTGATCACTGAGCGATTCACTGAACGAGCCGTATAACATTAACTCTGCACTGGATATTAAAATCCAAAATATAGTGAAAACACTATTAATAAGCACAGTAACAAGATCGGCAGATTAAGACATTAACTTGTAAGCACAAAACACAAGATACTTCTCTTTTAAATATAAATAAGACTTTATTTATATAAACCTAATACATAAACTAACCTAACATGAACACACGCATTCACACATTCACACGTTGCAGAAAAAGAGAAAGGATGAGTTTAGAGAATGAGAATGTGAAATCCCAAGTTTACAGCAATATGTGCTATTGCATAGACCTGAACAACCATCAATCACTTAATTAACCCTCGCGTTGAGTTTCTCAATGAGGCTAAAATTTATATTAAATACACCAGCTCAGTTATAATCTGGAGTTTGTACTTGCGTTGCCTTGTGTTACAGGGATTCCCTTTTGTCTTCGTCCTAGTTGCAGGAAAGGGCTTTTCCCGAGTTGGTGATTGGCTGGAAGTTCAGTAGTCTTTGAAGTGATGTCTTGGGAAGCCAATGGTTGGGCCGTTGGCTGAGGATGGTCTTGGAGTCCGTTTCTGGTTGAAGTTTGAAGCGGGTGCAGTCGCTGGACTTTGCCGCAAACTTAACTTTTGAACACGAGACTCAACGGAAAGAAAAGAAACTAAAGTAAAAGAATAAAATGAGTAATGAGACTAGGTGGTTTTTCTTCTCATCGTGGTGTTAAGTAGCAACTGGCCTGTAGGCCAGAGCACGCTCAAAGAGCGCTAAAACAGCGTCAAAACGCTGTGGCGAGAAGAAGAAGAAGGGAAGGGAAGAGGGAAGAGAGAAGAGAGAGATTTGATGCTGTCCTGAGGTTTTAAACTCGGCTTTTTGGACACATCCCATTTGGTGTTTTGACCAATTAGATAGGCTATTATCTTAGCTAGGGTTGTTCCTTCCATCATAAATCAGCGTGTTATCAGTCACATGTCTGAATTTTACACACTCTTGCAAAGTATACTTTGGGATGTGATTTCTATAACCAGAATATGATACATTTGACACAGAATTAATTGAAAGAAACATTTCAAGCTAGAAATGTCAAGCTCATTCATACCAAACACGACTAACCTTAAAGTCATTCAATAGTTATTAGAAAGACATACATAATATGTGCTTAAAACATGATAGTCTAATATGTGGTTACATACATAATATAGTGTTATGCCTAGCATTGTCCTTTTAGGATGGTTTTATGTGCTTGTGAAAAAGAAAGTCTCTGTGTAGTTCTGTCGAGACCAAAAAGAAATGTTCTTAGGCCAGAGGAATTTCAGTCTGGTTCTTTGTCTTCTATGTGTGGGGGGGGAGAAGTCAATCTAAAGAAGCTTGTGATTTCTCTTGTGGAACGCCATGTGATGGCCATCTCTTTGACCATTAATCTTGACTATTTACCCCAAATTTGACGATCTCCTTCCTGCGTAGAACACTTATCAATAAGTGTTCTTTTGTCTTAATGTTGCGAGCTGTTCTGTGAAAGAGGCTTGTTAGTTAGGCTTGCTCCAGAAGTCAGAGATAGGAATCTTTACGACGTTGTCCTGTTATCCTGGAATTTCAGCTCCTCATGTTTCGATGCTCCGATCGAATCTTAGTTTTGTCTGACTCGTTCTGACGCTACATCCAGCATCTTCACCTCCGAGATCGTCTGAGACCAGCCACCCGGACAGCTGCTGCAACAATCAGTTTGCATAACCAAAGAATTTATGCACAAACTGTCAGAAAGCGTCTCAGGGAAGCTCATCTGCATGCTTGTCATCCTTTGGAGAGGTATTCTCTTCACAGATGAATACCGGTCTTCACTGTACAGGGCAGATGGCAGACAGTGTGTATGGCGTCGTGTGGGTGAGCGGCTTGCTGATGTCAACATTGTGGATCGAGTGGCCCATGGTGGCGGTGGGGTTATGGTATGGGCAGGCATATGTTATGCTGTGGGGGTGTTTTTCAGCTGCAGGGACAGGACGACTGGTTGCAATCGAGGGAAAGATGAATGCGGCCAAGTACAGGTATATCCTGGATGAAAACCTTCTCCAGAGTGCTAAGGACCTCAGACTGGGCCGAAGGTTTACCTTTGTAAGGATTTGTAAGGGTTTTATCCTTTATTTATAAATTTTAGCTTTAGGGAATCAAATCTTAGAAATCCGACTTTGATCGGATTAATTGATATTAATCACCAATGTATAGATTAATTGATATTAATCAAAATGTACAATTTATACCTTATTAACGGCTCGACCAGCAAGTATTAATACAGTATAAATTAGCAATTCTTCATATTGTTGATAATAATACAGATTTGATTGGGAAATCTCTGAGCACAGGTAACACGATCTATGGCAAATAATTTAAGATTTGAAAATCACGGCACCAGACTATTCATTAAAAATGAATCGAGAGTTTATTTACTATTCTAGGGTACGATACAAACAAAACACATACACGCTTATGGCAAGATCAAAGCAGTTTGAAGAAAGTTAAACTATTCTCTTTTCCTGAGAATAAAGACAACCTTAATAGGCCGTCACAAACAGAAGACTCAGTTATTGTTATCTTTTAACGATTCATTCAATTCAATTCAGCTTCAGCGAATAAGAGATCTGTTTGTTTTACTTGCTGTGAGTTGAAGTTGAGTTGAAGGCTGTACTTGTCGTTGTCGCGTGACGTCACTCGGGAATCCTCTCTACGATTCGTGGCTTCCTGGCAGCGCGCGAATGGCAAGGCTTTGAAGTTCTTTGCAAGTTTGGTCTGAAGTTGACAGAGTGTTGAAGTCTTTTGAGATGATCAGCCAGATGTTTCGCAGCGCGATCAGAGGGCAACGCCCAGACTTTCAGCCAAGTTTCCTTGCAGGTTTCAACCAGTTGTTCACCCCGGTTTTCTTTTCTTGAGCTTCTTTGACTACATGTTACATTACATTTACAAAGTTGGGGTGTCTGTTTTATCGGACTGAATTAAGTCTGAAAACAGTCACTGTCTGACCCAATCACATTGTCTCTGTAGGGCGGAGCCCCGCCCAACACGACTTATTTTCGTGCATACATTATCTGCTCATAAATATGTCACCTGAGCCACAACATCCTAGCAGATTTCTACAAAGTGTTATAATCATACCTTATGATGCTAAAAGTCAACATTCATCCTTTTCATCTTATTGGAATCAAAATAAGGTTTAAATCAATATCAAATATGAGGTACTTATATTGAATACCTATAATTCATAAGTCATAGATTAAAAATATCCTAAGTTCTGATAACTACAGTAAGATTAAATGAAACATAGAATACCACATTCATATATAATTTGTCTCTTGAGTCGCTTTCATAGCAGCAGTCTTTTCTGGATTGTCTTTTTGGCAAAGTCCATGAAAGTTTGGAAGAAACTTTGTATAACTAGAATTCCTTTTGTTGTAAGAGGCGGCTTTCTCCTGGAATGCAGGAGACCAGAGCTGAGGTCGTGAGGTCATGAGGAGTATCACGTTGTGTGTCTCTGGTGATCGTCTTTGCTGAGACGAAGTTGTAAGTCAGTCAAATTTTGTTTATCGGAAGGTTTATGGCAAGTGGGCTCGCAGTATCGCGAACGCTCTGGTTCTGGAGCGTCTCCAAAGGAGTAATTATCCGTTTTTAAACTCTGAACAGATGTAGCGCGGACCGTTCATCCTCACCTTATCATGTTTTACGAGTCTCTCGGGGTGGTAAGGCGAGTATGGCCGGACGCTAGTTGGTCATTTGCTCATTTTATGAGCTGATGAAGTTAGATTAGTTTCTTAAGTTAAACATGTGTGTGCGTTCTTTTCGACCAGGTTCTACATTGTTTTAAAACTGTTCATATATATATTTTGCTTGTTTTCTTGTTACAGGATCTTAAGTGTCCACAGTCAGGGGTCAGCACAGAGGATGGGGAACTGACAGCAGCATCCTGGAAGTGGTATGGGGTGATGGATGCTGTATTAGGCTCTAAGTCTAAGCCATCCATCACCCCACCGCTGCTCATACAGTCTGGCAGCAAGGATGTTGCTGATCATTCCTGATTCTCTGTTGCTCGCCTATCTGCACCAAAGAAGAGAAGAAGGGGAACATTTGACATATCTCAAGGAGATGGAAGAAAGAGAGGCAAAAACAGAGGAAGAAGCCCAACAGAGAGAGGAAAGAAGAGCAAGAGAGTTCGAAGAGAGAGACACAAGACAATATGAAGAGACTAAAAAGAGAGAGGAAGAAGCCAGGCAGAGAGGAAGAGTTCTGGGAGAGAATGCAGAGGAGAGAGGACATGAGGGATGTGGAGATGAGGAGAGAGGCTGCAGCAAGAGAGGAGAGGTTCCTCAGTTTAATGGAGGTGTTTGCCAAATCACTTTCAAAAAATAACCTTTTTTTTTCATTATTCTTTGATTTGCTTTATTTTTATACATTGTATATATTTTTTTAATTTTTTCATTGTTTCAAAAACTCCTTGAAATATCTGAAATATCTCAAGATTTATTAATTTGATTTGATTAATTTGCCTTAAAATAAATGAATTAACAGTCTGTGGTGTCTTTAGAACCATTAGTCGACCAAAATTTTATTATTAGGTTAGTTGCAGGACTACAAAGAAAAAAGGAAAATAGAAAGAAACTGTCTGCATCCATGACGGATCGTAAAGGGCTGGTCTTTGTGATAATTAGAGGCTACATCCAGGGGCGCAGATAGGATTTTTTAACTGGGGGGGACCAAGCTGTCATCAAATTATTTAAACTCAATTCGTTATTTTGCGTAATTTGGGCTTTAACTAGTGCTCAAGTAGTTACTTTGCGTAATTTGGGCTAATGATTTGCACTAAAAATTGGGGGATTCTTATTTGAAATCATGGATAAACCACGATGAACAAAGGTAAACAAAGGCCTACCTGATCACCACTAGCAATTCATGATCAGACTGTTATTTGACTAGTATGCCAATCACCCACCAAAACTTTATGTCTTCAGCAAAGTATGTTTTATTTAAACATTTGCTTATCTCAGCATACAAAGTCTATCATTATGAACAAAAAAGCAAAGAACCTATGTGCAAAAAACAATAATAAAATAAAATAACAACAACATATTTGCATAAATAAAAATAAGTATACAGAGTATGAGAAATTCCGTCTAGTGCAGCCAAACAAATTTACTCAATGAAGGACCCAAAAACATCTCTCCTCCTTTCATTACCCTGAACATACAGGTTGATTTGGCTTTGTATATGTCATTATCATGTCAACATCCTCTCCCTCTGTGTTGCCTCCTGTCCGTCCTTGTTGTTCTGTCCCTGCTTCTTCTGTCTGTAATTCTACTGTCTCTACTTCCTCATGCTGTCTTTTTCTACTCTGGCTGCTCTCCTGCAGATCCTCACTTGACTGACTAGGGCCTGCCTTACTGTCATCAGAAATTGCCTGCAGGCCAGGAGGACAACATTTTAAATCTTATAATTTCAGTTAACCCTCTATACCTCTATAGAATTTCACAACAATGTGAAATACAACATATTCCTGAGAATTAATGGCTAAAACTACTATTTCAAATGTCCAAGAATAACTAAAAAAAAATGAATTTATGTGTTACAAGTTTGTTGCAATTTATAGGTTAGAATTATCTTTCGAATGATGTATGACATATTAAGAAATGTTTTTCATAGTCCATAATTTAAGAATCTATATCCTCCGTTGCTCCGTACAATAAAAAAAAAACATGATTTCCTGCTATAAGAGGATGTCAAAAGTTTATGTAGGCCTTTATTTGTTGTTTGCATAAACCTTCCACCACACAAATTTACTTATAATTATTTTTATAGTGGCTTACATGACAGTGAACATACCTCAGTCAATTTATACAGTACAATGGGTTAAATGATAAGATAAAACATTATTTCCTGACGATAAATAGTTTTTGCTGTGTTTGCTAAGTGCAAAAGCCTTCTTGCCATTATTGTCAGACTAGTTATTCCCCTTAACAAATCTAATCTGCCACATCTGGGAAAGTCAACAGGCATAGGATACTTACATTGTTTGTTTTTTGAAAAAACGAGGTGATTGGTTTTTGTCTCTTCATTGCCTTTATGTGGCATTTGCAGTCGATTTTTTTCAGTTCAGAAAATCACCGACTCAGCTCAGTCATAAATTGTATATGATCACTATGGTTACCGCTCCTACAGGCACGAGGTCCCGCCTTTGTCGCCTCTGATTGGCTAGAAGGGCTCTCTCCGATTGGCTACACTAACGCGACCCCTAAACCTACCCAATAGGAGGAGACCCTTCTAGCCAATCAGAGGTGAAAAAAGGTGGGACCTTCCCCTACCATCCTGGGAAAAAAAGATTTGCGCCCCGGCGTCACTCAGAGAGAGTGCAAACACTGGTTAATTCTCTGTTTTACAGATTTTTGTCGCCTTTCGTGGGGATAGTGAGGGTGGGGGACGGATCGGGTCACTATGAATTTGGGGGGGTCATGTCCCCCCCATCCCTAGTGCCATCTGCGCGCCTGGCTTCATCAATCCAAACCTATCATTCATCGACCTCAAATATGACTTATCATTTAAAATTGAAACGTAAGTAGTAGCACCTTACATGACATTAATGTGGACAAATATGTGTTATTAGGCATATCCGAGTGTTTGTGTGGACTATGGAAGCAATTAGTGTATGCAATTAAACATTTGTATACGCTCATAATATCAACAAATCATTGTGATTTTGTAAAATGAAGAAAACAAAACAGGGTGCGCTTCCTTCAACTGTGGAGTGTGTCACAAAAATGAACCAAAACCAGCGTATAGGCTACTTATCCCACAGATGTGAGAAATAGCCTATCTAGGCTAGGGCCGTGCATAGTGGGGTGGCCCGGTGGCCACTGTCCGTCTGCCCAGATTGGCTGCGCTGCCAGACGGCTCCTCATGGCATCACCACAAATCACGTTCTGCATTCTCTTCATGGTTGGCGACATCATCATCTTCATCATCATCATCATTGATGATCACATCTTCAGCTTCGATTATGTCACCATTGGCAAAGCACATGTTGTGAAGCATGACACGGCATGCCTTTAGCATGCCAAAAGCCCGCTCAACAACACACCTTGCCCTGGAGTGATGCCTGTTGTAGTGAGCTTCAACAGGGTAGCAACGGGGTCATAATGCATATAGGGGCTGTTAGGCAGGGATACCCCCCATCTCCTAGGATGTACCGGCCCTCTGGTGGGTACATTTTTTTAAGATAAATTGCGCTGTTTCAGGACCTGATGGAGGCTTTATACGAACATGGCAGCCATCAATGGCTCCAACTGCCACACTGAAAACAGGAGAGCCTGCAAGCCTGGCAAATCCTGCACCCACCTCCTCTAACTCTTCACCTCGAGGAAGCCGAACGACTCTCCTTAGGAGGCCAAGGACGGCCTTGCTGACCCTGTGCACAAGCCTATGGACTGTAGACCGAGGGATATCAAAGGCTGAAGCAACCACTCTATAGGATGCCGCATGGGCCAGCTAGTAGACGAACACTAGCACTTCTATTTCTTTTGACCATCCCTGTTGAACCTCGTAAGGGACTGCGTTTATCAGGTGCAGTATGGATGCTCGACTGAGGCGCAGATCAGGGCGGAGGTCAGACTCCATCAAAATACAGCCTCAGGATGGGAACTGTGTCATTAATTTGACAGTATGATGTGGGGTTTCCACTCTAGAAAACGATATATATATATATATCAATATATATCATGCAAGTGGCCTGTCTTTATTTCTTGGTGTGTAGTATTTAATTGAAATGGTTAAATATTTAAACTTAAAGTCAACACTGAAACTTTATCTAAAAGTTTTTTTTTTTTTTCAGTTCTTTCACGGATATTAACAGCAAACAATAATAATTCCTTAAATATTATTACAAATTATTTAGAAAATATTTAATATAAAATATAAATTAATTTTAAGCATTTTCAATATGTAACATTTTAATATGAAAATGTATAAGTGTAATGCAGCTGTTTGTAAGTATTGCATATATACAGCATTGTGGAAAAACCGCTCTCCAGACATTATGCTTGTGAACGGCAGATCTGCGCCGACGCGCTCTTTCTTGTCACGCAAATAAGCTGGTAAGCATTTGTAGAACAGATAATGAGCAGTGTAGGGCACGGTAAGGATAAATAAACTTGCGAGTAATGGAAAAGAAATGTCAATGTGTATTTGAATAATTGACAGCAGATGTAAAATGAACACAATTATGTCACCAGACGCAATTTTATGACGTAGTGTTTTCCAAAAACGTGCATACTTTTAGGGTATAGTACAAGTAGGCACATTCTAATTCATTATTGAAATATACAAATTTAAACAGTGGATATGAAAAAAATGTTTTATTGACCATTTTGTTTCTTTTTTTTAATTCTGTTTCAGATAAACTGGTTGGGGCTTATTGGTGGGGCAGACGTGTGCGACTGCACTTGGCGCATATTGAAGAGGGTGATTGAAATATCTCAGGATATATCCCAACTCCCTGGCGAAGAACCTTAATTGGAGAGGAGTCAATGGAAAGACTTCAGTTGCCACTCTTCAACTCAGAGAGGTTGTGATTGGTAAGGAGACAGTATATCTGATCACATACAGAGTTAGCTGTTTCTGTATCAGATATGAGTAAATATAGTTCTTTACAATCTCTAATAAGCATTATTATATATTATCATTATTTAGGTCACTATCAAATCATTTCACACAGTATGGACAACAGCAGCTTGGCTAAACTGAGGATCATTTTTCATTACTTTGGGACAATATGCATTCTGGTTTTACTTCTTTCAATTTATATGAATTTTTTCCTCTCTCAGATGCAAAAACCATCAAACCTAAATTACAGTTTACTCGCTCTTTTCAAAACTGATAAGTTCAAAGCTGACATAATACAAAATTGAATTAGACAGAAATTTGCTACATTTCTACAGTAATACCATATTGGAATATATTCCAAATATTCCAAATTCCAAAAAAAAAGAAATATTATCAGAACTATTTATTACTGCTAAACATCTACATATGTCTTTAAGGTAATATTTTTCCACACCTGCCAATGGCTGGTGATTTGAGAACATTTACCGGCCATAATTATTTTTTTTTACGTGCCATGATACAGTATGTGCATTATCAAAACAGGCTAAACAAGTTGATAAAACAAATAATTGTAACTGTTATTATTATAATTAATTAGATTTTTCTATTATTATTATTATTATTTAATCAATCAATATTATAATTTTTTTTAATATAATACAATAATTAAAAATAATATATAAAATAAATTAAAATAATACAATTATTAATGGTAAAATTAAACAAATAAGTAAAGAATTGTCATTACTGCCATAACTATTACTTTTGTAATTTTACTGTTGTAATAATAATAATAATACTGATAAAATATTAAAATTATATTTAGTACTAATCATTTAATATTTAATCAATTGTAATAAATTAATTATCAATGATGTAAAATAAAATGTAAAATAATATATAATAAAATAATATAATTATTATTTATAAAATTAAACAAATAAGTAAAGAATTGTCATTACTTCCATAAATATTACCTTTGTAAATTTACTGTTGTTGTAGTAGTAGTAGTAATAATAATAATAATAATAATACTGATCAAAATATTAAAATTATATTTCATATTAATAATAGATTATTTAATCAATCGGAATATTATAATGCTTATTAATAGTAATTAATAAGCATTATAATAACAAATTAATAACAAATAATATTATTCAAATAATATAATTAATAATTAATTATAAAATTAAATAATAAAGAATTATTACTACCATAAATATTAGTTTTGTCACTTTACTGTATTATTATTATTATTATAATACTGATCAAAATATTAAAATGATATTTAATATTAATAATAGATTATTTAAGCAATTTTAATATTATATTAATTATTCATGTAAATATCTAATATAAAAGTTCTTTATCTAATATAAATTATAAAATTAAACAAATAAGTAAAGAATTGTCATTACTGCCATAGATATTAGCTTTGTAATTTTACTGTTTTAATAATAATTATAATACTTTATAATAATTATATTTCATGCTAATATCAGAATATTATAATAATTAATAGTAATGTAACATAATATATAATATTAACTAAATTAATACAATTATTAATTAATTTTAAAATTAAACAAATAATAAAGAATTGTCATTACTACCATATTAGTTTTGTAATGTTACTGAATTATTATTATTATTATTATTTGTAGTAGTAGTATACTAATTTATAACACTATTATTATTATTATTATTATTATTATTATACTGATCAAAATATTAAAATGATATGTAATATTTATAATACATTATTTAATCAATCTGAATATTATAGTAATTATTAGTGCTGGGCACATCCAAAATAAACATTTTTGTTTACATAATATATGTGTGTGTGCTGTGTATGTTTATTATGTATATATAAATACACAAACATGCAGTATATATTTTTGAAAAACATTTACATGTATTTATAAGTTTCTGTTCTTTTAATTCAGCTTAGAGGTCCAAGTTTGACATACTGATTTTTCACACGTTCATCACACAGAGTTCATCAAAAATGTAAATTTATAATGCAACAAAATTTTCTTGAGCTTAGGTTGAATGTTTCCCACTTTTGAATACATGTAAATAGAAGTCAATAGAATGAAAAGTGCTTTGTGACCAGCCAATAACACAATAAGTACAGTTTGACACTCAACAAACACATTTTATCACTCATAGAACAATGAGAAGCATAACACAATTTATGTTGTACAATTTATTTATAAAACAAGAATGAAATTATACCTTCTGATTAGAATTTACTGCAGTATATGTATGTTACATGGTCCATGTTTAAATACATTAGAGTACAAAATTATTACTAAGTTTGTATAAATGGTAATGAAATTGAAAGGCTTCAATTCTTTTATTTGTCTTTTTAGATTTGGAATATATTTCAAAATGGTATAATTGTAGAAATAGCAAATTAATGTTTTATTCAGTTTTGTATTTGAACTTTTGTACTTTTTGAAAAAAGTATGTAAATATGTAAATTGATCTGTATTTACATATAAAGTGGAGGTGACTGGATCTGAGTGAAAGAGAAAAAAAATGAATTCATCTGATCTAGTCATATGAAAGATTGAGTCTTTGAATGTATTTTGAAAGCAATGATAACCAAAGTATTGACAAATGGTTCCTAGGGATTGTAAATTTTATAGAGACCTTACAATATGTATTACTTTATTTCAGAGCTGCAGTTTGGAGAAACCCCATCACAGCTAATGCTGCAGAAACAGAGGTCGAGGGGACCATGAAGAGGTGGCTCCAGCTGGTAGCGGATCGAGAGGGCGGCGCAAGAGAAGACTTTTGCAGAAGGCAATTGTTTAAAGTGTATGTGCTTGTGCTTGTGTCTGTGTGGGTGGGTGGGCATGAGAGAGCGATTTTTGTTCTTCATTAAAAAATTATTTTGTATTTGGTTATTATTATTTTGAAAATGATTTTGTTCTTTGTTCTAAGTGTTTAATGTTAAACATTAAATATATTTTACTTTTGTTGTTTAAAAAATGTGTTGATATTATAGAGTATTTGTTAATGAATACGTTATAAATTATGTTAATGTATTTGTTCATTATTTTAATAAAATCCCTTAAAAAATTTAAATGGATGATTTTGTGTTTCCCTGCTAAATTAAAGTATGTTTGACAGTTTCTGGGACACATTTGGCCCGGGGACCAAGCCGACTCTCAGTCAGAACAGTATCTGGGCTAGACCTGGGCCACATAAAATAGTACGTCTTTTTCACAGGGTGTGGGCCACATCTGGGCCAGAGGAAATAGTTTGTGTCTGTTTTCATTGTGTGGGCCAGTTTTGGGCCGGGGACCTAGCCAGAACTGGCCCAGAACCAAAGCAAGGGTGCGGCCCAGAGGTGGGCCAGACAAATTTTGCGAACTGGGATCTCTCTGTTACAGACCGTTCTGAAAGCAGCATTTATGCAAACACGTATAAAATGCTTTAAAAACTTCAACAGAGATGTTTAGAGGGTATTTAGGGCTGCCCCCCACTTAAGACTTTTTTTAGTTACAAGTAGTCGTGTGTGTCATGTGTTCCCGCCTCTTGTTTCCTTATTAGGTCATGTTCCTGTCCTTGTTAAGTGTGAGTATCAGTTAATTCTTGTTTGACTAATTATCTGTGATTATCCTGTGTATTTATAGTCCTGTCTGTTCAGTTAGTGTTTGTCTGGTCTACTCGTTACTCCCTGGTGTTCCTGTCTGTGTCAACCTTGCCTTGTCTTGCCCTGCCTTGTTTGGATTAATTAAAGACTGTTATTTGAAGTTACTCCTCGTCTCCGTGTTCCTCGTTCCATCCTGCTGTGTGCACCGTGACATAGTCGTTCATTTAAGTCATCATTCAACTAATCGCACGTTTATATTAAATTAGCTACTCCATAATGAGCCATGATACAGTATATTCTGCGCTCAAGCACACCCATTAAGTTTGCCACAAAGCACAGGCAGAAGTAGCCTACTAATTAAGAAAAAAATGAGACATTTTATTTATTTATTAATAAACTATTTTTTTCTTGTCGGCTGCAAGATGAAATTCACATTGCTGACTCTCATCTCCACAGTACTGGACATGCCTTTAGAGAGAAATGCAACCTTCATGCAAATTATATAATCAGGGAGCATTTGCTTTCATTTTGAATTGGTTCCTTTAAAAGTAAACTTTTTTCTCATGTATGTGAGGTACCCCAATTTTTCGTTATTTCATTATCAGGAGAAAAGGCAAGTGATCACGCGGGCGCCTCCCTGTCATGCATGCGCATTAATAGTTTTCCGCACAAACACTTAAATATGAAAAGGTTAACGCTACAGTATGGGATCCACATTCAAATAAATCTTCACAAGTCTACATCCGAGACAGGTGCAGTTATAACCTGTAAATTGAAGGTTATTAGACATTTTAAAATGATCTGCCAATTCATTGATCATTAGTGTTCTTGATCAAGAATAAAGGGATGTCGCAGTCATAAACACGTTTTAATGACTCTCATAAATCGCTTATGCATTAAATAATACAAAGCAGGTAAAGTTAAATTGTACAAATAATTATAAGATGCTATAGACCACAAAGATCACAGTTTCACATTTTGCAAATGCATAACAAAGTGGGGTTTTTTTTACATGTAATGATACAAAATAAAAACAAACATTCATTAATTAATTCATCTCTTGAGCGTCTCACTCAGCAGCATGCGCTCCGAACAACCAAATCTTGCACTCTGCATGAATGCAGAGCAGATAGCGACACAAGTTATGTGAAACACATGGAAGGTTTAAATAAGATAGTGACAATGAACATTATATGACATTTAAATTAGTTTTGACGATTTGTCCTCCAGTCCGCCTGTGCATTTCTGACCCGCACTGGGCTGAATCTCTGCAATGCAATTTCTAAAATGTTATGATATGGAAAGCCTGAAACAGATCACAGCAGTATAGGTATAGGACACACACTAGGCTATCAGTCATCAGCATGATTATAATTGTAACGAATCCGGTCTATGAACTTCCGTTCACTCACCACCAGAGGTCACCAGCTCACCACATGGACTTTCACACTACACAGCTGAGTGCACTGATTACATACACACTAGGCTTGCTGCGATAGATAGTGTTGGCGGTGATACCGGTGTCAAGCCGCAACACCGGTAAAGTCACTTTACCGTCCCTCACCGTCATTTTGCTTTTTAAAATAGTAATAAGAATCATCCAGTTCAGGTTAGAGAACAGACACGACAACTAGAACTGAACATGGCTGCTCAATGCAGCACATCGAACGAACGAACGACAATCGCACATCACAGATCAGATTTCATTTATCACGTGAGGAGTGTGAGTCGAGTTGACTGTCAAGAAGAGTGAGGTGAGACAGACAAGAATCGCAGAAGTGTTTCAAAACGAAATGTAAAAGCGCCTGTTTTAAAAAATATTTTGGATTTTGAAAAGCTTGTTGACTTGCCATTTAGCCTATCTAAGGTGATATTGGAAGTTTCTCATTTATTTGCTTCCACGGTATTTGCTGATTTTTATTTAATTTAAACTGTAGCCTAATTTTTTCCCATTATTTTACATCAAGGTGTATGCAGTCCGTGCCTCCAAACTTTCTTAATTGTTTTGCTAATAAACGTTCTACGTTTTATAATTAGGCTATTTGTTCCTCGGTCTTTACTGATTTTCAGTTTTGTAGAGGCTACCTATTTAAAAGTTATTTATTATTTTATATTAGGTATATAGCATGGTGTATTTTTATTCGTTTTGTTAATAAAAGTTATAGGCTATGTTCTACATTGTATTTTGTTGTTGCTTGAATTGAATTTAAGCAATTGATGCCGAATTGTTGCTAATTTAAAAGTGAAAGTAAAATGCGCACTGAGCTTTTACAAGCTATTTAAGCAAAGGAAAATGAGGAGAAGAGGGAAAACTCAAACGACCCCCCACCACGATGATACCAGTATTACCGGTGTTGTCGCACGTCGATTAACCAGTGGGAAAATTTCCTCACCGTCACAACCCTAATACACACAGCTGAATGTACTGATTACACACACACAGCTGAACCCTATCATACACGCTTTATAAACCTTGTTCTTCCTCTTCCAGAACGCCGAGTATTGTCTAGCGTTTAGCTGTCTCCTAGTCTACAGAGCCCTTCTGTGTTTTCTGAGACTAAGTTTAAATCTTAGTCTAGTTTATTGCCTGATTCATTTGTATCTTGATCCTAGCCTGTGTATCTCGTTTATTTCCTGTACTCTGCCATCCCTGAAGTTTATAGCCTGCCTTGGTTCTCTATTTAGTCTGGTTTTGCACTCTGTTCGTTCCTGCTTGGATTAGTGCTAACATTATCGGACTACCCCTCTTGTCAAGCCCTCTGAATATTGTTCGGCCATCTCTGCTTCCCTACCTCTGTGTCCGGTCTCTATTGTCATTTCGTGATTGTCGTTCCATGTCTCCAGCGTTCCCTGTGTTTGGCTCAATAGAAGTCTATGTTTGAAGTTCCTCATCTCCTCGTTTCCCTGGCTCCGACGTACTGTGACAATTCTTAGCTTAGCGTAAATATAAGCACTGGCTCATAGACTTGACATTTATCCTGCTTGAATTTGTTCTAAATGAGAAATGCACATAACTTCATAAATACTAAATTTGCATCTGTGAATATGAAATATTTTATCTATGCCTACAGTGTTTTTCTTTCATTTTCCGCTGACAGCTATATGTGAAAATGCACTTTGAAGCGTTCACTTGATAACTTGTGGTTAAAGCACCACTCAGCGGTCAAAAGCTGCAAATGCATTTTGCGGCGGCGGCAGCGGCAGTCCTCACGGCGGTAAAGCACGTTCTGGTTGGCCACCTACTGTACTTTCATGCTGCTCATATATTATTGTAGCCAAGTTTGTGCTGATTACAGTGTAATCAGACTTTAGACATTGATGTTTTTAAGAGACTGAAAAAGGCAGAAATGTCAGGACATGTCAAAATGTCTCCAGGGCCCCAAAACCCCAGAGAGTTAACTACTGGAGTGACTTGCAATGACTGGCGAAGTATTACTGAATAATGTCCAAATAAAAACTGAAGACTGGAATCTCTCTTATATGGCAGAATACTATGTGATGTTCACTTGCAAGACATTTCTGGTTGAATTAAACACATTTCTAGAGTCCCATTTTGTGTGTCTCCCTAATGAAACACACCTGACTCAACCTGAATCCGCTCATTAGAAGAAACTCCAGCACACGAAATGGGTGTCTGACGACAGGAAATATTCAAAATGTGCAGTTGTAGGTATTTGCTGGGTACAAGGTTGAGAAATACTGCTTTAGATGAGAAGTTATTACAAGTTTTGTACTGTTGAACTTGTGTCAAAAAGGTGTGTGATGTTTCTATGGCAGTTTGATTTGTGAAATCCTCTTCTCACAGATCCATCGATAAGCTTTATTACATGAAACATCAAGCCACCCTACTAAATTAGCAAACTCATATAGAGGTTTAGCCACAGTCACAGCACAGTTCTCTGATCTTTTTCCATCTGGCTCTCCATTTGCCCAGGAGCTGAAACTACAGATCAGCATTAGATGATCAGTGTTGCTTTCTGTGTGATATGATACTGACTGTGAGAATCATTTATTACATAATCAGTTCAGTGATTTCTCACCTAGAGCCCAGTGTGCTGCCATCAACCCATTTCCATGTGCCCTCCACATCACTGTCAGTCAGACCAATATAAACTGCAGTAGCACCAAACATGTTCTGAACAAAATCCTGAGCAAAAGAAACAGTTGCACATTTATTTCGTGACTAGACACACTTCATCTGATCATCTCTCATTTAGCTGCTAAACACTATAAACACACATGAAACTGCTTTTCACTCACTTGTTCCTGTCTGTTGTTTATGATGATCAGATCTGCTCCTCTCTCTGTACAGTCTCTCCTGCTCTCAGTCCAATTCTTCGTCTCAATGGACTTGTAGTAAAAACTGGATTGATAGCAAGTCCATTCAACTGTGAACAGAACCAGTTCAGTCAGCTTTTTATTCCCATTTACACTCATCTGTCCGTATCTTATAACAGATCAAATAATCATATGTTGTGTGCACAGAAAGTTACAGAGACCACAACCCAACTCCATGGTTTTTAAAATGTCCGCTGTATAGCAAATAACTACATAGACAATAGAAACTTTACCACAAGTCTGAAGTTCATTTCTCAGCTGGTCTCTCTCACTGGTCAGGTTTGTGTTCTTGAGTATTAGCTGCTCTCTCTCACTGGTCAGGTTTGTGTTCTTGAGTATCAGCTGCTCTCTCTCATTGGTCAGGTTTTCATTCTTGGATAAGAGCTGTTGTCTCTCTTGAGTGAGTGTGACACACAGCACTATGACTGCAGTCAGCAGAAGAACACACAGCAGAACCAAACACACTACAGCTGCTCTGGAGCTTCTGTTCCTCACTGAATCACTTCCTGAAAATGACAGACATTATAGTAGTTTCTTTTCTTCTCCATTTCTCCATCAGTTTACATCAGCTTTCATGAGTAAATGTATTAGCAATTAATCTCAGTTACCTGTGTGTTGAGGTGTTTGGGTTTTCGTTGTTTGGGTGTCAAAGTCCTCTTTGACTTTATGTTTCATATCTCTTACAGCCTCGGCACTCACATAGATATCAACCATCTTCTCTATTCTGTCTTCCGAGTCCATTATCGAACCTTTATCCATACCGTCATTCACATGCCCAGACATTTACCGTGGTTTGGATGGCTACAACCTTTTAATGTTGAAGCATAAATGTGAAGTATTAAACAAAGCTATAAGTCATATCTAACTAACTAATATCTCTCCTACTTCGTTGTACTCAAGATGTGTCTGTGTGTTTGTGATAATGGGTCATGTTTTTATGCAAAAAGGAACTTGCAGCATGTAGGAAGTTGACACAAATGTCACAATCTTCTGTGACTGGATTGGTGAACTCAAAGGAGTGACTTATTTTGTGTAACAGCGTTTAATAGAGCATTTATTTGCTATTAAAATGTATTTTTACTTTTAACATTAGCATCAAACTTGGAAGTTAGCCAGTTCATGAAATTTTATCAGAATCCTGAAATATAAATTCAGAAATTATGATGTTGTGAGGCGAGATGACACTTCTCAGAATGACATTTTGCAAACTGCACAACTGAATACAAGACAGATGAACTCAAATTATAATTTTGGAAAAGCAAATGCTCTTAATTTCTCTTTTATTCAGTTGCTCACTGGCATGTGACTCATGGGTCCATTTAAATCAAACAGATATCAAACGCACACAGTGTCAGATATTCTTCTATATTAGAGAATGGTTGTAACTACTGGCTGTCAAGATGCTTCATCGTGGTCACTTTGTTCTGCGACTTCAGAAAAGCCAAACTCAGCAGGCAAGCCAGCTAAAACTATTATGTTGCTAATCTGTCAGACAACTTTTCCCTCCTCTCTGTCATCTACTTTCTCTTTGTTTCCCCGTGCAATTTCTCCCACCTGAGGTTTTAATTGTCGGAGCTACTGAAGTGATGTGACAGAAGTCATTTTGTGGTCCATTATGTTTCTATGCAAAAGAACGGCCCAACAATTAGCATGTCACTGAAAAGCATTGTTCTACACTTCCCAGTCATTAAAGGTGATCTTCCTGAAAAAATTAAAATTATTTATTTATTTATTTTTTATAAATAATGTAATTAAACCACATACATATAATTAAGTTTTTGGTTGTTTAATGCATAAAACTTGTTTAATGTATTATGTGTTAATTTGAAAATAAATCTCTTGTTTTTACTTAAAAACTAACAAGTTCCTCTGACAAAGTTTTTGCTATTTTTATTTTAAAATTTAGGTATGAATTCTTTTATAAAGGTAATTTTTTAGTAATAATGTCTCTGTTGTGTTTCTGTCAGGAGTGTATTTCTGCTGTATAAACAAATTGTAATAATATTTCACACAGTGTTACTGTTTTTACCTTATATGTGCTCAAACAAATGCGGTTTGCAGGATGTAATAAAAGGCTTCAAACGTTTGAAGTTCTGTTAATGCTGTTTTAGGAACATACAAAAGCAGAAATGGAGTTTCCTCTTTTCTCTGGTACAAACCACAAACTATGAAAGCATATGTGTAGAAAAATTCAATTTGCAATGTAATATGCAAAATGGCAATGTATTTCTGTATTTAAATTTACATTTGCCCATACCATATATGCAACATTTAGTGCAAAATGAAAATTCAATTATATATTTTAAATTTGCCATTTTCTACACTAGTTTTAATATGCATATTAAAAACATATTTTAAAGCTTTATAAGTTGCAAAATTAAAATTAAAATGTATTACCCAAATTGATTAGATACGTTTAACATGTCCAAGCAAAAACTGTAGAAAAATTATCATTTAAATGCTGTTTTTCCTAAATGCATTCAGACTTAGGGGTAGGACACATGGGATTGCATTTTCATCGTGATACCGCATAATAATTGTAGCAAAATGCATTCTGCACTGCAAAAAATGCTTTTCTTACTTAGATTTTTAGTCTTGTTTCCAGCCAAAATATCTGAAAATTCTTAAATCAAGAAGGATTTTCTAGACGAGTAAAAATTAGTCATGTTTTCAGAAAAAACATGTCAAAATTAAGTGAGTTTTTGCTTGAAACAAGCAAAATAATCTGCCAATGGGGTAAGAAAAATGATCTTGTTTTCTGTTTGACATAATATTATTTTTCTTACCCCATTGGCAGATTATTTTGCTTGTTTCAAGCAAAACACACTTATTCTTTCAGACACACTGACAGATAGCTACAATTCAACAATTCAGTTAAAGAAAGAACCACACACCAGGAAGAATACATTCATAATTGGCAGCACGAAGTAGCTCAATTAAAGAAATTAACTTACTTCCACAATATAAAATCTGATAATAAATTGGCACCATACCTGAGCAGTATTAAAAACTATGGTCAGAGAAAGCTGCTGATGAAGTATCGTCCGAGTGAGCTCAGTGTGTGTGTGTGGAGACGGGCCGACACAAGCAGAGCTGGAGAGCCAGAGAGATCAGACTGTGTTCTCACTGCACAGAGAGACTTATAGAGGACGAGCTGCACTTCCTCACAAAGTGCAGCAAATATAAACATATTAGAGACGCCTATTTCAAACAAAAGAGTTGCAAGCATGCAAGCAACTTAGACAAACTCTGTTATATTTTGCGAGAAAAGGAAAAGTGTATCCTCCTGCCATCAAATGAGGAGAAAAAGGATGATCCTTCCTTTCCATTTATAACTGCTCTTTGTATTCATTTATTTTGTAATTTCTTATTTGTTTGTTTTTTATTTACTTACATGTATAATATGGACACATATATGTGTTTCCCCTAGATTTTATTTATCTGTATGTTTGTATTATATATTTATTGCTTTGGCAACGTTGTGATGTTACACAGTCATGCCAGTAAAGCTCATTTGAATTGAAAAATTGACTTGAATTGAGAGAGAGAGATGCTGATTTTATTTTGCTCGTTTAGGTTCACCAGAACCCTCTGCAGGAGTGGAGAAGTAATGAGCCCTAAACACTGGCTCTTCCTGATTTTATTTCATGTTATTTCATTTGATTTTATGCTATTTATTTCTCCCTCTCAACGAGGCGCTATAGCGCGGCGAGTGCTTGCGGCTACGCTAAATTGCCAAATTACTATTCCAAGACCACACAAACAGGGTATTAGCAATCAGAAACTACTGCCTTGAGCTTGAAAGGTGCAGAGTGCTGACATCCGATCGTGATTTGCACTGCATGTGGCCTGACCTTGGTAAAGGGCCTCATTTTAAATATTTAATAATGTGCTAAACAATAATAATTAGTTTCTCAGATATATGATTTCTTTCTTTTTTTTTATGATAGTACAAAGCATGTGTGAGTCTATGGCTACAAAACCCATACACATATTATTGTAGCACAGTTTGTGCTGAATACAAAAAAAATTACATGTTGGGCAATAGTATGTTTTAAGTAGCAGAAATAAGCACAGATATCAGGGCATGTCAAAACATCTCAAGGGCCCCAAAATGACCTCGGACCCCAGAGGGTTAAGATTGAACCACTGATGGCAGATGGACTATTTTGACGATGTCTTTCATACTTTGGCAGTCAATGGGACAGTCAGAAACCTCCCAGTTTTAATCCAAAATATCTTAAATATAGATAGACGAACAAAGCTTTTACAGATTTGGAACAACATGGGGGTAAGTGATTAATGACAAAATTTTCAATTTGGGGTGGAGTAAGCCTTTAATATGTGGAGTTTTTTAGAGGAAAGTTGGAGGGACATATACAGACTTTATATAATTATTTCAGTATGAATGGACAAGTTAAAATACTAACAGGGAATGACACAAGAATAAATATTGGAATGTTTTCAAGAACATAAGATAAATTTGCCAAGATATTTTCTGTTATTTATTAAAGAAATGTGTATGTAAATGTATAACTAATAAGAAGGAAATAATATATAATGTGGAAATGTACAATGTGAATTTTGTTATGAAATAATGTGGAAATATAAATTGTTTTTAAGCTTTTGAATTCAAAAAAAAAAAAAGGCATGTCTGATCTCGGAAGCTAAGCAGGGTTGTGCCTGGTTATTACTTGGACAGGAGACCGCCTGGGAATACCAGGTGCTGTAAGCTTTTGGGTTTTCTTCACTTCTTATCTAATACACTGGCCTTTAGGGTAGCTGATCTTTAAATAGCCCGCTCTTTGCTGCAGGCCTTGCTTACCACCCTGAGGTGCTAGAGAGTAGCAGGAAGTGACTGGCTGCAGTAGAAAGAGATGGGCTCTTCCATATTGCTATTTGTTTGTTTGTTTGATTTAACATCATTTATTTTGAGTTTGAAAAGTTGTATTTTTACTTTTTTGTTGTCTTGCTTCAAAAAAAGCTTACCAAAATGGCAGATTTACAGGAGAAAAGAAAAGGACTGGTAACATGGAATGAGATGGAGGATGGTGATGAAGAAAGGAATCCAGATTCAGTTGAAAGGGATGCACAAGAAGACATAAGAGAAAATAGTAATGAAACATGGGCAATGGTTGTATCAAAGAGAAAACAGCAAGGAAAAACAAATGAACAAGAAGGAAAGAGAGATTTGAAAACAAGCAAAGTTATTGAACTTGCAAAAGGAGGTGAGCAAACTGGGACTTTATCTCAACGTCAACAAATGATAAACAGATTAAAGGGAAAAACAAGATATCAAAGAGAATACAAGAAAGAAGCTACACTGACATTATTGGGCTAAGGAGAAAAAAAGGAATGACTGAAATGACTATGGAAAATGAGATGGACTGTGAAGTGATGTTGGATGGAATAATGATAAATGGACAGAAATGTGAAGTCAGAAAGTTGTGTGCAACAGAAGAATGGTCTCTTTTTTTAATTTGCCGAGTTACATAGTGGATGAAAAAATAATTCAAAAACTGATCAGTTGGGGTGTAACTCCTACACTTCCTGTGAGAAGGAGATATTATCCGGGGACAACAGTGGCAGACGGAACACGCTAAAATTCCCAAAGGAGGTGGTATCTTTACCATATACCACAAAATTTATGACTGAGGAAGGAGCTCGGTATTTCAGAGTAATTCATGATAACCAATGGAAAACATGCAGGATCTGCACAAGTGCAGAACATGAGCTAAAGGACTGCCCTCTATTTCTATGCAGGAATTGTCTTGAGCGGGGGCATTAAGCATGGGACTGTAAAGCTCCGCGGTGCCAAGGCTGCAGAAAGGCATTGCTAAGATGCATATGTAAAACAGATGAAGAGGAACATGAGGAAATGGAGATGGAGACATAATGAAGTGGAGTCTTTGGAGGAGGCTGATGAAGTAAATGCATCACAACAAACAAGTGGATTAACAAAGGATATACTGAGCAGTGAAGGAGAAGTAGAATAAGAGGAAGAAAGTGATAATGAGCAGGATGAAGAAGAAGAGGTGATGAATGAACTACAACTATCTGTGGACAATGTGGAGCAGGAGGTGATGGAAAATAAAGAAGATAATGATGGAACAAAGGACAGCACTGGCTTTTAGGGTGGCTAATCTTTAATTAGCCCGCTCTTTGCGGCAGCACTCGCTTACGGCCATACCACCCTGGGCGTACCCGATCTCGTCTGATCTTGGAAGCTAAGCGTGGTCGGGCCTGGTTAGTACTTGGATGGGAGACCGCCTGGAAATACCAGGTGCTCTAAGCTTTTGGGTTTTCTCCACTACTTATCTTATACACTGCCCTTTAGTGTGGCTGATCTTTAAATAGCCCGCTCTTTGCAGCAGCCCTCGCTTACGGCACATACCACCCTCTCGAGCTAGAGGGAGCTAGTGAGAAACAGGAAGTGAGTTGGCTATAGGGAGGTGAGAAAGGCTCACCCAAACTTTTGTGTTGTTTTTTTGCATTGTTTTTGTCCAAAATAAGTACCATATTGACCAGAATATAAGACAATGTTTTTTTTTCTTGGAAATACATCTGAAAAAACACTGTCGTCTTATATTCGGGGTCTAGACTTTGACATGTTAATAATACACCCACAGGTGGCGCCAAACACACATAAAAAGTGTGCCATGAAATATTTAATGTATGTGTGTTGTAAAGATCGCGAGTGAAAACAAAAGAAAAAGAGAAGCTTACATCGGCTCGAGTCGTGACTGTCATGTTAGTCTGATGGGACCAAACTTCCTCTGTAAGTGATTTTAAAACATAAGACAGTACCCAGATTTGAAGACTACAATAAGATTTCACTTCTGCTGTTAATAAAATTTTGGTAGGCTACTATGAGATGGATAGCCTAAATTTTATATAATTCAGATGGGCTACCTGTTATTTTTATATATCAAAAAGTGTATATTTTTAAATGTTATTGCTGGTACATTTTACCAGTATTTACCATACTTTTAAAACAAAAATTTAAATAGGAAAAATATGCAATATGAAAATTATTTAAGAAAAAAGGTGTTTTACAGAAAAAAACAAACAAAAAAAAAACAAGATTTGGTTTTCAAAAAGCCTTTTTCCAAAAGGTACATCTGTACTGTTATAATCAAGGTCATCCTATATTCGGGTTAATACAGTATTTTGTTTCTATTTTTTTGTGTTATTTTTGTTATTTGTCATTGTTATTTTGGATCATTTCAGTTCTGTGTTCTTTTAAAAGGATGGATTAACGGCTACAGACATGGATTTGGCACTAGAGACAAGGCGGCAAACGGAAAATGGACTGGATAAAAGACAACAAGAAAAGGATTACCCTGAAAAGAGACACAAACGGATCTATGCTAAGGAAGCGACGGTAGTGATTGACTGGACAGGAGAGCGGAGGACATTATAAAAGCATTGACGGACAAGATCGAAGTGACGAGCATACTAGCGGTAAGACCAAAAATGATGAAAGAATATGAAATTACATTGGAAAAAGAAGGATATTGAGAAACTGGCAGATGGATTGATGATAAAAGGAAAGACGTGCGAAATTAAAGAGTGGAATAACAAGGGTTTTGTTGTCTCTTTCATGCATCGGCCCGCTTACATGGAGGACGATGAGATTTTACAAAAGCTGGAGGGATGAGGGGTAACTCCCATCTCCCAGATCAAACGGAGATTATACCCGGGCACCCGCATAGAGGATGGAACGAGATTCGTGAGAGTACGGTTCCCAAAAGAGGTAGCGTCTCTACCCCTACAGCATGAGAATGGAGACGGAAGAGCCCTGAACACATGATGAAGGACTTCCCGGACTTTAAAAGTTTTAAGTTTGAGGAAAGGGGCCAATTTGCGAGGGACTGTAATGCGGTGAGGTGCCCAGACTGCAGGCTCGTGCTGAACAAGTGCGAGTGCGAGTGCTGGTTCAGAGACCAACAACAGGAGGAAGAACAGGAGAGTGGGCAGATGCATGAGGGAGACAGTGAAGAAGAACAACACGAGGACACGGGAGGAACACAAAGAGAGGATATTGCAAGCACGGACATTGAAGATGAAAGTGAAAGGAATGGTTTAACGCAGGACAGTGAGGAAACAGGGTCACTGATGGAAATAACTGAGGCTTTACAAACTGAACTGGAAGAGGTAGTGGTACTGGTCTGCTTATCTCTAATGATTGGAAATTTATTCCTTTACCTTCTCATTTGAATCACATTCAGTCACTATTACCCACCCTTTTAAAATTCATTTTGTAGTTGTTTATTGACCCCCAGGACCACAAGGTAACTTCTTGGATGACTTAGATGTGCTGCTCTCAACCTTTCCTGAGGATGGTACTCCCCTTGTTATGCTTGGAGACTTCAACATCCACCTAGATAAACCTCAGGCTGCAGACTTCCACACTCTGCTTGCCTCTTTTGGTCTTAAGAGAGAGTTAACGACGGCTACTCACAAATCAGGCAACCAACTGGACCTTATTTACACACGACACTGCTGATCATGTACCGGTTACTCCACTGCACACCTTGGATCACTTCCTTCTAACTTAACCTCAACATAGTTCCTGAAACAACACATACTATACCCCTCAGGTATTTTGGGGGATTTTTATGGAATTTTTAGAATTGGTATTATGTGTTATGGATTTTAGGATGTTTTGAAAAGATGTTTTTGTGATATGAATTTGATGAATATTTCCCCTGCAACATGATTTTTTTTTTTTTTTTTTTACAGAGATTGTATTTTGACTATGATACATAATGATATGATATATGATAGTATGTTAAAAATTATTTTAAAAAGCACGTCCGATCTCGTCTGATCTCGGAAGCTAAGCAGGGTTGGACTTGGATGGGAGACCGCCTGGGAATACCACACTGCAAAAAATGCTTTTCTTACTTAGATTTTTTTTCTTGTTTCCAGCCAAAATATCTAAAAATTCTTAAATCAAGAAGGATTTTCTAGATGAGTAAAAATTATTGTCTTGTTTTCAGCAAAAACAAACAAGTTTTTGTTCAAAACAAGCAAAATAATCTGCCAGTGGGGTAAACAAAATAATCTTGTTTTCTGTTTGAAATAAGATTATTTTTCTTACCCCATTGGCAGATTATTTTGCTTGTTTCAAGCAAAAACTCATTTAATTTTGACTTGTTTTTGCTGAAAACAAGACAATAATTTTTACTCGTCCAGAAAATCCTTCTTGATTTAAGAATTTTTAGATATTTTGGCTGGAAACGAGACAAAAAATATAAGTAAGAAAAGCATTTTTTGCAGTGCAGGTGCTGTTAGGCTTTGGGTTTTCTTCACTACTTATCTTCTACACTGGCCTTTAGGGTGGCTGATGTTTAATGTATATTTTCAGCCATCAAACCAACATACATAGCTCATAACCATAAAGATAACTCTTCGGGAGTACTCTACCTTAATTCAGTGGATATATATGCACATGATTTATTTGCATTTCACATATTTGGAAGTAAATTAAATGAGTCAGAACAACACAATGATATAAACAATATACAACTATATACTACATACAAGTGTATCTATATTACACAGTAGTAGTAGTGTTCAGTCACATGATTCGCAAATAAAAAAAAAAAATTCTTCCTCCTTGTGCAGGACAAAAGAGAAAACCAAAAAATGATTGTGAAATATTTATACAATAATATTAGTAATTGTTTCAAATTACTCTGTTTACAAAGCAGGCAGTCATGCCTTTCAACTAAAATGAATCTTGTTTAGTGTGTTGATGTTTTGTGGAACTTAAAAATAATATTTAGAAGGTTATTGATCATTATCCTTTTTAAGCCGAACCTGAGAAGACATGTAAAACACGAGCAGTTACCCAGTGAGTGTCACCATCATGCTCCATGCTGAAATTGCACAGGTCAGTCAAGTCATCTACAAAAACAAGTGGGTAATAATTTTATTATATTGTATAATTTTATTTTAATAATTTTAAGCAATGTCTGCCTGAGTAAATAATAATACAGTGGATAAATTATTTGGTAAGTTTAGAATATGTACAGCAAATACATGTTTCCAACCAGTCTAAAAAGATACTACATGATGATTACATTAAATGGTTTCATTGATATTAAATTATATGTACAAAGTTTTTTTTTAAGATACACCTGTATTCTCAAGAAGAGAGACTGCAATCTGCTGCCTCATGGAGATCACACTTGAAGCAGAGTTAGCAAATGCCACTCACGCAAGATGTGAATACATACCTCTCCCGTTTTCCCCAGGAGTCTCCCGTATTTCACACATCTCCCACCCCCTCCCATTTTGTTATTTCTCCCAGGAAACTCCTGTAATTTGTATGGCCCAAACCTACTTATATGAATAATCACATCAATATTTTATTCCAAGGTTGTCCAGTTGCCAGATCTTGTACGAAACACATCACCTCATACAATCAACACAATATACAAAACATTTGTGACCTCAATCTGGCAACCTACAACCCAGTTGCGCTGTTGATTTCTGCGCTGGTAGTAGACGTGGGAAGTTGAATCTAGCATCAGTGATAGAAATGGAAGAAGAAGAGTCAGGTGGTGCTAAATAATCTTGTTTTCTCTTTTAATTAAGTTCAGTTTTCTAACTCCAATGACAGATATTTTTTCCTCTTTTAAGCATAAATTTACTTAATTTTAAAAATTTTTCATCTTAATTTTTTCAGAAAGCATGTCTTAACATCTTAAATCATTGTGAATCTTCAGTAAATGTATCTTGACTTAAAAATGTTTAAATATTTGCACCTGAAAACAAGACAAAAGTAATAAGGAAGAGATTGACTTTTTGCATCTGTTTCTCGTACAGAAATGCTAAAGTTCAGACACTGAAACGACTGATGTTGTGATGCGTTTGCTCTCTCTCTCTGTGTGTGTGTGTGTGTGTGTGTGTGTGTGTGTGTGTGTGTGTGTGTGTGTGTGTGTGTGTGTGTGTGTGTGTGTGTGTGTCTACAGGCTCGTCCGGTTTCATAATGTGTTAGTAACAGGCGAGGTCAGTCCTTCATCAACACACAGCAGCTTAAAGACGACAGAAATAACTTGACCGGTTGCAGCTGATCTTCTGCGTGCTTTCAGATTATCATCACACGTTTGAAGCTGATTGAGACCTTATCATAACCTGCCCAAATCAAGATTGCATATTAAAGTCACAATAAAAACCAAGACTGTAACTTTTTACTTATGGTCTCATGGACAGCAGTAAATGTGAAGATCTTATAAATTATACATTTTATTGCTCAGGTTGCTCTTTCATGGCTCCGGAAACACACTTCCCAGCAATATTTCATTTAAATGTCAACTTTGTCTCAGATTTTCCTCTCAAAATTCCTTAGAAATATAAAATAGATAGTCAACGTTCATAAAAATATGTTTGTTGCTTGGTTGATTCAATATATGGAAGCATGTAAGTTCAGTTTACTTTCATTATGTAAGTTTAGTTTTCATTTAGATGTTTTTCTCAACCATCAGTAAGATTAATTTGACATGAGATAATTTTAGAATAACTCAACATTTAAAATAAAAAGTTTAGTTTTAGATTCAAAATATTAACTTGCAAAACCCCGGGTCTTGTGCATTATTATTATTATTATTTCATTTAACATATGCATGGCAAAAATACAACATATAATTTGAAATCTTTTTTTTTTTTGTCAATACAATACTTCAAACTTCAAAGTTTTACTCAGTTTTGTTTTACTCAGTATTTTTGTCTTGTTTTCCAGTAAAAATATTAAAACATTCTTAAATCAAAATACATCTACTGGATAAATAAATTCTATTTGTTTAAGCCGTGTTTTCTGAAAAAATGGTTTAAAATTTAAGAAAATTAAAACAAGAGAAAATATTTGCCAGTGTGGTAGGAATAATCTTGTTTAATAATCTTTGAATTAAGGTTTATTTTCTTGTTTTAAGAATAAACTCACATAATCTTGAAACCTTTTTCAGACAAAAGATGCTTAATACTGAGTAGGACTTACTCTAAAACAGTTTTAACTCAGAAATTGGTAGTAAATTTCAAAGAAATGGCAAGCAACACATTGAGTTAAATTTTGGAGTGGAAGGACTGAAATAGTATTTGCTGGTAAAAAGTACTCCAATAATCTTTGAGTCTGTTGTGCTTTATAAAATTAGACCTCTCTTTGTACAGTCTCACCACTGAGATAATGATGGAAAATATGACAACCGGTCGGCTTAACTGTACTTTCAGTCATGAGCACGGCTGCACATCGATATATATAGACATACAGTATATATGAGCGTCGACTCTTGAGTTCAGCATGCCAATGTTATTTCAGCATCACTGAGATACTATTATAGTTTTTGTTAATATTTTATATTTCTATTTTCTCTTCTCACATAAATTCTAGTTAAATTTTTACTAATTTTGTTGTGTGTTTTGACATTTTTATTAGTTTTAGTTTTTATTTAAATGTCTAAATAGTAGTATGAATTTTTATGTATGGTTTCTGCAGTGTTTT
Organism: Acrossocheilus wenchowensis; assembly: GCA_029620275.1. Taxonomy (NCBI): domain Eukaryota; kingdom Metazoa; phylum Chordata; class Actinopteri; order Cypriniformes; family Cyprinidae; genus Acrossocheilus; species Acrossocheilus wenchowensis. The sequence goes on along the minus strand of CM056135.1, from coordinate 13,312,955 downwards.
TTTTTTTTGTCACTGATATACTGTTACAGACTTTATTTTTATATTTACTGTTTTCACTTCAATCATAGTTAAAGTTTCAGTAAATTTTCAGTGTTTTTGTAATTTTTTTGTATTAGGTTTCAGTAATATTTCTGTGTTTTTGTATTAGATTTTTAAATATTTTCATATATTCATTTGGTTTGATTTTATTTTAGTACTTCAATTTACTTAATAAAAATGAGAAATGCTGCCTTTGCAACTTGCTGAAAAAAATTAGTGTAAGGTTATATATATATATATATATATATATATATATATATATATATATATATATATATATATATATATCATTTCAAGTAATGAAAATATTTTATAGTTTTAGTTTTTATTTAAACGTTTATATATTGTAGCATTCATTTGTATGTATTAGTTTTAGTTCAGGTCAAGTTTTTGATATATTGTTAAAAAAAATTTTTTAATATTTTGAATTAGATTTTATTTTTATATTTCACTTTAATTTTAGTTAAAGGTTTAGTCATTTTTGTATGTTTTTTTATTAGTTTTCTTTTATTAAATAGGTCTAAATAGTATTTATTTTTATTTATTTTTTATTTATTTAGTTTTAGTTATTTTAGTACTTCAGTTTACTTTATGAAAATAAGAAATGTTGCTTTGGTGACTTGCTGAAAAGAAATTATGTACTTTTTAAAATATATTTTATTTAAAGTAGAACTCAGATGCTTTTGTTATTGTTTTAGTTTCATTTTTATTTCAAGTAATTAACATTTTTTTTATAGTTTCAGCTGGCAGTAGTACCATTGGCATGCATGTCTGCTAATGTCTGTATATAAATACATCAGAGAGCGTGTGTAGTAAAGGGTTTAATGACTTTGCAGTGATTCCATTACTTATCTGTATTAATGGCTTTGGCTCAGCTTTAGTGACAATGACAGCTGTTTGTGCAAACATCATTCTGAGCACTTTCACATCTCTCTCTCATCCTGACCAGATTGCAGGACGATTCAGAGCTCAAAACCGGAGCTAAATAGAGAAAGCCATTGACGGAATGAAACATTAAGAACCTGAAATATGTTTCTCCTGAGGCAGAACATCTCAAAGCAGCACGCGAGCAGTGACGTCGCACCGAGAACCGCCACACGCAAACCCAACTCTGATGACTCCAAGAGGCAGACGCGACGAAAAGCCAGCTGCGTTGAGAATTTATCGTCTGTCGATCGAATCCGCAAACATGCGACCAGACATCTGGGCTACAGCACACTCAGCCTGGCCATGCGAGGTTTGGAGGAGATGCCGGACGAATTGTGGGAGCTCCAGGAGCTCCAGAAGCTCAATGTCTCCTTGAACGCTCTCTCCGTTCTCCCATCCAGCTTGGGGAACCTGGAGAACCTGGTGATCCTCAATGTGTGGGGGAACGAGCTGCTCAGCCTCCCACCGGAGATCGGACGGCTCGGGAAGCTGCGAGTGCTCTTCGCTCACATGAACCGGCTGAGCGAAGTTCCTGAGGAACTGGGACGCTGCTCCAACCTGGAGGTCCTGAGTTTGGCCAACAACCAGATCGGCACGCTTCCCAACAGCCTGTCGGAGCTTCGCCGGCTCACCAAGCTCAACCTCAGCCACAACCACATCCAACATGTCCCGGCCTGCGTCTACAGCATGAGGAGCCTGGTCTTCTTGCATCTGGCCAACAACTGTCTAGAGAACCTGGCTGATAAGATCCAGGAGCTGGTGAACCTGAAGATCCTGATCGTGGAGCAGAACTCGTTGCACGCTCTTCCCAGGACGCTGTGCTGCCTGACGGGGCTGGAGCTGCTCAACGTGGACTTCAACCGGCTGCAGAGCGTTCCTGATGAGATCTACAAGCTCCGCAGGCTGGAGAAGCTAGCCTGCCATCCACTGGACAAAGGCCTGCATATCGTCCACAACCCACTGGTCAAGCCCATTAAAGAGGTTCTGCAGGGAGGTCTAAAGGCACTTTATAACTACCTCAAACCTGCATGAAGATCATTCGCAAAGAAGCAGCAAATCGGATTGATTTTTGTGAGTCAAAGCAGTGCAAAAATGACTTTATTCCTCTTTATTTTTGTCTTGTTTTCCCAATTCAAATATCTAAGCATTTAAAAACAAAACAAAAAAAAAAAACATATTTACTAATGTTTTCTGAAAAATGTTGCAAATTTGTTTAAAACAGGAGGAATTTTCCCTTTGAATTAAGTTTATTTTTCTGACTCCACTGGCAGATATTTTTCTTGTTTTAAATATAAATGTGCTTATTTTGTCACAAAACAAGACTTTGTATTTTAAGTCATTTTGCTTCAGTAAACTTATCTTGATTTAAGAATCTTGAGATATTTTTAAAAACAAGAGAAAAATACTGAAGAAAATCATTTTTTTGCAGTGTGTACAGAGTAAAAACTATTTTTCAAAGTAAATAAACATGGAGTCATTATGTTCTTTTTTTAACATTTACACTGTAAAAAAATATTTTTGGGTAGTTTTTTTTTTTTTAATTTTTTTTTTTTTTTACAGTTAAATAAAACAAGTATTACATTTTAAAATGATAATTGGGGTATATGTTTTACAAGAAAATACTATGTTATTCTTTTAACTTCAAAATTTCATGTGTAATTCAGTGTGTTGCCTGCTTTTTCCTTTGTATTTGTGAAATTTACTAGCAATTTCTGAGTGAAAATTTCAATAAAAGTTTCAATAAAATAGATGTAGGTGTAGGGGCCAGTTTTTAATGTTATTATTTAATTTTATATTATTTTCCATTTTCACCTGAATTTTAATTTTCTTTTTTAGGGTAGTTTTTATTAAATTTGTATATTTTTAAGTTCTATTTAGATATTATTTAACCCACTGGTCAAGCCCATTAAAGAGGTTCTGCTAGGAGGTCTGAAGGGACTTTATAACTACCTCAAACCTGCATTAAGATCATTCGCAAAAACGATGTGAATCGAACTGTTTGTCAAAGCAGTGCAAAAAATGGCTTTCTTCTTCAGTGTTTTTGTCTTGTTTTCCAGTTCAAATATCTAAACATTTTTAAATAAAGATATAGTTATTAATGGCTTGAGTCTTGTTTTCTGAAAAATGTTTCGGATTTGTTTAAACAAGAAGAATTTTTCCAGTGAATTAGGTTAAAAATGACTTTGTTTTTGTCTTATTTTCCAGTTCAAATATCTAAACATTAAAAAAAAAAAAAAAAAAAATATATATATATATATATATATATATATATATATATATATATATATATATATATATTTACTAATGTTTTCTGAAAAATGTTGCAAATTTGTTTAAAACAAGAAGACTTTTCCCTGTGAATTAAATGTATTTTTTTCTGAACCCATTGGCAGATATTTTTCTTGTTTTGAATGTACATTTGCTTATTTTTAAACCATTTGTCAGAAAACAAGAATTTATCTTAAGTCGTTTTGCTTGTTCAGTAAATGCATCTTAACAATAAGTAAATAAACTTAGTCATTATGTGCATTTTTAACATTTACACTGTAAAAAATATATATTTTGAAGTTAAATAAAACAAAGATTATTACATTTTACTAGAAAATGATAATTGAGGTATAGGTTTTACAAGAAAATACAATTTTAGTCTTTCAATATCAAAATGTAATGTGTAATGCAATGTGTTGCTTGCTCTTTCTTTGTATTTGTGAAATTTACTAGCAATTTCTGAGTGAAAATCGTTTCAACAAAATTTTGTTTCTATTTTCAGTGTAGGGGCCAGTTTTTAATATATATATATATATATATATATATATATATATATATATATATTATGGCATGCCGTTCAGGAAAATTTGAATATATGGAATGAAACTTGAATATATTGAATGAAAGTTTGAATATATGGAATGAAAGTTTGAATATATGGAATGAAACTTGAATATATTGAATGAAAGTTTGAATATATGGAATGAAAATTTGAATATATGGAATGAAACTTGAATATATTGAATGAAGTTTGAATATATGGAATGAAAATTTGAATATATGGAATGAAAATTTGAATATATGGAATGAAAGTTTGAATATATGGAATGAAACTTGAATATATGGAATGAAAGTCTGAATATATAGAATAAAAGTCCGAATATATAAAATTAACGTCTGAATAAATGGAATGAAAGTCTGAATATATAAAAGTCCGAATATATATAGAATCAAAGTCTGAATATATTGAATGATAGTCTGAATATATCGAAGTCCGAATATATAAAATGAAAGTCTGAATATATGGAATGAATGTCCGAATATATGGAACGACACTTGCATCTATTTAAAAAACTCTGATGTCATCAGCGCCATCTGGTGTTATTCATCTGTGATTTTTTTATATACATATTTTGAACAATGAGCGAGTCCGCACGAAATTTAGTTGCAGCAATTTTAAGTAATGATGCGCTAATTAACACCCTAGCGAATGCATGTACGGGACAAAATACTGGTAACCGTACTCAACACCGTTCTACTGATGAAGAAATTAATTCGCTATTTCATCGCGGAAGAGTGAATGCGGTGAACTTCACAGGCCAGGAAGTTCCTGCTCATCAGGCAAACATTACAGAGAGAAACATGCCTTCTACCTCACAGGGACTACCCACAACAGCTATCTACAATCTTCGCCCATTCACTCGAAGGGGCCCTAGACATAAGAGGTAAGAACAGAATGAATTAGAGAATTGCAGGTGTAGTTTTATTTCAGTCATAATCATAATCAAGCAAAACCCAGAAATATCAGCGACAAGTGTTAGGTATGATTTCAGAAGTAGACAATTGTAAATCTTTATTCCAAATACATTTATGAGGCTTAAGTTTCATTTAAACTTTGGAATTAGTTTTGGATGGTTGTGCAGAAATGTTGACTATAAAGCAGAAAAACAAACAATTTGTAAACAGAAAAGATAACTTAATATAAAGTAGGCCTACATAAATATTTAATTGAATTAAATATGGTTTGATTTTCTTTAATGTTAAGGTTTCAGCCACTAGGCAGTTTACGTCTGGTGGCTCAGTCTTTCACCAAAGAGGTTATTCTCCTGCCAGACCATACATCTACACATGTTCCAAGGTGTGCCAAGAAAGCTTGGCTTTTTGAAAATGGATATATTAAATCTGCAGTGGAATTTGGGTGTGACTGGGATGCCGACAAAGTTGTGCAGGCAATAACAGCGGTCTTCCAGCCAATTGTGGAGGGATGCAGGTAAACGTCACCATGTGTTTAATCACACTTGTGACTTATTTTATATTATTTGTATTTTTGCAGTAATACTATACTACGTAAGGTTAATTTTGAGTGTTTGTGTTTTGATAAATATCCCTTGTTGTAATATGTAACAAAATACACACAATGTTCACTTTTGTCAATACATTGTCTCACACTTTATATTAGGTGGCCTTAACTACTATGTACTTACATCAAAAAATAAGTACAATGTACTTATTGTATTGCAAAACACTTTTACTGCTATTGAGGTGGGATACGGGTAAGGTTAGGGACAGGTTTGGTGGTAAGGGTAGGTTTGAGTGTGGGTTAAGGTGTAAGGGATGGGTCAACAGTGTAATTATAAATGTAATTACAGAAATTAATTACAGATGTAACTACATGCAGGTATTTTTAAAAAATATAAGTACAATGTAAAAACATGTATGTACACAGTAAGTGCATTGTATCAAATTATTAATTCAAATGTAAGACATTGTAGTTAAGGCCACCTAATATAAAGTGGGACCCATTATTGTTGTAAATATCTCATTCCTTTAAAGTTATATTCATTTAACTAAATTTAGTTGAACTGACCAAGTGATGTACTGACAGAATCAAAATTTGTATGTGTAGACAAACAGTGTATTGAAACTAAAACCTTTCTATGTACTGTTGTGTAGTCTTATGGCTTCAAAATAAGTTCATATACAGTGTGCTTTTTATTTCCTCAGATTACAAATCTTGATGCCGTGCCACAACAAATTAGTGGAACCATCCCTGACTTCTACACAGACTTTAGGTGGAGACCTTCTGAAAAAACTTTTTCATCAGAAGTCCATTTATGTCCGGCCTGACAAGGTCGTTTTAAGTGAAGAGAAAGAATCTGTAAGTAGTTCTGAAGATTTAAAAAAAAATGTACAGTATTGTCAAAAGTCTTAGGCACCCTGGTATTTTCGACCTTCCACAATGGTTATAAGCCAGTTATTAATATATTTTGCTGTGGTGTGTGTTACGGGGCTGACGAGACGTGAGACGTGCGGATCCATGTGCAAGCTTTTATTGATAAGAGACGTGGTCATAACAGGCAGGGTTAAACAATGGCAAACAGGAATATCACAGGCTAGGCAAAGAGTCATCTAAAACGGGCATGGGTCAGACGACAGCAAACATTATCCAAAGGGGCTAGACAGGAGAGGTAATCCAAAACGTAAGCGATAGTCCAGGCAGGGGAAAACACAATCTGACATAGGCAAGGCAAGGCAAGACTAGGAAAACTAACAGGGCTCTGTAGGGCAGCGATAAATGCATACAATACTCGGCAGAGAGGGAGAGAAAGTATAAAGAGTGTCCAATGGGTTTCAGCTGTGTAATCAGTGCAATGTGTAATCTGACAGCTGTGTGATCTGTGCGATGGATGATGGGAAATGTAGTTAGGTGAAATGCAACAGTAGTGTAGTGCAGTGCAAGAGTGTGTCTATAGGAAATATCAGTTCACATTTCAAAACTAGGAATCTGACAACAGTTGGTCTGCGCCACACAGAGATCTGAACTCACCATCATCAAGTCCGTCTGTGATTACATGAAGAAACAGAACAAACTGAGACAGACTAAATCCAGAAGAACTGTGACAACGTCTCCAAGATGCTTGAAGAAACTCACCTGCAAAACTACCTGCAAGTGTACCAAGGACAAAAGCTGTTGAAACGCAAAGGGTGGTTACAGCAAACTTTGATGTGATTTAGTCAATAGAAGTTAATTATTAAATTACATCTATTCATAACATTATTTTTGACAGCGTCCTAAATTTACAGCATTTTTACAGAAGTGTCTAAAAGTTTTCACAGTACTGTAGCTTTGCAGGGGTGTTTCTTCAAGCATATTGGAGATGTTGCCGCAGTTCTTCTGGATTTAGTCTGTAACAGTTTCTTCTGTTTCTCCAATCGCAGATGGACTTGGTGATGAAAATCACAATGGATTATTATATTTCATGTCAAAAGAAATGTTTGGAAATGTAAACGATACTTCCTACATAAATTGATTTTTCCTATAGACTCACAAAAGCAAAAAATTAAGATTAGATTAAAACCATTTTTAGGAATGAAAGTAATACTGTATTTTACTTTGGTACTTGTAGTATGTCGTGACAATACAACATTTTTTTTAATTGTTTTGTTGTTAGCATAGTGTATTGGAAGCATAAATTTATTAAAATTATTATTATAAAGGTATTTATTTGCTTCAATTGACAGTCATGTTCTGATGAAGACGGTAACCACACAAACAGGAATGATTTCATAGAAACATTGGACCCTGACAAATGTGGTAAATATTTTTTTTTACATCCATATACAATTTTTAAAATCTTTTAAATCTGCTACACAATGTAATATTGAAGCCCTAAATGTGTTCTGTTGCTTACACTCTCATATAAGTGAAATCTTAATAAAAAATTAAATGTTAACCAACTATTTTTCCTTGTTCTTACAGTCATTGGTAGTGTGCCTGGTATTTCCAGAGAAGTTGTTTCAGCCGTCTCCACTGTTGAGGTCCAGTCTCTCTCCAGTAATACCCCTTCCATCTCCGGTGGAGATGAAGTTATTTGGTGTATTGACACCGAAGATATTTGCACCAATGCACCGTCCATCTCAGCTGACAACCTCGCCATGTCTACTGTTGCTGCTGCCATTACTATTGATGAGACTCATATCTTGTCTAGTGGAACATCTGCCATCTCCAGTGGCAACACTCACGGCTTTTCGATTGGTCCCACTATCAGTGGACACACACCATGCTTCTCTGCTAGCAACACCTCTGGGGCATCCCATAGTCCCACCCAAACCAATGCACCCACCACAACCTACAGGTACATGTTCTTTTCATACAGTATATTCATGGTCAGGGTTTAATGTCAATAGGCCTTGTTTACAGTACGATTTTTTTGTTAGAATAGTCACTTGGCAGTAGACGATTGTATCCTTGTTTAATGCAGTGTAATTTCTGTTAACATCATATATATATATATATATATATATACCTTAACAATGTCCATTATAAAATGTTGATATATTACATTTTTTAGTACATACCTTGACCTCTTTGAGGAAGAATACCTCTCTGATGACGCTGATCTCCAGGAAGCCATTTCAAGGTCCTTAGAGTCCAGCACAAACGAGAGGTCAGTAGAAGATATTATTTAAAACATTTATTGTTTTAATTGTAATGTATCATAGCAATAGCTTACTAGTAGCAATAAACAGGCTGACACCTAAATGGTTCAGAAATATATTTATGTATGCACAATATATAGTTTTTTCTTTATCTGATATCAAATCTTTTCTGTGGTCATTGTTTCTACAATATTTATAATATATATATATATTTAAATCATGGTGTAAAAATTTCTCTGAGTGAAAATAAGTACAGTTGTGCTTCTTTCCATTGTCAAAAATATATAAAATAAATATACAATCTTGCGGATGTTACATTATGGGTGAGTTACCATTGAAACTGTTGTATTTTTTTATTGTTTATTATTGTTTCAGTGATTCAAAGATGACTTTAGAGAGAATAATGGAGCGGATTACTTCTAGAGTAAATAATGAAAGCACTGTACGCTTCAATATCATAAGAAGAAATGTGTGGGATGGAACATCCAGAGCAATGGGCAGATCCAATTTTTCACCCGACAAGAAGGTGGATGTTAAGTTTACTGATGACTATGGAACATCTGAGGGTGCTGTGGACAATGGAGGACCTACTCAGGAGTTTTTCCGACTCTGTCCACATGAAATCAAGGACACAATTGGCATCTTTGAGGTGCCATCTAATGCTAAAATCCTCACATGCAACTCCAAAGGTACACTACTTATAAATTAATATTGTTGTCAACTAAAGGATTTCGGTCACACTTTATATTAGGTGGCCTTAACTACTATGTACTTACATTAAAAAAAAGTACAATGTACTTATTGTGTTCATACTGTATTGCAAAACACTTTTGCTGCTATTGAGGGGGATACTGGTAAGGTTACGGACAGGTTTGGTGGTCTGGGTAGGTTTAAGGGTGGGTTAAGGTGTAAGGGATGGGTCAACAGTGTAATTATAAATGTAATTACAGAAATTAATTACAGATGTAATTACATATAGGTATTTTTAAAAATATAAGTACAATGTAAAAACATGTATGTACACAATAAGTGCATTGTACCAAATGATTAATTCAAATGTAAGTACATAGTAGTTAAGGCCACCTAATATAAAGTGAGACCAATGTTTCTTTTGGATCCTTAAATATTTAATCATGGAGTGAAATTTTACATTTTTCAAATTGTAAGTACAACATTTGAAGACATCTTACATTTCAGGTACAAAAAAATAATTCAAAAACAAGTTTTATAACCTCACACAGACTTTTTTATTTAAATATATTTTCGATGTCCCCATTTGACATGAAGTTTTAATTTCATTTGATAACAGCGATGAAAGACAATGCATACTTCTATGCTGGCCAGATCATGGCAATGTCAATTGCCCATGGGGGGCAGAGTCCATGTTTCCTGTCTGAACTTATGTATGAGTGTCTTCAAAAGGGCCCTGACAATGTGAAGGTCAAAACTGAAGATATCACCGATGAAGAAACAAGGTCTCAGGTGCAGTCGGTAGGCATATTTTCTTTTAATTGTATTGTATTTTGATACAAATTATTCTTTTTGCATGCACTCATTAACAAGTTAAAGCTAATAGTTGTACATCTTCATTCTAAACAATGTTTTTTTTTATTTTGTTTTAATAATTTTAGATCTTACAGGCTGAGACTGAATCACAACTACAAGATGCAGTTGCACAGGCAGCCAGCTTAATCAGTCTTGCTGGTCACAATGTTCGCATAACACTGGAAAAGAAACAAGAGACTGCTTTGGATCTGGCTCACTGGTATGTCCTTCAGCGGACCCGTGCACCATTTGAAAGGTATGTTTATATCTGAACACATAATGTAATTGTACCTTGTCAGAAAAATGAAATATAGTTTTGTGGCTGTAAAATGGCAGAAATACAAGAGATAAAAGTGGAAAGCATAAAAAAAAATACTTTTGAGTTGCTAACAAAGTGTTACTACAGTATAAGAAAAATTACTGATTGACCTCCACTTCCATGTTATAGTGCACCAGTACAAGTGAAAGTATGCTTTATGTTGCCTGGAATTCATTGTGGAACCTCACCTAATTAAACGTGAAAAATACTAGTGATACATGTTTCAAATCACATAAACTACACATTGCAACTTGTTTCCTTTTTATTAGGTTCAGAGATGGCTTAACATCTCTGGGTGTCCTAGATGCTCTCCAAAGATATCCTGTTCAGTCAAAGTGCCTTTTTGTGAAGGCTGAAAAGGCCTTAACTGCAAATGATGTGGAGAATCTCTTCCAGATCATTCATTCTGAAAGAGGGAGTAATGCATTCCAAGAAGAGTGCCGGACCCTGGCTTTCTGGCAAGATTATCTTCAGGATGCTGAAAGTAAGTTTGGTATTTCACACAGTTTTTAATGCAAGACATTGTTTTCTAAATAGTTTTTTGCTCCATCATAGTGGTACATGACAGTGATGAAAAAACATATATATATATATATATATATATATATATATATTGCAATGTTTAATTGGTGTTTATATTCTATAAATACATTAATATAACATTTAAAGTTAAGATGCATTCATTATGGCCACAAGGTATTAAAAAAAAAAAAAAAAAAAACAGTACATGCACATCCACCACCATATCTTGTTGTTATGGCTGTTGTCCACAAATTGTAGCCTGTATATGCTTTCAGCAGACTTGGAGAAAGATTATTTGCTACGGTCTCCAACAACTCCTATCTTTTTTGCTGCTAAATGGCTCTCTATATTCACCAGACTGTTGTTAGTGTTGTCTGTGACATTATGAGCGACCCTTTCAAATGTAACCACTCTTATAACACTTTTGCATTACTCCAATGGTATCATTTAACATATTCATCATTTAATTGTGGTACTCTCTTTTTATGTTTTACAGTTGAAAACAATGTCTCTCTGGAGGATGTTCTTGTTTTCTTCACTGGATGTGACAGCATTCCAGCACTGGGTTTCTCTCCAAAGCCAAGCCTTGAGTTCATTATCTGTTCCTGATTTCCAGTGGCGAATACTTGTGAAAATATTCTACCCATACCAGTTCATGCAGTGTACATTGCTTTCAAATCTGACATGGATTTTGCCATACGCAATTCACCAGGATTTGAAAGAGCGTGAGAGGTAATATTTTCAAAGGCTTGTAGAGCTTGAGTTATGTTGATGTTTTTTATGCTGTTGCTGTTATTTCACTATGTTTTTTCATTGATACCAAAATTCTGTATTTACTGTAACAAACACATGGAAAAAACACAGTACAAAACATCAAAGTTCTTTGTTACATTTTAAGATGTATTTCAAGCTATATGTTTCAGTCTTCTAACTTGAACAATGTTCCCCAGTTTAAAGGAACACTCCACTTTTTTGGAAATAGGCTCATTCTCCAACTCCCCCAGAGTTAATAAGTTGAGTTTTACCGTTTTTGAATCCATTCAGCCGATCTCCGGGTCTGGCGATAGCACTTTTAGCATAGCTTAGCATAAATCACTGAATCCGATTAGACCAGTAGCATCGCGTTCAAAAATGACCAAAGAGTTTCGATATTTGTCCTATTTAAAACTTAACTCTTCTGTAGTTATATCGTGTACTAAGACCGGCAGAAAATGAAAAGTTGCGATTTTCTAGGCCGATTTAGCTAGGAACTATACTCTCATTCCGGCGTAATAATCAAGGAACTTTGCTGCCGTAACATGGCTGCAGCAGGCGCAGTGATATTACGCAGCGCCTGAAAGTAGTCCCCAGCTATATTATAACTAGTAGTTACCTAGCTGGGGACTACTTTCAGGCGCTGCGTAATATCACTGCGCCTGCTGCGGCCATGTTACGGCAGCAAAGTTCCTTGATTATTGCGCCGGAATGAGAGTATAGTTCTTAATCATATCAGCCTAGAAAATCGCAACTTTTCATTTTCTGCCGGTCTTAGTACACGATATAACTACAGAAGAGTTAAGTTTTAAATAGGACAAATATCGAAACTCTTTGGTCATTTTTGAACGCGATGCTACTGGTCTAATCGGATTCAGTGATTTATGCTAAGCTATGCTAAAAGTGCTATCGCCAGACCCGGAGATCGGCTGAATGGATTCAAAAACGGTAAAACTCAACTTATTAACTCTGGGGGAGTTGGAGAATGAGCCTATTTCCAAAAAAAGTGGAGTGTTCCTTTAATTGCTATGGCAGGATTGTTACTTCTTTATAGGCTGTGTATGGCCATCTTTCAAATAAATGTCTTTTCTGTTCCTACTTTGTATGCACTGGCTTATTGTTTTTTTAGTGTCTACAGTGGTGGGATTTGTGCATCCAAGATTTTAAATGTAACGTTTTTCAAATTTTTTATAATATACTGTAGTTACAAAATGACAACACAAAACTACACAAAATGAATGTATTTAATAACTTTGAAAAATACAGGTTTCACCTTGAGCAACAGGGTTAAACTGAAACAACGTTTACATATGATACATCGTATAATATACACTATTTATATGGTGATAACGTTCAACGGTTTATCGTGAAAGAAAAGTGAATTTTGTGTTTATATCATAATTTTATATGATAATGCCCTTTTTTATGTCACCACAATAACTTCAATATGGTAAACATCACCAAAATTACTTAGCAGACTAAGTATTTATTTGAAGCAGGTCACATGCTGTGAAAAAAAGTTCTATTCCATGATTTCCATCGTCAGTCAAGGGATCAACTGGGATTAACTCAGGATGACACTGGTGATGATCATAAGGTCGTTGCACATGCACATGATTGAGTGGTCCTTGATGTTCAGGAAGTTGGAGCATTCCAACTGTCCAAAGTTGCAGTGGTGAGCTACTTTCCATTGTTCTTAAACTATGGTGGTTCCACTGGTTTACAAACTCATCCACAGATCTGTTTATTCTTGGAAGGTAAACATGGTGAAGAGCCCTAATGTGAAGTGGGTTGTTGCTATCTAAAATTCCAACATTTTCCATGAAAAGGAAAAGTTCTTTCAAATAAGCTGACACCACCCTGTTAAGTTCTGCCCACAATCTTTCAATGCGTTGATTGTGAACACTACATCCAACCAAAAAGCTTCTTCTGTCTGCCCCTCAATTCTCAATCATAAATCTTGCAACATCAATATTCTCACTACCAGCATCACCTCTGACATGATGTGGGAGTCCAAACAGATCCACAGCATTTTGGAAAAGTTGCAAGGCAGTTGATGCTCTGTTGTCTGTGCAACATCTCAGGTAGGTAATACAGCGGCTATAGCCATCAACTCCTCCATGAAACACAAATCCCCATGGATTTAACTTGTGGTTTGTGTCAATGTGCCTGGAATAAGAATTATTATTGTTATTATTAATATAAACATTAACATTTAAACATCTACATTGGATGTACATCAAAGTTTAACTTTTTGGCTTTGATGTCATTTTCTTGCCAAAAAACGTTTGTAAAAATAAATAAATAATAATAATAATCTCAAAATTATGTTTTTTTTTTCATTCTGTTTATACTTTTAATTTTTTAAAATGTTGCATTATCTCATATTTTCATGATGATTTTACAATATTATTATTATTATTATAAACCACATTGAATGTACATCAAAGTTTAACTTGTTTGGTGTAGTTGTCTTTTTCTTGCCAAAAAACTTTTGTGAAAAATGAAAAAACGAATAAATTAAATAAATTAATATCAATATTATGTTGTTGTTTTTTTTCATCCTGTTTATACTATATAACTTTTTTTGATGTTGCATTATCTCACATTTACATGATGATTTTACAACAACAATAATAATAATAATAATAATAATTATTATTATTATTATTATAAACCACATTGGATGTACATCAGAGTTTAACTTTTTTGGCTTTGTTGTCTTTTTTTTTTGACAAAAAACTTTTGTGATAAATGAAAAAAAAAAGAAATACTCTCAATATTATGGTGTTTCATCCTGTTATACTTGTTTTTTTGTTTTAATGTTGAATTATCTCACATTTTCATGATGATTTTACAAAAATACTACTACTACTACTACTAATTATTATTATTATTATTATTATTATTATTATTATTATACATCCCTCTTGTATAATAATACCAGCTAGGGAGTAATAATAACTGTATTTTTATTTTTTTTTACAAAACACATACCACAGTTGATTTGGGACAGAGACATTGTAGACCCTTCGTTGAATAGCCCTTCGTCCTCTTAAGACTCTTCCCACTGGATCTACTATTCTTAAACGCTCTCGCACTCGCCATCGCTGAACTCTGATCCCTCTTCCTCTCAAACTACCAGTGACGTAGGTCTCTCCTGATCCAGGGGTTTGTTGAAGAACCATAGTAATAAGACGATCAAGATCATCATTTGAAATGTTTGTGAAACTCCCATAGTCCACTAAACCAAGTTCTCTCCTGTGGTTGTACAGTGTTCGAATGTTTACAGACAACATTCGCGATATGGCCATCCAGCTAAATCCTAAGTCCCGCATGTGAATCAACAGAGCAGCTGGTATGTTGTACCTCAAATGAGAAAAAAAAAAAAAAAAAAAACAGTGCTAATTCACAAAGTGTTAATGCATAACTTGTATTAATTATTTTGTGTGCAACTTGCAAAAGGGTTACAGTACAATTCATTATCACCGCTTACCTCAGCCTTCCTCTTTGTGATGCAGAATGTGCACCTATACCATGCACTTGTATATCAGCTTCTACCTGGAGCGTTATTTCAGCCAACGTTTCCCTAAGAGATTCATAAATTCCTTCGAGAATGATGCATAATGTTCTTTCAGCAACATTTTGTTGAACATGATTGCCCATAAGCACTAAGAATGTTGCAATAATGGAAATATGATCCTCAAGATGACGTGATGTAGACTACAAACTGTTTGTGTTGTTTGGAGTATGACTAGCTGTTGCAAAAAAGTCTTGTAGCTCAACGAAGTATTGGAAAATTTCAGGGAATGACATTTTTAAATGAATCACAATTCAAAAGGGTATTGCTCTGATAATTCAGTGACACTTTCCATATATTCACACTTTCACATGCATTCAGACATTCCTTCCATATATTCAGACTTTTATTCTATATATTCAGACTTTCATTCCATATATTCAAACTTCCATTCAATATATTCAAGTTCCATTCCATATATTCAAGTTTCAATCAATATATTCAAGTTTCATTCCATATATTCAAACTTTCATTCAATATATTCAAGTTTCATTCCATATATTCAAGTTTCATTCCATATATTCAAACTTTCATTCCATATATTCAAGTTTCAATCAATATATTCAAGTTTCATTCCATATATTCAAACTTTCATTCAATATATTCAAGTTTCAATCAATATATTCAAGTTTCATTCCATATATTCAAGTTTCAATCAATATATTCAAGTTTCATTCCATATATTCAAACTTTCATTCAATATATTCAAGTTTCATTCCATATATTCAAGTTTCATTCCATATATTCAAACTTTCATTCCATATATTCAAGTTTCATTCCATATATTCAAACTTTCATTCAATATATTCAAGTTTCATTCCATATATTCAAACTTTCATTCAATATATTCAAGTTTCAATCAATATATTCAAGTTTCATTCCATATATTCAAGTTTCAATCAATATATTCAAGTTTCATTCCATATATTCAAACTTTCATTCAATATATTCAAGTTTCATTCCATATATTCAAACTTTCATTCAATATATTCAAGTTTCATTCCATATATTCAAATTTCATTCAATATATTCAAACTTTCATTCAATATATTCAAGTTTCATTCCATATATTCAAACTTTCATTCAATATATTCAAGTTTCATTCAATATATTCAAGTTTCATTCCATATATTCAAACTTTCATTCAATATATTCAAGTTTCAATCAATATATTCAAGTTTCATTCCATATATTCAAGTTTCAATCAATATATTCAAGTTTCATTCCATATATTCAAACTTTCATTCAATATATTCAAGTTTCATTCCATATATTCAAGTTTCATTCCATATATTCAAGTTTCATTCCATATATTCAAACTTTCATTCCATATATTCAAGTTTCATTCCATATATTCAAACTTTCATTCAATATATTCAAGTTTCATTCCATATATTCAAACTTTCATTCAATATATTCAAGTTTCATTCCATATATTCAAATTTCATTCAATATATTCAAACTTTCATTCAATATATTCAAGTTTCATTCCATATATTCAAACTTTCATTCCATATATTCAAACTTTCATTCAATATAATCAAGTTTCATTCCATATATTCAAATTTCATTCCATATATTCAAGTTTCAATCAATATATTCAAGTTTCATTCCATATATTCAAACTTTCATTCAATATATTCAAGTTTCAATCAATATATTCAAGTTTCATTCCATATATTCAAGTTTCAATCAATATATTCAAGTTTCATTCCATATATTCAAACTTTCATTCAATATATTCAAGTTTCATTCCATATATTCAAGTTTCATTCCATATATTCAAACTTTCATTCCATATATTCAAGTTTCATTCCATATATTCAAACTTTCATTCAATATATTCAAGTTTCATTCCATATATTCAAACTTTCATTCAATATATTCAAGTTTCAATCAATATATTCAAGTTTCATTCCATATATTCAAGTTTCAATCAATATATTCAAGTTTCAATCAATATATTCAAGTTTCATTCCATATATTCAAACTTTCATTCAATATATTCAAGTTTCATTCCATATATTCAAACTTTCATTCAATATATTCAAGTTTCAATCAATATATTCAAGTTTCATTCCATATATTCAAGTTTCAATCAATATATTCAAGTTTCATTCCATATATTCAAACTTTCATTCAATATATTCAAGTTTCATTCCATATATTCAAATTTCATTCAATATATTCAAGTTTCATTCCATATATTCAAACTTTCATTCCATATATTCAAGTTTCATTCCATATATTCAAGTTTCATTCCATATATTCAAACTTTCATTCCATATATTCAAGTTTCATTCCATATATTCAAGTTTCATTCCATATATTCAAACTTTCATTCAATATATTCAAGTTTCATTCCATATATTCAAACTTTCATTCAATATATTCAAGTTTCATTCCATATATTCAAATTTCATTCAATATATTCAAACTTTCATTCAATATATTCAAGTTTCATTCCATATATTCAAACTTTCATTCAATATATTCAAGTTTCATTCCATATATTCAAGTTTCATTCAATATATTCAAGTTTCAATCAATATATTCAAGTTTCATTCCATATATTCAAACTTTCATTCAATATAATCAAGTTTCATTCCATATATTCAAATTTCATTCAATATATTCAAACTTTCATTCAATATATTCAAGTTTCATTCCATATATTCAAACTTTCATTCAATATATTCAAGTTTCATTCCATATATTCAAGTTTCATTCCATATATCAAGTTCATTCCAAGTTTCATTCATATATTCAAACTTTCATTCAATATATTCAAGTTTCATTCCATATATTCAAACTTTCATTCAATATATTCAAGTTTCATTCCATATATTCAAATTTCATTCAATATATTCAAACTTTCATTCAATATATTCAAGTTTCATTCCATATATTCAAACTTTCATTCAATATATTCAAGTTTCATTCCATATATTCAAGTTTCAATCAATATATTCAAGTTTTATTCCATATATTCAAACTTTCATTCAATATAATCAAGTTTCATTCCATTCCATATACTCAAATTTTCCTGAACGGCATGCCATAATATATATATATATATATATATATATATATATATATATATATATATATATATATATATATATATTTTTTTTTTTTTCATCTGAATTTTACTTTTTCGTTTTCTTTTTTGGGTAGTTTGTATTCATTTTCTTTTTAAAATTCTATTTATATATCATTTATTTTTATTTTAGTTTTAATAATTTTTATTTTAATGATTATCCTCAAAGTACTTCAGCTGACTTGCTGAAAATTGAAACAGACACTGAGATGTGAATGTGCTACTTACTCAAACAAATATAACATATATATTTATTATTTACATAAGTACTTTTAATATAAGTACTTGCTTTAATATAATTGAGATAAATATAATTCACATACGTATGACATACTGTGATTGGCTTCAAAGCTCAATGTTGCAAAACCACATTATAAATATAAACTTTTAATGCTCTATAAGTGCAAACACACATATGCTTGGGAACTAAATATGAAAATTAAATTTAGTTCATGTGTGAATATTTCTATTTCAGTAAGTTTTATAGGCAAGAAATTCATCTAATTTTCATGTCTTATTTTAGTTAACAAAATGTTTTATTACTTTTTTGTTAGAAAAAGAAAAAAGGACAGCACGTGAAAAAGGTGGGAAAATCCAAATGGAAGATGGACTCACTGAAAAGGTTTACTTAAAATTGCAAAAATAAATTAATAAAATTTGAAATAGGTGCTGAAGGAGAAGGTCACTGTGACCAAACCATTGCC